>VZDJ01000301.1:9843001-9918842 GCA_008694505.1 Cyanoderma ruficeps | reverse complement strand
TTAATATGTTGAAATAGAATAGACTGTAATATTATTTCATTGCAACTATTAATATAATTATATTATCTACAACTATATACACCATATATAATAATACCTATTATGTATTATATATAATATATTATATTATAATATATTAATATTATATATTATATATAATATCATATTATATTATTTATTATAATGTATATTATATATACAACTATAAAGATTAATATAACTATTATAATTATGTATATATAATTATATGTAACATAATACATAAAACATATTCTAATGCTATATGATTAAGATTAATATAAATATACTATAATATTAATACAATAAATTGTGTTTTAATATATTACTATAACATTATATTAATATATTGTTATAACAGATGCACCAAAAAGGATTTTTAACACCGGTGCTGTTTGGCTCAGCCTTGCCACAGGAACAGCCTCCAAAAGCCATTTTCTTCTCATTTCTCCTTTCCTGCTCAAAGCCACAATTATTCCAACGACTCCACGCGCTCTGCCCTGGCAATTTGTAAATGAAAAGCCTGAGATGCCGTTCATTAAGGCCGGCTAATTAAAAGTGACTGTATTTATCAGGAAAACTGCATGTTTTGCTCCCTGAGCATCACTGGAACAGGCTCAGGGCTGTAACTTTGGCTGCTCATGGAAGTTATTCGCAGCAGCTCTTGTCAAACAACTTTTCAGCCTTTAAAAAAAAACTTAAATTCCTTTAACAGCCAGTAAGGAATCTACCAAAAAAATCCCTCGAACAGCCAAAAAAAACCCCCCAAAACTGCCCAAACCAAATCCCCCTCCCCAAAAAACAAACAAAAAATGAAACACCAAACAAACAAAACTCCCCAAAACNACAAAAAAACAACAATCCCCCCCCCAAAAAAATTTGTTCCAAACAGAACCTAAACCCCAAAACCTTCAAACTGCCTGCCAAATACTGTGCTGAAATTTCACATTAGGTTAGAAGTGTGACTTGAAAGAAATAAATAAAATTCTCTTCATTTCAGGCCCCAGAATTAAAGCAGTGTACAGCTAATTGGGACAGGCCTGGATAAACGAAGGGGAGGAAGGCAGCCCACGATGTCAAGCAGGATTTGGGATTCTTCAGGAAAACAGGAGCTGCCATCTCCTCCAACCACCCCGGTAATTAATTCCTGGTGGTGATGGTGGAAGAGAAATCACTCCCTCCCCTTTTCTCTCGTCCTGTAATCACCCACTTCAACATCCCTTTGGAGCAGCTCATAAAACCAGACAAATTCAAAGCCAGGGATTACAGACAGATCAGACATTAATCCAGGAGCCCTTTCCTCGCTGCACGTTCAGGATCAGAATTTATTTCGCACGTTTTGCTGGGGTTTTGTTTTACAAGAAGGGTTTGCAGGGTGTGCAGCTGCTCAGGGCTGGGGAAAGGCAGGAGTTATTTAGGGGCTGAAACCTCACACAGGAGGATCCATCCTGGATATTTTCGTCACACAGTTCGAAAAGTGGCTTTTTAATACTTAACAAACCTGCTGGTTGAGTTTTTGCTGATCTAAATCTGCTCAGGACTCAACCACGATGAAAATGGAAAGCAGTACCAGGGCTTGTCCTCTCCTATCCAAATCTACATGAGAAGTTAAACTGCATTTCAGGTGGATTGAAATTCCTTTAGGTGACACGGCAGGTTTAAAATTAAAGCACATCTTAACCTGAAAGCGGATTCTTTTTTTTACTTTGGTCAAAGTTTCTGGGAAAAAAACCCCAGCAATTACCAACTCCCCCTCCCTGCAAACCCTGAGAAGCCTATTCTCTTCTTCTGAAAGATGAGGGCATTACAAACACCTCTGCATTCAAAGCTGCCCCATAAATCTGATTTTTCTTCTCACTACTGCACATGAAGATCACTCAGGAGCAGATAATAGAGCAGCAATAAAGAGAATATGTCCCAAAATGTGTCTGAGCAATTCCGTTGCCCGGAACCCCAAACCACCTTTAATCACAGAATTATTTAAGGTTGGAAGAGAATGTCAAGATCATCCAGCCTCAAAAATCTGGTGCAGGACAAGATCCTGATCCTGCAGGATCCCAATTCTGAGCCTGCAGAGGTTCCCCTGACACCTTCCCAACCTCCCCATTCCAGGGATTTGCAGCCCAGCTGATTTTCCTGGTTGGAAATGGCAGAGAACTGGGCTGGGCCACCCCCCAGATGCCAGAAACCAGCCAATTCCCAGCTCCCAGGATGGAGCAGGAGATGCCAGCAGGGACAACCCTGAGACAGGATTTGCTGCAGGAAAGGAAGGGCAAAGAATCCAGCGCCTGGAACATCAGGGAGGGTTTTTCTCCCAGATTCATGGCTGGGGAAATGGGAATGAAATCACTGCCCAGGGCGGCGCAGGAATTCTGCAGCCAGGAATGATCCAGTTACTGAGCCGGGATCCAGGAGAGGCACAAGGAACAGGATTGTGGAGTCCATGTAAGAATTCCCAGAAAAATGGAATGGTTTGGGGTAGAAAGGACATTAAACCCATCCCTCCATGGGCAGGGACACCTTCCACCATCCCAGGCTGCTCCAATCCCAACCCAGGCTGGCCTTGGACACTGCCAGGGATCCAGGGGCAGCCACAGCAAATCTGGGAATTCCAGCCCAGGAATTCCTTCCCAAGATCCCATCTAAACCTTCTCCCCTTCAGCATAAAACCATTCCCTCTTGTCCTATCCACAGCCTTAAATTCCCTCTCCAGCCTCCTTGTAACCCCCAGTAGCTGCCAATTTGGGGGAAAAAACCCCCAAATAATATGATCTTAGACCAGAGGGGTCTTTTAAGAAAAACAAACCAACCAAAAATTGTGCTTAAATTCTTCATTCTGAAAAAAAAAAATTGAAATTGATCTTAAATACAACAGGCTAGTGACCAAACGGTCCTGAACAAACACAAACGTTGCCGGGTAGTGACGACAGAAATGTTTGAAATCAAGGCAAACAGAAGTGGAACAAAAAAGCCAAGAGGAGCTGCAGGCTCTGTTTGCTCACCTGTGTGAGCTCAGCTCCCGAGGAGGGCCCGGGAAGTTTCCCTGCCTCCCCACTCCCGGTGGTTTCAGGTTCCTGCAAAGAGGAGCTGGCGCTCCCAGGATGGTTTTTAAACTTTAAACAGATCCAAGAGGGTGAAATACTAAACCTTTCCAATCAGTGGCGAGGCAGCTCTTTAGGCAGAGCTTTTGGAGCCTGATTTAAGATTTACTCTTCACATGCAAACCTCCTGCTTAATACAAGGTTTTACACATTTATACGACATGATTTCTTTTTCAAGTTGTTACCGACTGAAAGTTATCCTCCTGGGACTGCAAAGCTGAGGGCTTTTAAGACAAGGATTTTTCCAGAATGCCTCTTCTTGTAAATGATCTCACGTTCTCCTGCAGAGTTTATCAAAAGGCAAAGCCATGGAGGGAGGAGGGTTGATGTCATTCATTTGTAAGATTACAGAAAGGACAAACAAACTTTTGATAATACATAAAACGGGATTAACCACATCAGTCTGTTTATTTAATATTAATGTTAGCTGGGAGTATTTATCCCCAGCCAGTTAATTCCTTCAGTTTTGGAGTGGGAACGAGCTGATCTGTAAATACAAACCCAAACAAAACAATTCGGCAGGAAATGTGGATTTTCCTTCATCGGAAGGACAACGGCAGAGCCTTGATCCTACCCCCCCCAAATTCGCATGGATACCCTTTGGAAGCATCCAGCTGTGACTTCATGAGTTACCCATAAAGAGTTGGTGCTCACAGGGCAAGGAAAGGAAAGGGGAAAAGAAGGGGGAAAGAAGGGGGAAAGAAGGGGAAAAGAAGGGGAAAAGAAGGGGAAAAGAAGGGGAAAAGAAGGGGGAAAGGAGGGGGAAAGAAGGGGGAAAGGGAAGCTGGGACTGAAACAATTGAGGAGAACAACAAGGTCCTGTGGTCATTTATTCCCAGTTCCTGGAGGATCCCAGGGAACTCCTATCCCAGGCGAAGGATTTCACACCCACCAAGCAAAAAGGAGCCACATGCAAGTGGAAAGCCATGGAAGGCCTCACTCCCAGGCTGGGGATGAACTCCTGTACTTATGCTGGAGCTTTTATTTCCCCCAGAAGCCTGGGAATGTTTGCTCTCCACATCCCAAAGCCACTCACGTTCCAGTTAAACGGCACTGGGTGGTTTTTTTTTTTTATTCCTCGTGTTTCCCTGGCTATGGGGAGAGCTCGTGTTTGGGATTTGGTGTCATTAAACATTTAGCTGGATCCTTACCCAGCCCTCAGCCCTGTTATAGCTAATTTGTGCCCATCTGTCTTGAAATGATTAGGGCCTAATCTAGTGAATTCATTGGGCTGCTGTTAAAACTCTTCCTGAATTATAATGGTCCAACACCAGAAGGTCCTGGAAGATGCAGGATGTTATTTTGGAGACGCTGATCTCCATAACAATGGAGCTGATGGAAGAAGGAGCAGCAGGGCCTGGCTCAGGCTGGGGGGGATTCACTGCAGGTATCCGGCCCTGGCTGAATATTTAAATATTGATTTTTCTCCTCATTCAGCTCTGTCACTGGAAGCCACCTCCCCTCCAAGCTCATTAGACACCTCGGGGTGTAATTAAAACACCACTGGACGAGTCACTGTGCAAACCACGAGTGACACCGAGATGAATTCACTCTGGTCTTCCCCAAATACCTGAGGGAAAAGCAGTTTTTAAGGAAGGTATGTAACGACCACAGCCCATTTCTCAGCACTAATAATCAGATAAAAAGCTCTTTTGTCGGCACAGCCAGGCCCGGAGGGGGGATGACATTCCAGCGGCAGGAAAAGAGGGAAAGCTCTGCAAGAACAATTCCCTTCTGTGAGCACACCACGCCAGGCAGGCAGATTTGGGGGTTATTTTTTTTTTTCAGTATTTTGTTGTCCTGCACACACGAGGCATTGTTCTTTCCTCCTCCTCCCCTCACGAGCGCTGGGGAAGTGCCTCGCCAAGGATTTGTCTGGAATTCCAGCAAAGGAGCTGAGGAGATCTCTCATGAGAGATCCACCGAGAGAGCCACAGCACGGCAGGACAATCCTCACTCTGGATGCGAGGAGATCACAGATGTGCAGGAAATTCTACAAACAGCTACAAGAGAAGGGATTTATTCATCCAGAAATACACAGAAAAAAACTGAACTACACTTTGTACCCCGCTCCCTCAACTCTGTTTCACGTTCCTGGGACTAAGGGCTGAAATAATAAACCTAGCCAGGCAAAGAAAAACAGCTTTTCCAGCAAAGGAATAAATCAGGACTCAAAAAGCACAGGGGGAATGGCTGGGAATGGCTGGGAAATCGGGAAGGAATTCCTGGCTGGGCTGGAATTCCCAGATTTGCTGTGGCTGCCCCTGGATCCCTGGCAGTGCCCAAGTGGATGGGGTTTGGAGCAGCCTGGGGCAGTGGAAGGTGTCCCTGCCCATGGCTGGGGTGGGATTTAAGGTCCCTTCCACCCAAAACCACTCCAGGATTCTGTGAGCAGCACAGTCAGATGTTCCTCCAACAGCCAGCAGTTAATGTGGAAAGCTGACAAACCCCCAAGATTCTTGGAATATGTTTGCAGAGAATCACAAAAATATCTGACTGTATTACACCTAGTGCTTATTCCCATACCAAACTCATCCTTTGAGCTCTGCACGCTCACCCCATAAAATCACAGAGCACAATTCACCTGGATCAAACCAGGAAAGCTCCTCCCAAAGCCACAGAATTAGTGCAGAAAAAAACCCACACGGAGATAAGAAGGAGGCAATGGGAATCCAGGAATCCTTCCCAGCAGGAAAAGACAGGGAGGCCAGTTCAGCATCCAAAACTTGAGCTGGATCCGAGCCCAAATCCAAGCCCCAGGAGTTCAACCAGAGTGGGAGAATTTGGGATTAGCAACATGATTGGAAAAACAGAGGAGAAAAGGGAATTAATGACCGGAGGAATCCCCTCACTGCTTCTTTTGATGCAGCTGTCCTCATGATCCAGCTGGGAAACACCACCACCAAAAAAAAAAAGGATAAAACACACCCCGTCACAGGAAATTAATGAGTGTTTGTCAAGGTGTTGCACAGTTTGGCCCTCAGAAATAGAGACTGTCACTCAGGGAAACTGGAATTGAAGAGATGGAATTGAATGGATTGGATGGGAACTGGGACAGCTCAGGGGAAGAGGGGGAATTCTGAACATTTTGGAATTTCTGAACCTCAGGGAGCAGAGAGGGAATTCTGAACATTTTGGAATTTCTGGACCTCAGGGAGCAGAGGGGGAATTCTGAACATTCCGGAATTTCTGAACCTCAGGGAGCAGAGAGGGAATTCTGAACATTCCTGAATTCCTGAACCTCAGGGAGCAGAGGGGGAATTCTGAACATTATGGAATTTCTGAACCTCAGGGAGCAGAGAGGGAATTCTGAACATTCTGGAATTTCTGAACCTCATGGAGCAGAGGGGGAATTCTGAACATTCCAGAATTTCTGAACCTCATGGAGCAGATGGGGAATTCTGAATATTCCGGAATTTCTGAACCTGGGGGTGGAGGAGAAGAAAGAGAAGGGCCAAGGGGGAGCTGCCAGGGACTCTCCCAGAACAAGAAGATAAAGGGAAAACAGAAATGCTGGAGAAGTCTGGAAGTGAGGAGGGAGAGAACCCAGGGAAAGATGAGATGAGATTTGAACTCAAAATCAATTCAGGTCAGAGGATCAAACCACAAGGATCACGGGGTGAAGCTTTTGGAAGGAAGATGCTGGCAAGGATGTGATAATTTACTAATTTTACATAAAAAAACACGCCTATCAAAAATGAATCCAGGATTTTTCTATTAAAACTGCAGTGCTGAAACCAGGGCACGGCAAGGCCACAGAGATGAAGAAAAACGAAATAAAAACTGATTGATTTTTACTCTCAGTGCCCCCTCTATTTAAGGTACAGAGTTTGTGGGGACAACCCTACACACCACAAGCCAGAACACCATAAATATCAAATTTGGGGCAACTGCTGGGCAGGAATGAGATCCCTGGAAATTGATTTAAAACCTTAGGAGTAGCTGAATGTCGCTGAGACAAAGAGGTCAACTGGTCCTCTAAAAACATCCCTTGCTCTCCAAATTCCTTATAAAACTACACCTAAAATTCTTATTTTATAATTATTATAATAATAATAATTATAATATTATAATTATAATCCTTACTGACAAACAACCTGTTGATATAATCCCAGATGGTTTATTTGGGACTAAAAAAATAATAATCTCTTTAGGTTTTGGAAGAGAAAAATTTCTAAAGCCACAGTAACAAATCCACGCTGTTATTTCTACTCTGGTGAAGTGTAATTGATTTTGCAGGGAATCAATAATAAAATTAGAGCTTCGTTATCTTAACCTCTCCCAAATGTTTGGCCCGTATCAGGTTGAACGAATTCTTAAGGAATGGAAAATCTGATTTAAAAATCTCATATCTTTGAGTCTTGACAGCTGCAAAATATTTGTGATTTTCACCCCCCAAATTCGCCATCTGAAGCCACTTTGGGGTCTACAGGGATTCTTACCAAGTTGTTTTCCTATTTCTCCCTCCCTAACAGCTGAACTGCCTCGTGCCCCACACGGATTTAACACAAAACCACCACTTTTGGGGCTGGTCCTCACCAAAGTGAAGCATTAAAGTCACTTTTATTGTGTTCGCTGCTATTTCCAGCAAATACTCCAAATTAAAGGGTGCCAAAATGACACTCCTGTGCTGCTGGGTTTTTTAAAGGAAAAAGAGACTGTCACCTGGATTTTTACAAACATAAATAACTGTTTTTTCCCCCCTTTTTCCAAGTTGGAGCAACATTTATCTGTGGGCTGGCAGCGATTTGTGCTGGGCCCAGCTCCCTCACTGAGCTCAATATTCAAAATATAAATAAAACAGCACCAAAAAAACTTTCCTCTCCCAAATGTGCTGCACAAACATCACCCCTGGTTTAAAATCAGATGTCACCACTGACCTAAAGAGATTTTTTCTGTGGGGGCAGATGAGGCAGATAAACAAATCCTCCTCCCCTTTTTGCCACGTCTGGCGGGATGAGCAGCGCATTTCTCCGAATTACGTGCAGGGAAAGAGCTGAAACGATGGCATTTCTGTCACTTATTCTGATTATTGGAGCGAACTGGTGGGATGTGAAGGTTTTCTTTCCCCTGGCTGACTCCTGGCACTTTGACAGAGACACAAATCTGAGCCTGACCCAAACACGGTTGCCCTGGGAGCCTCAAGTGTTTCCAACAACACGACCCAGGAATTCCCTCCTGTGGGATCAGCTCTGGATGCAGGCAGGGAAGGAACATCTCACTCCAAAAAGCAGTTTAAAAGCACTTGGAAAACTTGGTTCCTCCTCAGGACTTGAATTCTTTTTAATTTATTATTATTTTTTTTAAATTTATACACATGAATAAAGCAAAAAATTAACATTTTTTCCGTGGAAGTTATTTACAAACAGAATAATCTTAACCGCGTTGTCTTTTAAAAAATGGACATTTTTCAAAAACTTCCTTATTTCCCTTTTGTTGCATTCTGCCTGATTTCAGTCGTAAGTTTAATCAGAGGAATCAGGAGTCTTTAATATCATTAAATATCAGTGCCCAGACTGATTCCACTGCAGGCAGACACACTTAAACGGACAAAAATTCACCTTAAAACACCCGGCCTAGACAATTACTTTAAAAATAAACAGACCCCAATCCAAGAATTGATTAGGTTTAGCCCCTTGGGTCCCAAACTCATCAGATCAGAGCTGATTCCCACCTACACCCAGTTCCCTTCACTTAGAGAGAGCAAAAAACTAATTACCACATCTTTATATCTACAGGAAAATGTGCTGGTTAGGGGCCTTATTTAGCAAAACTTCCAGCTATTATTAGATAATCTCTGACTTCGAATGGGATGGCAGCTTTCACATTAAAGCAATTATAAATCCAGAAATCTGGCTGAGATGATGCCAGGAAGCACCAAAAAAAAAAAAAAGCCCCTTTGGAATTGCAGACATTATTCCTTGAGAAATGAAAATAAACGGGATATTGGGAATAAGTGGAGTGCAAGCCATGAGGCCAAGAGAAGCAAAGTCTGCTGAGCAAGTGTAAGAATGTGGCGTTTCAGCAAGGAAATTCAGGAATTTCTGTAAGGAAATTCAGTGAGGAAATTTCAGGAAATTATTGATATATTCAGTATTGGCTCGATGAAGGCAGCAGCTCAGCTAAAGCCTCCCCCCCCCCAAACTTAATTTATAGTGGTGTCACTGTTAAATAAGCAAAAAAAAGGAGTATTTTGCAATTGGATCACGTAAAAACGATGGAGTAACACGGCAGAGATTTGATTTATTGCTTATTTGGGAGTTTATCACCATTCCCTCACTTCAGAGCCCAGCCAGGTGTAGTGACCCAGCACAGAAACACCATCCCAGATCCCTCACGGAGCTCTTTATCCTCAGGAATTCCCTTTCCACCTCTTCTTTTTCACTGGCACTTTTTCTATGGACATATTGCTCTATTTCAGCCACCCTGTCTCCACAACTTCACCAACCACCACAAATAAAAATCAAGAAAAAACTCAATAAACACCGCCCAGATCCAAAGCTGCACAAGCAGAGTTTGGTTTTAAGCTGAGCAGGGGCTCCAAAATAGAAGATTTATTTGAACCCGGCAGCCACACACACTCTGAGGGAGGTTGTTTCACCGAGGAGATTTCTCCAGGTGGTTTTTGAGGGAGCCAGAACTGCCAGGTTGGGCATTTTAGAGCCCAGGCAGGTGTAGTGATCCAGCTCACTCACGGAGCTCTTTATCCTCAGGAATTCCCTTTCCACCTCTTCTTTTTCACTGGCACTTTTTCTAGGAACCAAGTGCTCTATTTCAGCCACCCTGTCTCCACAACTTCACCAACCACCACAAACAAAATCAAGAATAAAACGCTTTATCTTTACAAACTACCCACTTTAACTCAACAAACACCGCCCAGATCCAAAGCTGCACAAGCAGAGTTTGGTTTAAAGCTGAGCAGAGGCTCCAGTATAGAAGATTTATTTGAACCCGGCAGCCACTCACACTCTGAGGGAGGTTGTTTCACCGAGGAGATTTCTCCAAGTGGTTTTGGAAGGAGCCAGAGCTGCCAGGTTGGGGCACATCCCTGGGTGTGTGACAGAGCCAGGAGCCTGTGCCAAGGGGCCCATTCCTGCCTTCCCAGGGAATTTATGGAGCTGCAAATAGAAAAGCTTTGCAAGGCTGTATTTCACTTGCCTTGTCATGGCTGGGAGGAGGGGAGTGCTGCTCCTCCTGCTGCCAAAATTCCTTCGGCTCCCGAACTGCTGCCACTACTTTTAGATCAGAGAGGCCTCAGCTGCAAAACCCCCCCGAAATTCCCCCTCCCTGTTCTGTTTGGGAGCTTTGGAATGCTGTTAACTCTGGGGTGAATATTAATCCAGCCTTTGGGGAGATCTGCTGAGCCTTGCCTACTCCAGGGTGCTTTTAAACCTGCAATCAGTAACATTTATCAGATCAGAGACAAGGCAGGGATTGTGACCCTGCCCAGAGGAGCTCAGACACCACCTCAGCCACCTGTCCTGCCTCCTTCCCACCAAACTGAGCCTTTCCCAAAATATTGTGGATGAATTCTGCTGTTTAAAACCTCTTGGAGCTGCTGAAGGTTCTCCCACAGCTTCCCAAAACTCAAACCCACCACGTGCACTTTGATGTCCAAACCCCATCCAAAGCCACCAAAATAAATACAGAAAAAGGTCAGCTTGTATACAGAAAATAACCTGGAAAATATATAGAATGAGGAAAAAAAAGCCTGGAAGAGCAAGGCTGAGGGAGCTCAGCTAATCCTTGGAGGAGGAAGTGAAAAGGATTAGAAAGGCAAAATATTTCAGAGCTCAGACACCACCTCAGTCACCTGTCCTGCCTCCTTCCCACCAAACTGAGCCTTTCCCAAAATATTATGGAAGAATTCTGCTGTTTAAAACCTCTCCGCACCTCTGGAGCTGCTGAAGGTTCTCCCACAGCTTCCCAAAACTCAAACCCACCGGCAACGCCCAAACCTCATCCAAAACCACCAAAATAAATATAGAAAAAGGTCAGCAGGGAACACCTGGAACACCAAGTAAAAAAACTGGGAAAAAAACCCCAAAACATTTTCTGCCAATTCAGCTGCCCAGAGCTGCTCTGGATGGGCAGAGCAGTGTCAGGGCAGGAGGAAAACAAGGCTGGAGCAGCAGCAAGAGGAAATTGTGTATTTTAAATCAGCTTTGCACCCCAAACCCACAACCTGGCTACTCCTTGAGCTTGAGCAGATGAGCTGTGACACAGCCACCTCGGGGAGAAGGAAAAAACCCATTTTTAGAGGTTCAGTCATGTCTCTGGAATAAATTAATTCAGGTATTTTTATCTGAAAGCTGTGCAGGAGCACAGCTGGGGGCTGTGGCCCAGGAGAAGCTGGAACTTGAAGGACCCGGGTTTTACTGGGACAGAGCTCTGAACTAATCCCTGGATTTAGCTCATTTCAGTGGATAGACTTTGCTTCCTTCCCCTTTTCCCCTTTTACTTTTTTACACTCTGCTCCAGCGAATTTCACACAGTTTGTGGAGAATTTTGAGGAGGAGCTCCAGGGGTTTTCTCTGGCTTGTTTCCCCTGGCACAGCAGCCCACAAACAAGAACAAACCCCCTCAAACCATCGAATTTTTGACTCGGGAGAGGCAGTGCCAACCCACCTGCACAAAACCAACCTCATTTCAAGCCTGCCCTGCTGGGTTTTTTATTAGGACAGCACCCAGGGGAACTGTGGAATTAGGAATGCTATCCCCCCCCTCCCTTTTTTATTTTTTTTTAGCACAGTGGAGGAAGCAAAATCCATGGAGAATTCACCTAACAGAGAGAGAAAAGTTTAACTGAAGTGCTTTGAGTGGCCAGAAGAAATGGGAGAAGGAGCAGAACAGGCAGGAAAAGGGTTGGAACAGGGTGGATCCTACACTAGAGGATTTTTAAGAGCTGCGTGTTGATGCAAAGTGATTTAGTGCAGGCAAATTGAATGCCAATCCGGTGGAACCTCTGCAATCCAGGCTGCTGAAAATCCAGAGTGGTCAGAGCTATTTTGGATGAGCTTGGGAAGAAATTATTCCCTGCCTGTAAATCCCAAGCAGGAGGCTGTAAACGTGGCAGATTTCCTGGTGACACCTGCAAGAACCTGAGCTGGTGTCGCTCTCTGCACTCAGGGATTTGATTTCACACTTGCACTGAAATCCTTTCCCGTCATTTTTCTTCCTTTTAAAGGAAGTACAACGCACTCCTCCAAACGAGCCACCAAAATCCATGTATTTACCTTACTGAAGTCTTCCTAACTATTTCGAATGTTTTAACTCCAAAATTCAGACGTAGTAACATTTTTTTTAACTAATATCCAAGAATTCCTGCTGCAGGTTTTCTCCACAGCGGGGAAAGCAAGGAGCCATTTCTCGGAAAGCATTTTATCTCCATACATTTATTAATGTATTTATTACCCTGCCTTGGGAGAAATAGCTGTTTAATTTCATGCATATTTAAGAATACCAAGTGGATTTTATGGACCATAAAGAATATTTTCTCCCTGGTTAGGCAGCCCGAGGGAGGGGTTATTTGTGACCATCACTGGGATTTTCTCCCTATCACCAACAGAGCATGAGGGCTGCACACAACCACAAAGTTTTTTGGGGGTTTTTTTATGTAGGAGAAAGCAAAAAGAAGATGGGGAATAACATCCCATTAATTCTGCCAGGAAAAACAAGGAGCAAGAGCTCATCCCAAAGAGATCCTGCTGCAGACACCTCCTGGAACAGCAATTCTGGGATTTTATTTATACTGGACTGCTGAGGGCTGAAGGAAACTGCTTGTCCAGTCAAAATATTATCAAATTTCAGAGGGCTTTTGTTTCAATTTGTTTTCATTTCTATATACAAAACCAGTAAAATTAATCCATGGGTAGGCTTGCTCTGATAGAAGTTCCTCCAGTTTGCATCACAGCTGTGATGGTCATTCCCCAAAAAAATCTATTTCTCCAGGGCTCTTGGAATGAGACGTTTGCTTGCAACACAGCTGCTCAGTTGGTTGAAGAAAAATTAAGTTAAAATTAAAATTTAAAAATTAAAAATTAAAAATTAAAAATTTAAAATCAAAGAAATAGTTTACATCTGCATGTTCTACAGAGCGGTTCAGAAACTTAAAATAGCAATAACAAGGTGGTTTTGGTACAGAAAGAATCAAATTGAGACTGAAAACCTGCAGCTCTTAGAGATTACCAGCCTTTATTTACACTTCAGCAGAATTTGCTCTTCTTTTCTACTTTCCTTCAGTATGGAAATGATTGGAAGTTTTTCAAACGTTGCCTTTTCCAAAAGGAAATGTGGACTGAGCTCTGCAATCAATATCTGCCACAAGGATGGTCATTGCCTCAAAATAACACTAAAAGTGTTACAAGAAAACCCAGTTATTTACTGGGATTGAGAAAGATCAAATAATCCGAGTATGACAACAAACTGAGTGTGAAATGAGTATAAAGTGGGTATGAAATGATCACATCCACCTTTTAAAAATCAAACTTCATTTCCCTGAAGAGAATTCACATCTAAAGACCAGATGAATTCCAGATGGGGGCTAAGAAATCCAACAATGACACAAATGATTTTAAAGGCTCCTGTTTACAACGGCTCCTCTAAATATTTGGAAAGCAAGCTGTGGTTTCCAGCAGACAGGATCAGCGAGGGGAATTTTGGGATCACCACCCTATTTTGGTGGAACATCACCCGTGGGCAAAAGCTCAGTGCCAACCCATTTTTTTCCACTTGGAACAATTTAAAATAACAAATCTTCCAGACCCTCTTGACCTAAACACCAAAAATGCCCAGAGATTTTTTCATCTCTTGCGTGNGCCTTGGCACAGCAAGGATTCCAGGAGGAGCATCCCTTACAGTCAATTTGGACACCTATAAACAGTAAATAAATAAAAATCACTGATCCTACAACAGTTTGGGTTAGGAAGGAGCCTAAAGGTCATCTCATTCCCACCTTCCACTAGCCCAGGTTGCTCAGGTTATTTCTTAAACAATCCAGATGTAAGAATTGTTTTTGCTTTAAAGATGAGCCCTCTCAGCTCTTAATAAACTTCTATTCAATGATTTTCAGGGTGAAAAACCAAGCTGCTCTTACAACAGAACAGGAGAATTTTGGAGCCCAAGTAAACAATCCAGATGTAAGAACTTTTTTTTTACTACAAAGATGAGCCCTCTCAGCTGTTAATAAACCTCTATTAAATAGATTTTCAGGGTGAAAAACCAATGGAACTTACAATGGAACAGGAGAATTTTGGAGCCCAAGTAAACAATCCAGATGTAAGAATTGTTTTTACTTTAAAAATGAGCCCTCTCAGCTCTTAATAAACCTTTATTAAATGATTTTTGAGGTGAAAATCAGCTCTTACAATAGAACAGGAGCATTTTGGAGCCCGAGCTGCTGCTGTTCACACCCACACCGTGACCCACAAATGCTTGATTCACGAAAATGAATTTCTGTGCAAATTCCTTGTCCAGAAAAATGCATTACTAACTCTGATGAAACCCAGAGACAGCACTCTGCAAACTCCCCTGTTCATGCTTCAAACCCATCGAAATCCAGATTGGTAAATTCCATTCAGAATTCAGGTTTGGAGACACAAGGATTTTAAAGCTGCATATAAAATAAGGAAACCTAATACCCACAGCATGAGTAATTAGTACTAAAATCTCTCACACAGCAGAATTTAACCCAGATAAGATTCTTATCTTTACCAGAATTCAATTAACAAACAAATTGCTTTTGGTTTTCTGTATAAAGGAAAGAAAAGAAGTTTCACTGTTGCTTTTTAAACTTTCCCTCAAACCTCCCTTTGGACTGCTGAGACTTTCAGTTTATTTTTTTTTTTAATAAATGAAGAAGTCAAGCTTTTTTTGTGCTGTCCCATAAATTCTGCACATAAGAGGAAGGCAGGGAGAAGAAATCTCCAATTCCAGGTACAGCCCCCTGCCAGGTATCCAAGGAATGCCCCTGGAACTTCAATCCAGCCTGACTTTGGTCCCTCAGGAATTTACAACAGCTCTGCTCGTTATCAAGTTGCTGCTAATAAGATCTAATTAAAACAAAAGGTTTGCTAACTCCAAGAGGTTCAAATGGCCTCAGGTATCGAAAACCATCCCACCTCGAAGAGTGAAGTCAACCCCTGGCCTTGTACCCGGTGCTGAAGTGCAGGGAACAGTGATAATTCCAGATAATTCCACGTTTTATCAGATGCAAATTCCTGCTCCCACAAATCCCCAAGGAACAGGGATGGGAGCTGTGCTCCCAGGACGTGGCCACCTGCAGAGACACCAGAGCAAAATAAAAATAAAAATAAAAAAAAGCTTTGCTGGAGTGTTTTGATGCATTTCCCTCCTCTAAAGACACGTTCCTGGCAGGCTCTTGAACCCTGACATTTCAATAATGCCATTCCTGGGCAGAACAGCTTAATGAGTGCAGCAGGAAAGGCACCACTGATGTGTTTTCAAACTGTTGACTGGGGAATCAAGATCCTCTGGCAGCCCAGGGCTGGCTGTGTGAGCTCATTCCTACCACCAATTACTTCTCCCTACAAAATATTTACATATTTGCTGCTTTTGACCACTCATTATCTCTCTCTTTTTTTTTTTTTCCCCCTAACATGTCACCAATTCTTGCTGCCTGTAGGTTCTTTCCTGTGGAGTTGTCTAAGCTTTAGGCAACAATAAAATCCTGTTCAGCTTTCTTCATTTGGTTCCCTCTCCTCATGTGGCTGTAGAGAGGCAGGATAAAACACAGCCAACCTCATTCACTACGTAATTAATTTAATTTCTTTTTATTGTTCCCAACTCGTCCCTGGTCACCTTGAAACGCCCCTCACTGCTAAGAGCAGTTTTCTTGCAATACACAACTTCAATTCAAGACAGGTCAGAAGGCCTTAAATGTTTTATTAAGGTAACTTTGAAAGTGGAAACCAAAAAACCACTTAACTCGATCTTCTGGGGCGTTTTCATCAGAAGAATAAACCCTGCTCTATGTTCCCTAATTTAACATTTTTTTTTTTTACCTTATTTAAATCAGAGCTCCCTGCCAATGCCCACATCCCCGTTCTCTGAGGAGTTGGGCTCTTGGATCAAAAGCTTCCAGGAGATTTTTACTTTTTCCAGGGCATGTTTTTAAGTCTCAAGAGCAGAAAATGAGAGAGAAGAAAAGAGTGCAGCCCCAGGAGCCCACCCTGCAGCACCTGCAGCCCTTCAGGCGAAGGCAACACTTTCATTTCTCGCAGATTCTCCTTTGTGCTGCTCCTGAGAGGGCAAATTATTCCGAATTTTCACATCTTGCCTGCGTGGAAAGGCTCCTGCTGGCAAAGACAGGGAACACCGAGTCCTTTTCCCGAGGAGCAGGTGAGCACAGGGATGATGTTCTCAGAGAGAAGGGCTGGAAGTTCTGAGGTAAATTCACTTCTGGGTGTCCTCAAACCACCCCACCTCGTCTGGCCCTCCTGCCTGGCTACTTGGATCACTTTTTGAACCAAAAATTCTGTTTCAAACCAAAACGCACCTAAAACATGATCGACAGCTCAGGGTTTGGCCCAGGTTCAAATCAGAATTTCTCCGAAACTCATTTTGGTGTGAAAACAACACCCTGACCCACGATCTGGAACAGGAATTGAGGCTGCCAGGTCTTAGGTGTCATTAATTTCTTAATAATCACATTGAACAAAGAACCCGGGGCCTGCAGAGCCCAGCAGGAAGGTGCTGGTGTCACATTAAATAACAGAAGGCACACAGGGAAAAAAAAAAAAGGAGCAGTTGCACCTGGGAGAAAACAAGACAGGGGCTACAAATTTCTATTTTCAGTCGTGTGAGAGCAGCCAAGAGGCATCAGCAGAAACTGGAGCCTGTAAAATGAGCTGGAAACACCTGCTCACAGAGGTATAATATGTTTTTGTGACCCACTTTGGAGAGACTTTCAGTCAGAGGCCCAGTGAGGTCAGTTGAAGCCACTGTGACAGAAAAAAACCCACAAAGTTTTCAATTCGTGTATTTAAAAGAAAAAAAAATCTCAATTGAATGGTGTTTGCCACTGGAATTTTATTTAGCTTTCCTGTCAATTGGAGGTGCTGGGAAACTCAGCAACAAAACATTCCAGTAAAAACATCTCTTTTCTCTAATAGGTTTGAGGTTACAGCCTCTCCTATTATTCACCCACCTTCCCCTCCCCGTCAGGTTTATTCCTTAATAAGATGGACACCACCCTGCCAAAAAAGCTTTTAAAACCTGCACTTGACACAACTCATTCCAATTTGCAGCTGGAAACTCTTTCTTTGGCTCTTGTGCCGTGGCATCTGAGGCCGTGTGGAGTTCAGCTCTCTCAGCTGAATGTTTACATGGCCACTTCAGAATCCACAAACTCCAACTCAGGCAGCTTAAAAGCTTGGAGTGCTCCAATATATCCCAAGAGAGTCCCTAAATTTACTTGGAGTATTTTTCTGCTCATCACACGCGGTGCTGCAGCCTGACCCGGTGTGCAGCTACTGCCTGGAGCTGTGATACAACACAAAAAAGCAAATAAGTTGCTTTTTTTTTAAAGAAAAAATGGTTTAAAAAGAAAACTCTTGACAAAATTTATTTCTCAAAGCCGGAGAATACACTCTATCACCCTAATATGATGATTAATTAAAATAATCGATGTAAACATCACACATTTGCCTCTGAAGGTTGAAGAAAAATAGTTATTGAAGTGGTAACCAGCTCCTACCAAGAACTTCTCCTAAAAGCAGGGGGAAAAAAGTGTGTTTTTAAAAAATAATTTACCATTTTACCATCATTTCTTTGAAGATGTGGCTACCTTGAGCAGAATTACCCCCCAATCCTTGTCTGTCTCTAATTCCAGTTATAAATGGAGTCTGAGGAGAAGGTTCCTGATCTCATCGCATTATTTGGCTTCTTATTTAGCTTTTCATTCTGCTTTTATTTACAGCAATGATATCCACGAAAAAGAATAAAACAGGGAAAAAAACCCCAACCTCACACAACTAAACATAGGTAGTAAATTCCACCCTGCCTCAATGCAAAATAAAAATAATGTGAAGCAATCTATCAGGGTACGTAACAGCTAAAAAAGAATTCAGGTTGATGATTTAAATGTTTGTCAATTTAAACCATCACAGAAAGTGCTTATTTAAAGCACTGATTGAAATAATTCTATCCCGGAGGCAGGAGATTGCTCCTGCCCTCAAAGTTAAAAATAATATCCCCATTAACCTCAGCAACAATTTCCTAATTGCCAAGGATTACAGATCTTTCATGCAACGTTCATCCGCTGAGAATTCCGTCATCACTTCACTTCCCAAACCACTCCTGGGATTGCAGTCCTGAGGCTTTTTTAAAAGAAGTCAAACTTCAGGGATGTTTTTTATATGACGGCATCAAACATTTGGAAAAATGACGGAGTGTCAGCCCGAATTCTCTGTAAATTTTGCAGCACCTGACATTAAATATTCATGGTGGGGCTGCCTGGGGCTCTCCTTTGCTGTGGTGATGCCAACTGGTATTGCAGTAAGTCAGCCAAAACTCCATTACCTTCATGCAGGAAAAGCCAATTCTGTATTTTCACAACTCATTTTATACAGTTTTTACAGTGTGCAACTAATGGCTTTCTTGCCAATTACTCTATTGCTTAGTAAAAGGTATTCTACTCCTCTACCAAATCTCTGTATTCTTGGATTGTTTATGTATTTTCTTTACTGATTCTCATGGGACAAATCCCTTGTTATTGCAGGTACATTTGTTTTTTAACTCAGGAGTAGGTTGTTATGCTAACAAGTTTTCATACTGAGGTTGTTTTCGTATGGAAACTTGCAAATTACTTAGAAGAAATGACAGGCTAACTTTGGCAATTTACCAGAGCAGGCCTGATTTTATGAGGCCTTTCTTTTATAATTCTTTTACCTGTCACCACGGAGCAGGCAGCTGTTCCCACACTTTGTTCCCTCTGTCCTGAGCAACAGCAGCTGGAATTTGTGCCAGGAAACCAGAGATGTGGGCAGGGAAAAAAAAGGGCAAAGTTTAGTGGCACCAGCACCCGGTTATAACACTGGAATACACTGAACATAAAAACACTGGAAGTGCTTTTTGGAGAGCACAAAGGAGCGCTGCCAAAACCTGATTCCCTCAGCCTGCTCTGAGGGAAAAACCAGGATCATCCTGACTCAGGAATCACCTCACACACAAATCCAGCACCGAGGGAAAACCAGGATCATCCTGATACAGGAATCACCTCACAAACAAATCCAGCAATGAGGGAAAACCAGGATCCCTCCTGATACAGGAATCACCTCACATGCAAATCCAGCAATGAGGGAAAACCAGGATCCCTCCTGATACAGGAATCACCTCATACACAAATCCAGCAATGAGGGAAAACCAGGATCATCCTGACTCAGGAATCACCTCACACAAATCCAGCACTGAGGGAAAACCAGGATCATCCTGATACAGGAATCACCTCACACATAAATCCAACAATGAGGGAAAACCAGGATCATCCTGACTCAGGAATCACCTCACACACAAATCCAGCACCGAGGGAAAACCAGGATCATCGTGACACAGGAATCACCTCACATGCAAATCCAGCAATGAGGGAAAACCAGGACCCATCCTGACCACTGGAATCACCTCACACACAAATCCAGCACTGAGGGAAAACCAGGATCATCCTGATACAGGAATCACCTCACACATAAATCCAACAATGAGGGAAAACCAGGATCATCCTGACACAGGAATCACCTCACACACAAATCCAGCACCGAGGGAAAACCAGGATCATCTTGACTCAGGAATCACCTCACAAACAAATCCAGCAATGAGGGAAAACCAGGATCATCCTGATACAGGAATCACCTCACATGCAAATCCAGCACTGAGGGAAAACCAGGATCATCCTGACACAGGAATCACCTCACACACAAATCCAGCACTGAGGGAAAACCAGGATCATCCTGACACAGGAATCACCTCATACACAAATCCAGCACCGAGGGAAAACCAGGATCATCCTGACACAGGAATCACCTCACACACAAATCCAGCCCCTCGGGCATTGGATGGATTCCATCACTTTGGAATCTCCCACCAAAGTGCTCATCCCTGAGCGAATTCCACTTTGGGGAAATGGGATTGTCTCCTTCCCAGGGCTGTTGCTTCTCTCTTCCTTGGGAACTGGAGACTGGTTTTTCCTACTTCTCCTGGTCTAATTCCCCTTTCCTTCCACACCAAAAGGGGGTCACACTTCAGATGTGATTTCCCCTTTCTCCACCAAACTTCAGCCATGATTTCCCTTTCCTTCCACACCAATAATGGACCAAACTTCAGATAATTAGGAATAAGTATCCAATGAAAAACTAGTCTGGTTTCATGGGATTATCCAGACTGTTGCCCACATTCCTTGCCTCCCAGCAGAAATAAAACCACAGGAACCACATCACATACATGTCATGTTAAAATATACCCAACATGGAAACCACCTTCTACATAATGTCCTAGACATCTCCGAAACCACCTGAGTAATAAAAATAAAAAGGTTGAAAAATCAGAAAAAACCCATTCACACTGCAAAACAGGAAAGCAGATGAAAGCTCAGGGGTATAAACATCAAGAACAGTAAGGAGACAAGTATGTTTCCTCCTCCCTTTCCTCCTACTCCAACACTTCATTCCTGAAGCACACAGCCATGGACAGAGATTTTATTTCATGCCAACCACAATCAGATATTTCAATACCTCAGTGTTGGTTTGGAGGGAGCATACATCGCAGGGAAAATGCAGCCCATGCACACATTACCTGGAAATAAATCACATTCCCATTTAAAATGAAGTTTAAAGAAGTGGCACAGCACAGAGCTGTATTATGGGCCACACGCTTTCCCTCAGAAGAAATGTTTCACACCCTCCAGCAGTTTTCTACTGGGAAGAGAATGAAAAAGTAAAGAGATTTATTACATTAAAAAGCATATTGATTGAAAGCAGTGCTGTATGACAGCTTCAGCTATTATACCAGAACTTAATAAAATCAAATGTTTACCCCTGAAGGAGATTTGGAGGGGGAAAAAAAAATAAAAAAAGGCTTTATCAACACTTACGACAATGAGCAAATTTGCAAGGGATAACACTTTGGTGCTGAAAGTAAATGCAAATAAATGCTCATTCCTTCGGGGGAGCTTTGAGGTTTGCCCACATGAGGAGCTGTGGCTAATTGCGACGTGGCTCAGCAGTGAGAACACATCCTTTGATTGTGTGGCTGGAGATGTCAGCTGCTCCCACAGCTGGGGAGCAGACAAGGTCGCAGATGATGAGAGCAGGCGATGTTCCAGCATCACAATCAGTTTGTAGGAGCAGCAGGACAGCCCTTTGTGTTGCCACGCTGCTCTCGGGCCTTGGGGATGGGCCTAACCCAAAGAATGATGCTCCTTCCTCCCTGCCCTTGTCCACTCTGCTCATCCTTCCTTCCCTTTGTCCTCTCTGCTCATCCCTCCTTCCCTCTGTCCCCTCTGCTCACCCCTCATGTCCACTCTGCTCATCCCTCATGTCCACTCTGCTCAACCCTCCTTCCCTTTGTCCACTCTGCTCATCCCTCCTTTCCTCTTGTCCCCTCTGCTCATCCCTCCTTCCCCTTGTCCCCTCTGCTCATCCCTCATGTCCCCTCCGCTCATCCCTCATGTCCACTCTGCTCCCTCACACAACACCCAGATCCCGAGATCCCATCCACCACCATCTGCTTTTCTGGGATGGTTTCTCCACAGGAGCACAAAGAAAGGTGGATTTCTCCTCCATCCACGTTTTTTGATGGCAAACACCTCCAGATCTGAGTGCCTGCTCTTAACAACGACTTTCTGTTCTTTTTGGCTTTCAGTGGGACCAAAATATTTCCCTTGGTCCTTCCTGGATCAGGCCTGATCTGGTTCAAGCCCTATTTGTCACATAAACATCAGTTTCACAGCATAAATGAACAGTTTATTTAAACTGAAATTTACCATTCTCACCAGCATTGCCTACCCTGAGTATTTGTCAGTATCTGGCGCCTGCAAACCTTTTTTCTCTCTCGTAAACTGTAATGAAATTTGCATTTTTTTCAAAGCTGTGCCGCTTTCAAATGAAACCTACTTTTGGCACGAGCTTTAAACTGCTTTAATAAAACCACCAGCTGAAGTGTCAAACATCACCTAAAAAACAGGAGTAAAAGCACATAAAACAGCCCAAAAGGAAAAAAAAAAATCTGCAGCTTGTTACAACTCCTGATTTGACACACAAATTACAACAGCCTGGAGATCCAGCATGGACATTTTTGTCAGGATGAAAACTTCCTTTTGGGATCGCCTTATCTGCAGCCTTTGCTGTTTTGTGACCTTCTGGGTGAAGTGAAACCCTACAGGCTCACAAAGAAAAAAAGGTCATTAAATGTCGATGACCTTCTCCTACCTGGGAGAACTCCTGGGCTGGGATTGAGCCAGAGGAACTGGTCTGGCCAGCTGGGCTGGGATCTGGTGACAGACCCACTGCTGGTCAACCTGAGCAGCAAGAGGAGCAGCCCAAGGCAACCTGGAGTTCCAAATCCCGTTTTAAAACATGCAACCCATCCCAGGAGGGCACAGCTCCTTGGGACACGGCATTCCCTGAGAGTTTGTGGGATGAGGGACAAAAATCTGGCCACAGGAGCAGCAGGGATGAGGAATGGGGGTGAGGAGTCTGTGAGGCACAGAACAGGGGGTGCAGTAGGGCCCAGAGGGTGGCGAGTTCACTGAAACTTCGAGAATTTACCAAATATTGCAGTGAAAAAAAAACTGGAGCAAGAGGCGTGTGACTTTCTGTGCATAATTAGAGCAGCTGCTGCCCTTAAATTAGGTTTGGGAAGTCTCCTTGCAAGGGCAGAGATTCAAAGCAGGAGGAGCACACGAGCATTTTGTTCCTTTTCCCAGATCTGTCAGTGTTTCTGTGCTGTGCTCTGAGGGAAGGGCAAGACCTGAACCTCGAGACCTAAGAAAAATTAGTGCCAGGTACCTCTGGATTGCCTTTCCTAGAATGGTTTGGGGTGGAAGGAACCTTAAAGCCCATCTCATCCCACGGGCAGGGACACCTCCCACTAGACCAGGATGCTCCAAACCTTGTCCAGCCTGGCTTTGGACACTTCCAGGGATGGATCCCAAAACCTGGCTGATCTCACAGCACGATCCCACTCATTTCTGAGCAGATCAACACGTCCAAAGGCTCCTGGGGCTGAGGAAAAGTGGAATTTCACTTCAGCACAGGCAATACCTGTGTGCTGAGGAAGACACAAAACCCCACATGAAGAGGGGCAGGGCTGAAAAATCCTGAGAAGAAGAAGAAGAAAAAAAATTTACAAGTGCCAGATCCAGCTCATGGGAATCCTGCCACGAGCATGGGACATCCCCACAGAGCCAAAACTGCTGCAGGAAACTGCAGCCACCAGCAAAAACCAGACAGCAGCAAAACACAGCAACCACGTGCCAAGAGATTGTTTCAAAAGTAAAACTGCCAGAAGCCAAATCGCAGTTTTAAGGCACAATTTACACCGTAAATATTTGGGTTTCTAGCAAAAAGGGAGGGAGGAGAAATCCCACTCTGCTCCAAAAGAGCTGCTGGAAACACGACATTGGAGGCAGAGCAATCTGCTGGTTTGATTAACCCACACCACAGAGGACCTGAATTTTTATTTTTCTCTCACACTATTAAACACAGAAATATCCAAACTCCCGAGCTATGGAAGAGAAATGATGAAAATCCCACTGCCCTAAGATTGTTTCCTCCCCATCCACAGCGATTCCCAACACGAACATGTCCCGTGGAGGGGTCTTGAGCTCCTCAAAGTTCACAGGGAAAACTTCAATGACTTTCATCATCTGAAAACATCTCTTCATCAAAATTGATTTCATTAAACCAGTGGCAATCTGTCGGCAGCCTGAGAGCCCAGACAGGGAAACACCGATTAAAACAAAGCTGGCAAAACACATTAAAAATTAATTGACTTCTTGATTTTTATCAAAATTGAAAAAAGGCTCGATCCTACACCCCATGATACAGTGTTGAATGGCAGCAATTAAAGTTCCTCCTTCCAATTACAGCTTTTTTACAGCATTTTAATCAATTTTTGGACAGCAAATGAGCGTAGAGTTCAACCCTAAATTGAATCAGCATGGTGTTGCAGGGCGAAAATCATAATCATGACATGCAAGAATAAAACTTTGATAAACTAAACAAAATGACAGGAATGTTCCTATAGATCATTTCTGACTTGTATTTTAGGCCACTGGAGGGGAATTCAAAAGCAGATTTGGGACTTGCCTATCAACATGACCTCACCTGTGCAAATATTTACTCAAACTTCTGGGCACGCTGCAGGGGATTCGAGATTAGAAACCAAAGGAAGTTACTAAAAGAGGAAAACTGTGCCAGCAGTTTCTGTTTAAAAACTGCAAACCCCCCAAAGACTTCACCTTACAACTGGGCTGTGACATCCAGGGAAACTCCAAAGCTGCTGTTTTATTTATTCCTACCTTTTATAAAATCCCAGGCCATTAATCCTCAACGGCCTTGACTCAAAAGCCTGACAGATAAATTTTCATTGCTGAGGTTGCTTAAGTAGCTCAGTATCACAGGGATGGGGGCAGGAATTAGAATCAGCAGATCCAAAAAAACCCCCAAAAAACGAACTCAAATTGTAAAATCGCCAGCTTTCTTTTCTTTCAGCACAGCACAAACACCTTCTGCTGTTAGGATCAGAGAGCTGGATTTGAATGCACAGCAGGTTTATTCCAACACAGCTGGCACAGTGCCCTCTCCTCCAGACCTCACCTCAGCGTTCCCGTTCCCAGAGCCTCACATCAGGCTCCTCAGGACTCTCCACCATTATCTTCTGACCTTTCCCTTCTTTTTTTTTTCCTGTCTTTCTTAGTCAATCAGTAACCAGAGACATCTACTGCTGATTTCAAGGTCGTGAGCCCCACTGAGCATTAGCCACTTCCACCCCGTTTTCCCTCCTTCCCCATTCCAGCTCCCCCACGGTGAGAATAAAAAATAAAACTCTAAAGGTGTAGTTTACATCCTAAAACACTGGCTCAGCAGCTGCAGAACCCAATTATTCCATGCAAAATAAAAAAAAAAGCTCTTACCCACAACTACACATCATGAGGGACAAGTCTTGCCACGTCCCCGCTCGGGAGGTGGAGGGAAATAAAAAGAGACATTTTTTATGAGACAGTTACTGAGCTTTAATTCCCCACATCCGTTTATGACTGCAAACAAGCCCAGGCAGGGGAAGGTACTATCTATTACCATAATTATTTTTAAAACCTTCACCCCACAGGGTTAGGAAAAACCCAATGATTTACAGCAGAGCCATAACTATAAAACTGCAGATGGGAGCTGAGCTACTTTGCCCTTGTCTAATGCTGAGATCTCATTAAGCTGCGTGCTTAAACCTTAAATATTTGAGAGTAAATGGTAGTTAAAATGGGGAAATCATCCTCATTAAGCAGCCAGCCTTTCATCTGCTGAGCTTCCCAGCTCATCATTTGTTATTTTGGCCATTTGTGGAGTTCCACACGGCTCCATCTTCCAGCCTGGACAGCCCCAAAATTCCTAAATAAAGGAAAAAGGGCAAGAAAAAAACAAATCACTCAAACAATTCTTTTAAAAAAAGCTGATGGGAGAACAGAAAATTATTTCTTTTATAAGTTCAATCACCTTGAAGGGTGATCCTTGGGCCAAAATCATTCAGCGAGACAACAGGCAGCAACTTTTCTTTATTCTTTCTAAATCTGCTTCTTTGACCTCTACCTGCTCTGCATCATTATTATTATTATTATCATCATAACTGTCATTATCATTGCTATTACATCTCCAAGAAACTAACTTCTAATAAAAGATTTCACTACACAACCCACATCCAATCTCCTCTCTGAAATATTCTTGCTTTTCAGAAGTCACTGCAGCGAACCAGAGCATTAATAATTATTTTTGCTTACTCCTTTCTCCTCAAGCCACCCACAAAACCCAAAGCAATGGCTGCCAACCCATCCAGGCTAAAACTGCAAGCTGGAAGAGGAAATTACATAAGAGAAAAGTAGATTTTATGCAAAATGTTGGCGATATGAAAGCAGAACTCAGAAATCCTCATAAATTAGCAGTGCACAGTAATTGAAGCTGCTTGAATCATGCTCCTCCATCCTTCCACTTCAATGGGATATGGCAGGAAGTAATTGATGGAGACAAGCTCCCTTGCATATAGCTGGAAATAATTAATCTGGCATCTCATGTCTGGTATTGGCTCTTTGGAAAAACAAATTTTTCCCCATATAGAACAGTTTGTTTCACACGTAACCCCAGGGATCAGCTGTTCTTTATTCTTTAAATACACATAAATTTACTGGGAGCCCATATGGAAAATTTAACCTTCGCAAAGGCTTTGCTACTTGCGCAGATAATGCGTTTCACTGACTATCTTATGCTTTAAAAAGTATTAAAATAACTTAAGACATACAAAACCCTCATTCAAATAGAGACTTAAAATGTAGAATTATGTACTAGGGATTAATTAAGAGCATAATTTTTTATTTCTTCTCCCTCGTTTTCTACTCAAAATTACAAAACCTGCTTAAAATAAAACCTGTTCTTCGTTATTTCTTTTTTTGCTGCATGCACAGCACACAGTTCATGTTCTTCTGAGCATGAAGTTTTACCTAAAATTTAAAACTTGAAACTAATTAGGTCCTCAACTTATTTTTGTAGGAGTAAAGGCCATGAAGAACACTTAGGATGCCATTATGAATAAGAGATGCGAGACGGATACATTTATAAAACACTAAATTTAGACGGATTTGTGCAGAGTTCTGCTGAACCTTTCAAAATTAAAAACCTCCCTGCACTTCGCCACTTGAATCCATCAGCGCCAAGTTCTGAGGAAGCAGAACACAAAAGGCCAGTGAGTTTTCCACGGCCCCAACACGAATGCATCCCACGGATGGAATTTCAGGATGCACAGCAAAGCAGGAAATATCCGTGGGGCACATGAGCTAAATGCCAGCGTTCCCTGTGTTGGCTGGGGGGGTTATTTAATACCCTCAGCCTGCAGCCTCGTGCAGGGCAAGCTACAAAATTAATGAAAGAAATCAGATCCCCCTTTCACGCCGGATCCCACAACCTCGGAATGTTCTGTTTAAAAACACCTCTCAGACACTTCCCCAATTGTCCGGGCCGCTCGGTTCCCACAAGGAAACTCACTTTACACAAAGGCAGAGCCCCAGCACCTTCCCTCCTGCCCACGAAAGGGCCAAGATGTCCCCAGCAAACTGCTCAGGGCTCCTATTCCTCCAGGAAAAGCTGGGAACCACTTTGGGACACATCAACATTTCCACCCGTGTTCCTTGAGTGCCCAGGGACAGCGAACTGACCCGAGAACGCCAGCAGGAGTTGGCACAGCTGTGCCCCAACTCACACCATATTAAAAAAAAAACCCCAAAACGGGGCTCAGGCATCAGCAGCATCTTTTTATGAGGCTGACAATTGTCAATATCCAAAGAGTTTGCGTTAATTTAAAGGCGGCAGAACAGCTGACACTGTGAGGAGAGCCCGAGTCCCTTCCCAACCCTGGCTGCTCTTTCCAGATCCAGAGCTCATGGCCTGGATTTTCCAGGCAGCCCTTCCAGGTTTAGCAGGGCATGAATGTCCCTGTGCCCCCTGAATGTCTGGGCATGCCAGAGCTTTTCTAGGGAGTATTTTCACCCTTGGATCTGGGGGAGCAGCTGGAGAGACACCCAAGCTCTGCCTCTCACATGGCAATTTCCCGACATTTCTCTCCATCGTCCCACCAGGTTCTCTCCCAGCCAGCAGAAAGGCTGCTGGAGCCGATTTTGCCACACAAGGACAAATTCCTCGTCCTCTCCCACGGTTACGAAACGCGTGCCTTTGTGCCACGCCAAAAAAAAGCTGCGTGACAGAGACACCACATCCTAAAGGCAGAGCAAGCCGCAGCTTCAACATCTGTCACCCGCAATCCAGGGAACATCCCAGCACAGCCTGGAGGAGAGATCACCCTGCCCGAAAAAGCCGAGAGGTTCTCAACACCACCCAGTGCCACAAAAAGCCAGTTTTGTGCTGCCTTTCCGCTAGGGAAGGGACAGCGCAGTTGTAATGACATAAACTCCACACGATTCCCAAACACGATGCTCACGGCTCGGCTGGCTCGCCGGAGAGGGAATTGCTGAAAGCACATTTCACACAGACACACACACACACACACTTTTTGGGATCCTTCAGCACCGCTCCTGGATAACCTCTGCCCATGATCCGTCCGGGGGAGAAGCCAGCCCGCTGCCAAAATCACATCACAGCACACTCGGCTGTAACAAAAGATGACTCCGGGGAGTTTGTGCTCATCATCGTTATTCCACGCACGTCAGAGCCACCTCCAACAGCTTTGCCTTCAATTAAACCTTTACTACCGCGAAGGGCAAAGGGGGTACGGGCACGTTTATGCCGTGCTGAGCGCGGAGGGGTAACCAGGGTTAAAGGGAAGGGAGGATTACACAGCCCTTTTTATAGAGACATCCACCCCCCTCCAAAAAGCAAGGAAATCCCCCTCCCCACAATGTACAAGATAACCACACAAACCTGGTGGGTGATAACACATCCACGCCTTGCCTTGGACCATCCTCCCTCCCGCATCCCCTATTTATTTTTTGGGTTTGTTGTATTATATATATTTCTTTTTCCAGCTGAGCACTTGCCTCTCCTCCGTGCCCATCAAATATCCCGAAGATGGAGGGGTGAGTCTTGTTCACCAGGTCGGTGATTACTTCGAACCTGTCCTCCATGTGATCCCTCCGGCCTTGGATGGAGTAGACAGCCACGTTGTGGCTCTTGAACTCCCAGGTCTTGGAGAACTCAGCGTCCAGCACGTCTAAACCCCCGAGCCTGTCATTCTGCATGATCTCGGCCACCTTGCCCTTCACCATCTTCACCGCATCCCTGCTGGACTTAACAATGGTTTTCACCTCATCCGTGTGGAAGAAATAACTCCACAGGGCCAGGCTGATGCACAGCAAGAACAGGGTCTCCGGTCTGAGCAAGAAGTAACGCATGATCCGACCCAGCAGAGACAGCAAAGTCATTGTATCCTCTATCATTTATTATCGCGACCGTGTCTCCCCACACCATGCAGCGGGGCGGCTCCGAGCCCGGGGCCGCTCGCCCTCAGTGCATGCTCGGCCGGCCGGGCAGCGCCGAGCCCCGCGCTCCGCTCCGCTCCGCTCCGCTCCCCGCGGCTCCGCTCCCGCTGCTCCCGGGCGGCCCCTCCGCCGCGCCCCGTCCGTGCCGCGGGGGCGCGGGCCCGCCGATGGCTGCGCCGAGCTCTCCTCCGCCGCCGGATTCCTCCTGACCGCCGATGGGAGCCGCGGCTCGGCCCGGGGAGGTTGGCTGCCAGGGCCGCCCGCGGTACCTGCGTCCCGTGTCCCCCGCGCCCGGCGCCGGCCCGCCCTCCTTCCACCCGGGCGGAGCGTCCCGGCCGCCGCCCCCGCCCCGCAGCAAAACTACAAATCCCGGCAGACCCCGCGGAAGCGCCGCCGGCGCGGGGGGTGATGTGGAGCATGCTGGGAGTTGTAGGCCGGGGAAGGAGCCGGGAAAGGAAAAAAATTTCCTTCCCTTTCCTTTCCAATCCCTGGAAGTGTCCAAAGCCCGGTTGGACGCGGCTTGGAGCAGCCTGGAATAGTGGAAAGTGTCCCTGTCCATAGGATGAGATGCCCCTTAAAGTCCCCTTTCAACACAAACCATTCTAGTAATTCTAATAATATCATTAAAATCACTACCTCTGTTACGGATTTTATTATAATAAATATAAACATATAAATTCTATTAATTTTATACTTAAGGAAAGGCAAGATAAATGTAAAATAAGAAGGATGCTGCTCACTTTCACTATTATTTATTTGTCAGTTTGCTGCAAAATAAATGTGTCACTGTCTGTTAACTACAAACTGTGTAGCTAATAATTCTAATGGTATTATTAATATCACTCTCTCTATTATGGCTTTTGAAAAATCTATTAATTTCATTATTTATCTGTTTATTTTACATTAAAATGAATGTAAAATAAGGAGGATGCTGCTCACTCCCGCCAACCAAGCCGTAATTTATTTGTCATTTTACTGCAATATAAATGTGTCACTGTCTATTAGCTACAAGCTGCATAGCTAACAATTCTAATTATATTATTAATATCACTGTATTATAGCTTTTAAATGTCTATTAATGCTATTATTTATTTATTTTACATTAAAATGAATGTAAAATAAGGAGGATGCTGCTCGCTCCTGCCAACCAATCCCTTATTTATTTGTCATTTTCCTGCAATATAAATGTGTCACTGATTATTAGCTATAAACTGGGTAGCTAATAATCTAATAATATTATTAATATCACTATCTCTATTATGGCTTTTAAAGTTCTATTAATTTTATCAATTATTTTGCATTAAAATAAATGTAAAATAAGGAGGATGCTGCTGGCTCCCGCCAACCAATCCGTAATTTATTTGTCATTTCACTGCAGTATAAACTGGAACTGTGGCTCCTGTGGAAGTTGTGTCTCACTGTTGGCAGTTTGGGCCCAGGGCCTGGAACTGTGAAGGGAAATGAGGTTTTCCCAGGCCACAGAGCCCAAAAACTATTTCCAGCCCCTCCTTCAGCTGCCAGGCTCTGCTATCCCTCAGTTTTCCCCCAAATTCCCCCCAAATCCCGGCTCCTCCCTGTGCTGAATGCCCCGAGAGCAGAGGATGCTCCACAGGGATGAGTTTTCCATGAAATTCCAGATGTTTTATCCTGCAGGAGAGGTTCCAGCAGCACCTGGGCTCTGAGTGCGGGGGCTGAAAGGTCTGAAATTCCAGAGGGGCTGGAATTTCCCTTCGGGAGAGGCTGGAACAGCAGCAAAAGCTTTGTCCTGACGGAGAACTGGGATGGAGAAACCGCTGGAGATGGGATGGAAACACCCAGCCCTCGGAGTGCAGCTGCCCGTTCTATTAAATACGAATTTAAATGTGAATTCGGAACAATTCTGCACCACTGAAGTGCAAAATTCAGGGATTATTGAGCCAGCCCCGTGGCTCCAGACAAAAAAAATTAAATAAGAATCCAATTGCAGGGCTCGTCCTGCACTCCAGCAGCTCTTCCCAGGGGAGAAGCAGAACTTCAGCATCCGCGGATTCTTTTAAACGCTGGAAATCAGAAAAACGTCACCGATATTCGGGATTATCGGCCGCTGCTTCATTTAGGTTTTGCTGGCGGGGCGACCTCAGGCTTTTGGTCACTTGTGCAAGGAATGAAAAGGGATTTCTGAGCCAGGTTTGGGAATAATTATCCGCTTGGAAAACTGGGAAAAAATAATTCCTTGCTCAACAGCTCCTCCTCCTGCTCGCCCGCAGCATGAAACCATCAGGGCATCATTTGTTTTTACATTTTGGCTTCAGAAACGCACAACCTGATGCTGCAAGTGTGAATCCATTGTCTGTTCAGCGCTCTAATCCACAGGAATTGTGGGTTAAAAACGGAATAAACTTGGGAATTGTTTTGGTTCCGAGAGAAAAAAAGCAGCATTTGGCTTTTCCAGGCAATTTTTGTGGCACCCCGAATTAAAATAGAGAGCGGGATATTGGAGACACTCTCGCTATTTGCTAGTCTGAATAAAATCAGCTTTTTTATCATGGTCATTTCTTGCTTGTATTAAAGCAAATTCAATAGTTTTGATTGGGAAAAAGGCTCATTTTGTGAATGTACTTACAAGGGTAACTTAAATAAAAATACTATCAGTGAAAAACTATAATTTCCTGTAGTTGCAAACTGAATTTACCCTGAAATTTATCATTTCACCCCGGGGATGAGCAGTGAGGACACAGCATTGATGGGTCACCAGTTTTCTTGGACAAAATCATTACAAAAAAACCATTTAATTTGATGGAAATCCCCTCATAAAAATCTGTAGGATATCTGTTCTATAATGTTCTCTGGGATGCCAAAATTTGGAGGATGTTTCTGTTGCTGCTGCCTGAATTCTGCTGCCCAGTTTAAAAGGTTTCCTCAGGATTTTCAGGTTCAAAAACTTTTATTGGCGTGAATCAGACGCGCACAACAGTGTGACTCATTGAAGGTTAGTCCTGGAAAACATTAAAGCAAAATATTCCCCCAAACCTGCGGATTCACCTCCCTTTTCTTCTGCTGAGCTATAAAATCAGGATAGAAAAATCAGTACCAATAACAACAACTACGAAAGGGGAATTTTTCACGTCAGGGCTGCAATGCAGTAAAATAATCTCGTGCTTTTCTTTCCAGATATTTTTAAAAAATTGATTTTGGGATATTCAGGGTGACACAGGCCCGGCTCTCCAGAGGAATCACTCGCTGCCAATATCAGAACCTGCTTTGCACATTAGTTTGGATAACAGTAAATAAGGCTGAGTTGTCCTGACAGTGTTTTCATCTCAGTTGATATAAATGACATTTCCTGATGGCATTGCCAGGATTTTATCTCGCCAAGAGATAAAATGCCAAGAATTGCAGGGAAATTCTGCCTCCCCCTGCTAACCCCCTGAGAAATCTCATCACAGCAGTTCTGATTTGCATCTCCCCTAAAGAGGAACATTTGCACACGTGAAATGCAAACAGCAATTTTCCACACAAGTTGCTCCTTTCTCTTTTTTTTCCCCCCAGGACTCTGAATTCCGGGGCATCTTCACGTGTAAAATCTGATTTTCATTTATTTCCTGGTGCCGTTTAGTGACCTCGGTGTCAGTGGGAAGGAGAGGCACTGGGAGATTTCTGACCGATGTTTGAACATCTTTTATTTAAACAGGGAATTCTGCTGTGGAATGGTGTGCAGCAAACCACAGCAGGGAAATTATTAGATATAAATTATAAATATGAAGACAACCTGGTTAAATACCTGTGGATGCCTGGGGTGGAAATCCCACACCTGCCTTACTCAGGGAACAGAATTCCTGATTATAAATCTAGAATTTGGTGGAAATTATACCTGACATGAGCATTATTTTAAGAAAACAAATAATCTATCTCATTTCCCAAGTAAATCCCACACCTGCCTTACTCAGGGAATGGAATTCCTGATTATAAATCTAGAATTTGGTGGAAATTATACCTGACATGAACGTTATTTTAAGAAAACAAAAAATCTATCTCATTTCCCAAGTACACAATGGGTTGTTTATTAATCTTTACATCTTCTTATGCACTTCGAATATCAGAGCCAAACTACCTGGCGATGCAGTGAGGAAAGATGCCAATATTAATTCCATGGAAAAGTTGAACCAGGGATGTGTTTCAGAAGAAAATTCTGGGGTTTATCAACTTACAGAGGTTGAATTCCCACAATTCTGGCATTGCCACAAAAATTTGGACGCTGAAGTCACGGGGAGTCTTTGCTTGGTGGCAGCACGAGCCCCAAAATATTGATTTGGAGCCCACCTCTGGAGGCCATGTGTCTTGGCTTGGAAAGACAGGAGTCTGCTAAGGAAGGCAGGAGCCTCCCTTGGAATGGAGAATGTAAAACCCCCTCCCTCTGAATTACTGTAATTTTGAAATTAAGGGGCTCTAAAGGTAAAGATACGGGAATAGGAATGACAGTTCTTTACTAGGAAAATTAAAATTAAAATGTAGTAGTACAAAAAACAAAACAGAGTCAGAACATGACCCGACCCCCTGTTGGTCAGGGTGTTGGGGACAGTCCAAATAAATCCTCCTGCAGTGGCAGATGTGGTTCTGTGGGAGCAGAGATGATCCTGGAGAAGGGCCCAGTGGTGCTGGGATGGGTCTGGGCTCCCTCTGGGAATCCAGTGCAGACAGGCTGTGCTGCTGTTCTGAATCCCAGCTTTGATCCAGGTGGGAATGCTGGGCTCCTCCCCCTGGGTGGAGCCTCTCCCCATGGGATGATGGAATTGTCTCAGCCCTGCAGTGAGCCTCGATGGCCCATGGACAGCAGATATCCCCTGGAGGGAGGATGGGTCCTGGAAAGGATAAAGAACACAAAGAACACTGCCCCAGCTGGTTTGAACAGCTGCCCATGAACAGCAGATCTCCCCTGGAGGGAAGATGGGTCCTGGAAGGGATAAAGAAGCCAAACAACACTGCCCCAGCTGGTTTAACAGCTCCCCATGAACAGCAGATCTGCCCTGCAGCGAGGATGGGTCCTGGAAGGGATAAAGAACTGCAGATCTCCCCTGGAGGGAGGATGGGTCCTGGAAGGGATAAAGAACTCTGCCCCAGCTGGTTTAAACACCTGGTAGTAGAACACAAGCTTTTGGTTACGTCTTGCATTGCAACCTAAGACGCCGTGACATATTTTGGGAGACAGAGATTATTCCAAACTGATTTTCCCTGTCATTTTCCAGAAGTGAGCTCACTGGGGATTGGAAAATGACCGAGATGCCACCAGAGCACCCAGCAGATAAAGCTGAAAATGCTCCTGATGGCCAGAGCTGCTCTCTGATCTTTGATTTAACCAGCAGCATCACTGCAGACATTTGGGAATGTTTGTAAAGTATTGCTGGTGAATGAAAGCCTCACAAACTCCCCACTTTTCCAGAGAACTCCAGGACATGCAAGGAAAATAGAAATAGAAGCTCAGCAATCCGGAATAGCTTTGCAGGCTGGCAGCGCTCTCATGAAACCTTCCTCAGATCTGGGCAGAAACGGATAAAAAAGCAGCAACAAAGCAATCTTAATTTTCTTCTTCATTAATTTTCACTCTGTTTAGCAGCTGTTTCGTGTCTGTGGTGCAGACTGTTTAATTTGCATTAAGCAAGAGGCTGCAAAATTGATTTATGCATTCGAATGCCTCACGTTTCCACTCCTTGGATGCAGAACATGACAGGCTTAAATTCAGGATTAAATCCTTAGGCCAGGCTTGTCCCAAAGCTGAGGTGAGAGGGGAGCTGAGGTCACAGGTGCCTTTTTTGGTGACTTCTCTGAGGCTAAGATTAGCTGTGCCCTCAGCTGACTGCCGAGTGTAAAATCCAGATTTCACTCTCTGCCTTGGCTATTCCAGAGGTTCATTCCAGCCCTGACCCTTCCCTTGACCAAATCCTAAATAAAACCCAAACCCGAAGCCTTCTGAGGCAGGATTGAGATAAATCAGCTCTGGGCTAATTTAGATTTCCTTGGGCAAGGCAGATCAATGGGTTTGGTCACTCCCTGAGTGGCACAGCCCGTGCTGCCTCTGTCTCTGGGAATATGGGATGGATTCTCCCACTGCTCCATTTCCACGCTGCCATCACTCAGTTCCACAGGCTCCCTTCTTTAGCACCAGGTTTTGGTGATGGAGATAAAGAAATATTTGAATTGCAGAGCGGTGAAAGGATTTTTTTTTTGTGGAGGATTTATTAAGAATTGTCCCATTTTTTAAAGTGGTGGTGTTTGCATTGAAATCAGCTCCAAGAGGGGCTGTCGATAAGTAATAAATAAATAAAGATGAAGCATTCCCACCTCCAGGGCTGCAATGGGAGATGGTTTTTGGAAGTGATGGGAAAAGGAGGAGACTTTAATGAGCTGGCACAGAAAACTGAAGGGGCCTCACACAGCCAGAATCTTCATAAATACAAAGAATACAAAAGCACAGATAGAAATACAAAAGGAAATTAGAAAAAAAAAAAATCAAGGGTCAACCGTTTGGGACACTCAGAGAAGATTTAAACCCAACCAGGGTCAGGGGACAGGGATGAGCTGCTCAGAGGTTCTTGAGCTCCACTGAATCCCACCCAAGGCTTGGGTTCATCAACAGGGTGATGATTTAAGTTTAAATTTCATGTATTTCAGGTTCTGTGCTGCCCAGGGGGGCAGCTCTGAGCTCACAGTCAGTGTCACTCAGCTCTGCACACAGCAGGGACACAAAACAAATCCTTTTCCTGATGGACACCAAGGACAAAGGTTACAAGTGTTCAGGCCCAAAAGCACAAACAAGGGTGACTGAAGAGAGAAAACAAGAAGGATGGGACCTCACAACCTGAAGCTGTAATTGGACAATTAAACCCCAAAATGCAAATGGACCAAAACTTATAAAAGTGTGAGGCCTTGTGATGGGTCAGCCATTTTATGACCATTTTGGGTCCACCTTGTGTGTAACCCTGGCCAGGCCCTGTCCTTCCAAGGCCTCCTAAAGGCCTTTCAATAAATCCCTCCTTTATTCTCCAGCTCTGCCCAGTCTCTGTTCCAGCTCAGCCTCCCCAGGGCACCAGGGGACGCAGCAGGGAGGGGATAATTCCCCCGTGCAGCTCCCGGGGTGGCCGCAGGGCTGTCTGCAGTGACAAACGCTTCTCTCTTTGCTCTCCTGGGCAATATGTTGGCTGTGATGGGAGCGGCTGTGCTTTGGCCCAAAATAGCTGCCTGGGCTGGAGCCTTCAGCTGTCAGAAGCGTCTCTCCTCCTCCTCACTCGGTGAGATCTCCATCCACGGCACCATCTGCTCCCTCAGGATGAGGATTTGCCGCATTGGAGCTGGGTTTGGACGGGGGGGAAATCGTCTGGCTGCGGTTTCATTTTACGGCTTTGTTTTAATTTCCCATTCCCACGTCGCTCCTCGGTGGCTCCTGAGGCACCAGAAGCTGCCACCAGATGTGGGGATGAGCTCCAAATATCTGTGGGCTTCCCTACTGCTGCTTCCAGCTCCTTGCTGCACGTGCCTGTGTGAAAAGCCTGGTTGGGAGCAAGATGATTCTACATCCACTTTTCCTCCTTGCCAGCCTCAGGGCTTTCAGCATTCCCAGCTCCCAAAACGTGCCACATTCCTGGTTTCTGTTTGGGAATGACTGGCAGCTGCCTTCAGCTTCTGGCAAAGCAGCAAAAAAAAAAGGAGGAGCAGGCACATGAAAGATCTGGGATGTAATTCCACGGATCCCTCTGCTGTTTATCTGATGGATGAAGGGATTTATTTATAGCTCGTGACTTCTCCAAAAACGTTGTTCTGTGCTGACCTTCCCGCTCAAATTGGAAATCAGGAGAGCAGCTCTGCCAAGTAAATGAAACAGCTTTAAAATACAGGGGGAAGGCTCCTTGCTGTGATGTGAGTCCACTGTTGATGCTGTGTCTGATGATTTTTTTGCCTTGTTATCAACTCTGGTCGCTGTGGAGAGCTGGGATTCCCCAGGACAGACCTGGGATGTGGGGAGAAAATCCCCACAGGTTCACTTAAAGAGGGAAGTGAGAAGACAGAAGCAGCAACCTGATCAGCTGCTGACAGCAGCAGCTCCTCATCCCGGGGCTCCGGCTCCCAGCAGCCCATTCCCAATCCATTAGTAATGCCCCACAAATAAAGAGCAGGGATTTGCACTTTTCCTGGCTGCCATAACCAGTCATTGCTTCCTAAAAAGCCACGGGAGAGTAGGAATCAGGCTCTTTGTGCTCTCTGCGGGGTGTCAAACCCAGCCCCAGCTCTGGGCCCGGCTTAGGGCAAGGAGGGGTTTGCCCCAGAGGGGATCCAGGCTTGGATCCCATCCCTGCTCTCCCAAACACCTCCCAGCAGCTGGGATGAGCAGGTTTGGTTTATCCAAAGGGTGGGGACAAGGCTGGGCTGTCCCATGGGTGGTTAATCCCCCCTCACTCTCCAGGGATGGAGTTTTGTTGTACAACAGCAGCGCTTTGGGCACCTCAGGGATCCCACCCCATTCCCTCTCCCAAAGCTGAGGAGACTCTGGAGATGCTCAGGGGTCTCCTGTCACCACCAAGAGCTCCCTCCCAGCCAGTTTGGATGTAAAAATTTGGGAAGATTTGAGGAATTCCAAGTGCCCTTGTCCAGGGAGTTTGCTGGCAGCTGAGAAAAGCCCCTGACCCCAATAAAATGGGTCCTCAAATGTCTCAGAAGCCTCACAGGGACAAAGCAAGGCAGGAGGGGCAATAAAAAACAACCCAAAAACAACTAGTCAGTCAGACAGAACCTCTCTGAAGGAGAAAAAAATTCCCTCACTTGAAGTGAAAATAGATTTTGAACTTTGGCTGAGTTATATTGGGGTGAAAAAATGCAGATTTTTTTTCTACTTCAACTTCTGAGCACAAGAAACGTGCCTGAGGACAGGCAGCTCATCAGAGCAGAAACACCTTGATGAGAGAATTAATCCTGGGCCTTGGAAGCAGCCAAACCAGAGAAGTGTTGCACGTGGAGCAGTTTCCTCCTTTCTGCTGGAATGGGAAAAGTGAAGGAGTCAAGGAACAATTTCCCAGCTTGGCTGAGCGCTGAGGAGCAGCACTCTGTGTGTAACAAATCCGTGCTGCTGTGGATTTGTGAGGGAACAGGAGGTGGCTGAGGCACTGACAGGAGAGGAGCTGGGCCAGCAGCCAAAATTTGGGCTCTGCTGGTTGTGTTCCCAAGCAAGAGCAACAGGAATTAGTTCCTGACTTGATGGATGTGAGGACAGAAAAGCAAAACACAGCACAGGGTGCAGGATCTGGGGGCTGCCTGCAGATTCCCTCACCTTTCTTGGATTGTTTTTCTTCAGCTGGTCTGCCTAGAGCTGAAAATCCGTGGAAATCCAGACTCACAGAAGCCTTGGGAAGTGCAGGGAGATGGATTTGCAGCCTGGGGAGGAAGACCTCGCTCCTTCAGGGCCTTTTCAGGTGTTCCCTTCAGCAAGAGTTGCTTCAATCACACATGGAACAGCAGAACTACGGGGGGGAAAAACCCCTAAATGCACAAATATTTGGTTCCTCTGGTAGTTATCACAACTTATTTGTAAGAATTTGAGGTGTTTTTTGTTATCTTGCCAAGTTTTTCACCCTCAAGAGCATCTCCAGTGCTGGGGGATGGAGGGAGAAGGTGAAGTGCAGGAGCTGCCCCACCAAGAGCTCCTTCCCAGCCAGTCTGGAGGCAAAAGTTGGGAATATTTGAGGAATTTCAAGTGCCCTTGTGCAGGGAGTTTGCTGGCAGCTGAGAAAGGCCCCTGACCCCAATAAAATGGGTCCTCAAATTGTCCTCAGGGACAAATAGCAAGGCAGGAGGGGCAATAAAAAAAAAGTCACTCAGTCAGACAGAACCTCTCTGAAGGAGCAAAAACCCCTCACTTGAAGTGAAAATAGATTTTGAACTTTGGCTGAGTTATATTGGGGTGAAATCATACAGATTTGGGAAATTTGCCATTTCTTAAGCTGCTCCATCGCTTCCTTGAGGTTCACTTATTCCTCTCTGGTACCAAGAGACATTTAATGGAGCGCTGGGGCTTCAAAAGGCTTTCTCCAAATAGCCAAGTTCTGCTGAACCATCTGAAACGGAAAAGTTTTTAACTTGGGACGCTGCTCTGGAAATATCTCAGCCCCAGAAATTGTCCCAGTGACCTTCAGCCTGTGTCCTCCTCCAGAAAATCCTGGATTCCTGGGAATGTGGGGAGTCTGTGGGGCTGAAATTTGTACAGCCACGTGCATAAATAAACAAAAAAAAAAAGGGAAAATCCCATTTTGTGATTCTTTCCGCACTCCTGCCCCACTGATCAACACCAGCTCTCCTCGTGGAATGTATTTGGACAGTAATTTGCTCAGTTATTTAATCACACGAATAGCTGTGTGTTTAAAGGATAAATAGTGTCATTTCCCCCTTGAGCTGTTACTTTGGTGTGTTTAACTCCACAAAAGTTGCAAAAGAACGTGGGGTAGAGGTGTAAATATCTTGGATTTTTCCTCAGTGCAGGAATTTCAGGGGCTGCAGATCTCTTTATCTCTCACTGTTCCCACATAACTCCTTAACCCCACTCTGCCTCCTCACAGCCTCAAGATTTCCTATTAAAATAGGCCTGGGGTTTAGATTTAGATTTTAAAAATCTAATCTTTAATTTAGATCTTCAGGGCTATTTTAAGAGGGAGTTGAAGATTCAGAGTTGCTATAAATATCTGCTTCAGGAATCACTTACTTTGGATTTAGGGTTTTCATTAAAAAAAATAGAATTTTTCACTGAAATGTTTGAAAATGATAATGCCCTTTTTTTGGTTTGGTTTTGGTTTCTTTTGGTGGAAAACTGTTTCTTGGCCACCTTTGAAATAAAAATCGTTTGCAAGAACGCCAAGATCATTTAATCACGTCGAAATCTTGGCCTAATACCTGAATCTTGTATTAATAATAATAATTAATAATCTTGGCCTGATATATGAATCCTGTGGCAGAATTTTGGCTGGAAGGACAATTTTGTGTGCTCAGAGCTCTCCCTTTCTCTGGCAAATTGAGATTATTTTGCTAAATATCCTTCACTTTAAGTTGGACTCTGCATATGAAGACAGGCAGAGGAGGATTTCCACATTTAAGTAGCAGTGAGACAAATTATGGATAATTTTGCCTTTTTCTTTTTTTTTTTTGTCAAAACAGGCTTTGTTTCCTCTCCCTAGGAAATGATATTTCACAGGGATCCTCCAGGGTTACGCCTGGCACGAGGAAAAATGTGGCTGAAAGGGTTGAATCCATGTGGAAAATCAGATCCAGTAGGTCATTCTGACAGGAAAACGAGCCAGGGAGGAAATGTTTGATATAAAAAATTACGGGACAAGAAATGAGCTTTAACAGCAACTCTGTAAATTCCTGGAAAATTCAATCCCTGAGGGGTGGCAGAGCCTGTTTTTATGGGGCTTCCATGGGGGGCAAGGCCATAAAGGTGTTGTGTGTGTGTGAGGGAAGAATTAAAAACGGAATTGATCGTGGGTCATAAACCCCTGAGGAGCCAAAAAGTTCCGCCCTGGGTACAAATTCCTGCTGGGAAAACGTTCCCTGGGAGAGGCTGGCAGTAAATAAAAGAAATAAATAAAACCTGGCACCTGCAAATCTCTGTCCTGAGGTGGGATTTAGCTCTGAGCTGAAGTTATCCCTCACGGGATCATCAGGGCTGAATTTTCCAGGAAAGCTCCACCTCTCTCGGGTGATTTAATGAGTCTGGGAGCTCAGATTTAGATTTAGAGGAGTGGCAACACCTCATTTTTTATACTTTTTTTTTTTTCCCCAGGAGTGACAATGTCCTCGTTTCAGATGGGCTGAGGAGATGGGATTGAAAGCCTTTTACAATTCTGAAAGGAATCGCTCTTTTTAGGCCGGTCTGTTACTAATCACAAAGATGGATATGCACAAAAGAAGATATTTTTACATCTGCACTAAAATTCCTGAAAATTCCACGGTAACAAATGGCTCTTAATAAGAGGAGGATATAAAGGGGGAGAAAGACAAGAGAAATGTTAAAAATGAGGCCTTGTGGCAGCTCTGAGGGGGCCGAGGCAGAACAAAGGTTAAAACTCCAAAATTCCAGTTTTTATTAATTAATTTACCAAATAACTGCATCATATTGAACAAGGAATCCACTTTTTAGGTGTGTGGAGAGAAATAACTCCCCCCTGGGAGCGCTTGATGCCATTGAAAATAAATCTGCACAGCAGAAACCTCCGTTGTGCAAAGTGTGAGAGAGCTTCCAAAAGACAGCAATAAAACCTGGGAAACTCCACACAAAGCAGTGTTTTGTGGGAATAAATAACTGCCCAGGAAAAATTTCCCCACAGAAGAAATAACCCACTATTAAACTGAAAAGAAATTCCTGTTTCTTACAGGAAAGAGAAAGAAATTCCTGGTTTTTTTCCTCTGGACCACAGGCCCAGAAAAACTAGGACATGTGTAAAAGAAATATCTAAATAAAGAGGATTCATATCCAGGGAAAGGCCTGAACCTCTGTCAAAATAATCTGAATAAAGCAGCAGCAGCAATGATTATGTTGGCAGGGCAGAAATGCAGAAGATTCGCTTTCGACGAGAAAACGCATCAAGATTAAGAAAAATCTGTCTCAAAATCTCATTCTCAATTAATCATTTTTGTCACCCAGAAATAAAATAGAAGGTGGATCCACTTTTCTTTTTTGCCACCAAGTATGGCCAGAGCTGGCTGGAAAAAAAGCTGAAGGTTCCAAATTTGTGGGGCCTGGAAATATAAAATATAAGAAATAAAAAAATAGTTTAGCCGAAGTTGTATTTCTGTGTATTTCAGCCTTCCCCACGGGCTGATTCCTCAGTGGAAGAGAAACTTCTGGCGAGGTTCCCTTTATTATCCATCCTCTACACCCCATTCTTCTTCCAGAACTCTGTGGAATTTTCTCCTTCCTCAGAGTCATAAAGCACCAGGGGTCGAAAGAGAATTTTCAAGGCGTGGAGATACGAGATAATTCAGTTTAAATAAACTGAGGAGCAGTTTCACCCTGATGGCTTTGATAAACACCCTCTTGGAGCAGGGCTGAGATAAACACAGGCAGACACATGGAAGGGGCACCTTCCCCTATCCCAGGCTTTGAACACTTCCAAATGCACTTTGTTTTCTTTAAATGTCCTGTTAATAAAATCTCCCGTGGCGTTGGACAGACCTGTGCTTGTTATCACTACGAAAATTCGCTCTACAGGTGTAAAACTGTTATAGAAATGCTGCTTTTTATTTACTAGGGAAAAAAAGAAAATTCTTTCTTACTGCTTCAGTCAGTTCTTGTACAATGCGTGCTGAAGATCTGCAAGGGTGGCATCACCCCTGACTTAAAGTAAAAGTACAAATGATCCTGGAAATTAGAGAGTGGGATGGTCAGAACTTCATCTCAGCAATTCCCAGTTTAATTTTAATTTAAGTATTTTTATTTAATAACTTCGGCCCTAAAAAAGCCACTGAGCTCACCCTCTCCTCCTGAATATTCTCCTAAAAAGCTCCAATTTTAATTCCCTGCCTTTTCCTCCTGACACCCAGCTCCTCTGACCTCACCCTACACTGATTTATCTTCCAGGGGCACCTTCTGCACAGCCCAGGGGGATTCTCAGCCCTTGGCCCGTGGTTGCTGACACGGCTGGGAGAGGGAACTGGGCACAGCCCGATCCTCCTTGTGATGATTCCCTGCTGGAATGTTCCTTTGCACCTTCCAGGCCCAGGGCAACATTCCCTGTGGTTCCAGCAGAGCTGGAGGGAAGTTTCGTGCTGCAGTGATTCCTTTGGGTCTTTGCTGCAGCTGGGCTGAGTTTTGTGGCAGCTTTGGGGTTCCCTCGGTGATGGGGAAGGAATCAGGGATCAGGATCTTCCTGGAGCAGGGACGGAGCATTTTTGGGGATGGAATCAGGGATCTGGATTTTCCTGGAGCAGGGATGAGACATTTGTGGGGATGGAATCAGGGAGCTGAATCTTCCTGGAGCAGGGATGGAGCATTTTGGGGGATGGAATCAGGGATCTGGATCTTCCTGGAGCAGGGATGAAGCATTTTTGGGGATGGAATCAGGGATCTGGATCTTCCTGGAGCAGGGACGGAGCATTTATGGGGAAGGAATCAGGGAGATGAATGTTCCTGGAGCAGGGATGGAGCATTTCTGGGGCTGGAATCAAACAGAGAGGAGCTGGAATCCTGCCCCAGACACAGACCCATCCTGAGCTCAGGAGAGGAGCTGGAATCCTGCCCCGGGCACGGGGAGCTCCAGATTTCACAGCTTTTATGGGACACTCCCTTGTGACAGTTCCAATGACAGGACCTCACCTTCCCTGGAGCTGGACAGGGCCGTGTCCCATGCTCTGGGCCAATTCCTGGCATATTCCATGCACATTCCTGGTGCTTTTGCACATCCCAGCTCCAGAGCTTTTCCCCTGGGTAATGACCTGCCTCCTGCAGGATTGAGGAAGCTCCTCCTGGACTGGTCTGGCAGCTGTGGGGAGCTGTGGGAAACGGGGTGACTCTGACAGGCAACAATGCCCTAATTAAACTCTGGGATTTGCATTCCAAACAGCCCCAGCAGTGGAGCCCAGAGAAATTCCTTCTCCAGCCCCATTCCTTCTCCAGTTCCTCTGGGGTGTCCTGCAGCCCCATCCCCGTGGGAATCCCTCCAGATAAACCCCTTGGACGGAACCTTCCCAAAAACTGGGCAGATTTTCCCCTTTCCCAGGACAGGAGGGGATGTTCTGTGGGTTCCTTGTCCTTCCAGCCCTCAGCAGGACCAGGAATGGGAAGGATTTAATTTGAATTTTGACTTCTTGCAGTGTACAGGTGTGAGGCAGGGATATTTCAGGCATTTTTAACCTGGTTTTCTATGGAAACAAAGCTGATTTTCTTTCACTCCCCCCCACTCTCTCTCTTTACATCCCACACTTTTCAGCCCCTTGACCAATTTGAGGGAAGTTGGGAAAAGAAATTCTGATCTCAAAGATGCAGATTTTGTCAGAAGAGAAGATCAGGAGGGGAAAATAATCCTTGCTGGACAGCAGAGAAACCCCACAAAACACAACCACTCTGCCTCTTATTAGACATCAGAAAATCCCAGTATAAGGCCTGAAACAAGGAAAAAAATCATTATTTCTACACGTGGAGCTAATCTGTTAAATTCTGTATGAACCCAAAGTTTCTCCATATTAAAAACTTGATCCTGAAAAGGGAGGAGGGGTTGGTGATTCCCTTTGTAATTTGAATATTTCTGCTTTGTTTTGGTGATTTTCCCTCTCCAGGAAGGTGTCACTTTCATATTGTTTGATTTGAATTTGTTTGGCAGGAAAGCGCGGGGAGAACCAATAAAAAAAGATTTTGAAATCCAGTTGTGTGGGGAACGCCATCAAGAGATCCAAAACAAGGGACAATGAGCTACTGGGAGAGTCTCGTTCCTGCTCTTCAGGGTAAGATCTTTGCAAAAAAAAATTGGCTTTTTGAATGGATTTCCAGTCACCCATCAAAGGTTTTGTCTGGGAATTTTTTGTCGTCGTTGCTTTGTAGAATTTTGGAGTATTTTTTAGGTCATTTTTTTCTCCGTGCGTGAAACGAGTATCTTAGAGCACAGAATATAAAATTGCTTTAAAAAGTGGAGGTTTCAGACAAATCCTGTGCTCTGGTTGTCCGCACCTCAATACTGGGTGTGAAAGTTATTCATGGTTCCTTATTTTCCTTATCTCCCCGTGGGACACCAGCTGGGAAAAGCAGCAGGAGCAGCACAGGAAGCAGCAGCAGAGGATTTCTGGGGGTTTTCCACTCCTCCATCCGAGCCCTGCTTGGGGATGGATCCTGCTCATCCCACCTGCAGCTCCTTCCCAATGGATCAGGGAAAACTTTGGGAATGCTGCTGGAGCCAAACAAACCCACACGAGTCTCCCTCGCGTCGTCTCAGCTCAGGGAATTTGTTATTAAAAGCGGAGAATTCCTGAGGAGACTGAAAATCTCTGCGTGGTTTCCTGCTTGAGACTGATGGAAGAATCCCCTGAGTTTTCCTGGTTTTTCTGTGGATGGTTTTGGAGAGGATTGAGGGGACCTGGAGGTGCCAGCCCTGCCTTCAGCTGCCCCGGGTTTGGTGCTGAAGGATTCCCGAGATGCTGCTGCACCTGGCAGGGGAGCTGAGGGACCTGCAGCAGGAATGTTGTCCCAGTGTGGGAATCAAACACCAATTTTCACCCCAAAACCACCATGTCCCACCCCAGGCTCCGTGGCTGAGGAAGTTTGGGTGGAAGCAGGAACTCCCGAGGGATAAAGGCTGGAGCATTTGGTTGAGAGGTTGAAAACGGAGCATTTTGACAGCTGCTGCTTGGGCCAGTCCTTCACCAGCTCTGGATTTTCTAGGGAAAAGGGACAGCTCTTAAAGAAAAAAACTTGATTTTGTTGGAAAACACAAGGAGGAAAAGCAAAATGTTGAGGGAGGAGGGCGGGGTTTGCTCGCAGATGAGCTCAGACTGTTTGGTGAGGGAGGGAGGAGAGGTGAGGCTCAGACTTTGCTTGTGGCACAGTATCCCCATGATTCATATTTGGAAATGATTTGGCTGCAGGCAGACAGTTTAGAACACCGTCTATTATGCAGATCCATAACATTTGAATTTCCTCATTTACTTGCCCAATTAGAGCATTAAAATGCCTCCGGCTTTCGCGGCCTGCTCTTGTTTTTGCAGCTTTTCTGAGGAAAACTCCCCCTCTTTTCCTCACACAAACCTCGGCCCCAAATTCCCTCCACCCCGGGCTTCCTGGATGAGATCTGGGAGATGCAGAGATTGGGAGCTGTTTGAAAAATTATCCCAATCAGAGGCTGCAAAAGAGGGTGGAGACTTTCCCGGGCTACAATTTTGCGGCTGCTCAACTCTGCCCCTCCATAATTTCGTGTAGACATTAAATTGCCCTTTGCAGGAGCTCCAAACCCCACGGGGGCAGAGGAGGTTTGAAATTAGGGAAGGCATCGATGGTAAATATTTTTGTTTTGGGGTGTTGTTCCTCCCTGCGGAGTCCTCGAGGTTGGGCGCAGCTCCCAGGGGCAGGTGGCAGCGTCCTGAGCGTGGTGCCGGGCAGGGCAGCAATGATTGCATCAATCCGAGTGCTGTGGCCACGGGAGATTTCAGCGGGGCAGGAGGAGGGTGGGGAGAGGAGGACACGCTCTGTAATTGAGCATCAAAGCTCCTGGGCTCTGCCTCTCCATCCCCACAGCCTCAGCAGAGCACTCCCTGCAGAGCCTCAGCAGCATCCCCGGCTCGGGCCACGTGGACAGGTGAGTTCTGCTTTTTACAGCTCCAGTTTTTCGCAGGAAAAGTCCTCAAAGCGATGCCTTTGATGGGAAGAGGTTCAGGTGTCACCTGATTTAGGGGAAAAACTGGCTGGGAAGGGCAGAAATGGGACGGTTAATGAGGATATTGCTACGAGGAATTGTTAATATTTCCAACTGCAGGGGCATCTCTTGAGCTCACCTGGCAGGAAGAAAAGAGATGGGGAAGATATGGGAGCAAAATGTCTTTAAAATCTCTGGGAAGTGGCTTTTTTAGGATAAAATCCCACTCCACCTGGATCTCTGGAGTTTGTTGTATGTAATTTCTGAGGGATACGTTTCCTTCCACAGATTTTGACACCACCAGGAGTTTTTTACTTCCCAATTAAAAGGTGGGAAATCAGAGTTTTTGATTTGTTTCCTCTTATTTGCCAAAGGATAGAAAGTCTCAAAGGCTGAAATAGCCCTGCTTTCCCTTTGCCTCTCCAGCTCTGTCCTGCTGACTCAGTAACTATCAGCATTGATTTATTTCTTCCTGAAAAAAAAGGTTTATTATTATTTTTTAATAATAAACTGTTTATTTATATTTTTTAATAATAAACCTGTGTTTATTATTACTTTACACTATTATATATATAAATATTATATATTAAGTATTTAATATTATTTCTCTATATTCTATAGTCTATAGTTCATATTATATATTATCTATTTTACACTACATATTAAGTATTTAAAACTAATAATGATAATTATGATGACAATGATGATAATAATAATCTAATTATAATGACGGCTATTATTATTATTATTACTATTATTATTATTATTTAATGCTGGCAACAGACCCATTCAATCCCTGCTGCAGAAAAAGCTGGATAAGCTTTTCTTGGAATTCTGTATGTGTGGAGTTCTCCACATTCTCAGTTTGCACCTGGGTCTTCCAGGAGACACCGAGCACGAGACATAAAATCCAGCCTGCAGTGGTAGAAATCAGCCTTGTAGCAAATTCCGGGGAGAAATCCACAGGTGGGAAGGGGGAAGGAGGAAGGAGAGAGGCTTTGAAGGGATTTTTAATTAAGTTGCTCCAACAGAGTCTTGAGTAACCCAGTGCAAAGTGAAATTCTGGCAGAATTCAGCCTGGGGAACGAAATTACCACAAATCTTTGATAAAATGAGCCCTCGTGGAGCCTCCTTGGCGAGGAGGGTGCAGTGTGAGGTTCTCATTGCCACGATTCCCTGTCCTTCATCCCACAGGGAGCTCTGGGTAGAAATCCACTGGTGGGAGGGGGAAGGAGAGAGGCTTTAAAGGGATTTTGGATTTAGCTGCTCCAACAGAATCTTGAGTAACCCAGTGCAAGATGAAATTCTGGCAGAATTCAGCCCGGGGAAAGGAACTGCCACAAATCTTTGACAAAATGAGCCCTCGTGGAGCCTCCTTGGCAAGGAGGGTGCACTGTGAGGTTCCCATTTCCATGATTCCCCATCCTTCATCCCACAGGGAGCTCAGGGCAGCGGGGATGGATGTGAAGAACACCCCGAGTTACCTGTACTGGCTCTTCTGCCAGTTTGAGCTGATCACCTGCAGTTACCTGATGGAGCCCTGGGAGAAGGTGCTCTTCTACTCCTTCAACCTGGCCATGCTGGGGCTGCTGCTCTACACTGCCTATGTCTGTGTGGCCTTCCACGCCAGCTCGGCCTTCCAGCTCCTCTGCAGCTTCCTGGGAAACCCACGGGGAAACGCTCTGTCTGTGCTGAAGTAAAACCTCCACCTCACTTGGGGATCAAAGTGGTTCCTTGTCCCATTTTTCTCCAGGAGCAACAAGCTCTGCTTTATTCTCTCTTCGTGTTCTGCTCTGACAGCAAATTATTTTTGCTCCGATCAATCCCTGTGTTTTTTTACTATTTGCTTCTTCAAGAGCTTTCAGTTTGAATGACCCACAATTACAGAGCTGGGACAGGAACAGGACAGGAATTGGGATAGGAACAACCCCCCTGAAGATTTTGTTTATTCCAGGGGAAAGGAACAACTCCCCTGAAGGTTTTGTTATTTCAGGGGAAAGGAACAACTTCCCTGAAGGTTTTGTTATTCCAGGGGAAAGGAACAACCCCCTGAAGATTTTGTTATTCCAGGGGAAAGGAACAACCCCCTGAAGATTTTGTTGTTCCAGGGAAAGGAATAACCCCCCTGAACATTTTGTTATTCCAGGGGAAAAGAACAACTCCCCTGAAGGTTTTGTTATTCCAGGGGAAACCAACAACCCCCCTGAAGGTTTTATTCCAGGGGAAAGGAACAACTTCCCTGAAGATTTTGTTTTTCGAGGGAAAGGAACAACTTCCCTGAAGGTTTTGTCATTCCAGGGAAAGCTGCTCAGATATGGAAAGTTTTCATCTGGAGAAAACGATGCAGAAATGATGGATTTGTTCTTGTCTGCCAGGAAGAAATGTGCACACAAAAATCTTGGGCTTGGGGGAGCTGCTTCCCCGAGCTTGCTGTGTTTTTATGGAAGGATTTCAGGATTTGTTCACTCTCCTTGGTTGTTTTATACAATGGATTACTCGACTGGTTCCTCATCATGATGCCAACGATGCTGCTGAGTCAGTAAAAACGTGAGGATGTGCTGCTGTGATAATTTATGAGGAAATTCTCAGATCCTTGGGCTTTATAAAAACAGATCATTTTTGGTTTGCTTTAGAGTAAATAATGTGCATCGTATAGAGATTATAACACTACAAATTCACTCGTGCTAGGGTTTCAGTTGAAAATAAAACCCCTAAAAATGTAAAAAATACAATGTCTCCTTTTTTCCTAACCCTTTGCTCCCTACTTTACACTTTCCCCATTGACCAGAGTCTGAGACACAAACTCCTGAGCTGTAAGTGATGTGCTGGATTTGGCTGGGACTGCTTTTGTTCCAAATTCCGTGACTTTTTAGCCTTCAAACCACCAGATTCCTGTGCTGCCACACTCCTGGAGCTGCACTGGGATGAGAGTTGGGGTTTGGAATCCTCAGGAGATGAAGGGAGTAGAGCAGCACACACAGGGTGACACAAATCCATATTTTCCACCCACGCTGAGGTGAGTTTGGGGACTTTTTCCAAGCTCCTGGAATGTCCTCTCCTTCCAGAGGATGGGCTGTGGCTGTAGGTGGCAATGAAGGGACTTAGGGAATGAGGCTTGGTCACACGAGGGACAAAACGAAGTGAAAGCATTAATTATGTCATTGTCACCTCAGCTGCTTTCCCAGTTTATAATTACGGGGAAATAAGGTAGGAGATTTAAATAATTTCTCTGGGAAAATAAGGGCAGCTGTGCTCAGGCTCACGAGTCTTTTAACAATGCTCAAGTATCTCTTGAGTTTGTGAAAAAAATTAAAAATCTATTCAATACTTTCAAATTTGGATTCAATTGGATGTTTTATTCAAGTAATATAATTGATGTCGTAATTAGTGTAGATTTGCTTTCATGCATCTCGTATATTACATTTGTACTGATATTTATCAATATAATTTGTATTTACTGATGTTTAGGGGCAAGAAGGAACACACAGCGTTTTAATTATGTCAATCACTAGACTATTTATGGAGACAGTGATTTTTTTCCCAGCCTGTCAGTCTCTAATACAGAAACACAGGCAGCTCTTTGAATGGCAGGTGCAAAATCTCTATTTCTCAAGACCATGCAAATAATTATTGCTCAAGATGGGAGTGAGCCCGGGGCAGGAGCAGGTCACCCTCAGTTCCAGCAGAGGACTCCCCACATTGCTGACACCCCGAGTGCTGTGGCATCCAGGAATCCCACAGCAGGCTGGAGGAGCAGGAACTCTGCCCTGGGTGTTATTGCTGCCCTGTCCCACGTGGTGTTTGTGGGTTCCTCCAGCGCCTCTTTGGCAATAACTGGGCAGGAACTGAGGCAGGAATTGAGGCAGGATTTGGGGCAGAATTGGGGCAGGATTTGGGGTAAGATTGGGGCAGGATTGGGGCAGGATTGGGTTAGGATTGGGGGCAGGATTGGGGGCAGGATTGGGGTTAGGACTGAGGTTAGGATTGGGGCAGGACAGGGGGCAGGATTGGGATGGGGGGACTCTGCTCCCATCCCCAGATCCCAGCTGGGCTGGAGGAATGGGACAGGGCCAGGAAAGCACCAAATTCCAGCAGAGGAAACAAGGGGCCAAGTGGCAGCTGGAGCTCCCCAGAGCTCCTGATCCACTTTCCCCATCACTCCCTTTTCCCTGCCTGTGCCAAGACTCCGGGATTTAAAATATTTCATCCCAACTCCAGCTGCCATTTCAGCTCCCAGCATTGCCTGGGCAGGTTCCTACTGGAAGCACCAGGGGCTTTGTCAGGGCAGGCTCAGCTGGGAACAGGATCAGGATCAGGATCAGGATCAGGATCAGGATCAGGATCAGGATCAGGATCAGGGGAGGTTTAGGGTGGAGATCAGGGAAAGGTTCTTCCCCCAGAGGGTGCTGGCACTGCCCAGGCCCCCCAGGGAATGGGCACAGCCCTGAGGCTGTTGGAGCTCCGGGAGAGGTAGGACACCGATCCAGAGATGCCCAGGCTGGGATTTCCCACAGCCTCTTTCCCCATTTCTCCAGATTTTTTCCAACCAGCTCCACTCAGTGGCCACAACATTCAGTTTTTCCCGCCTGGTGCTGAATGTTCCAAACCCGAATGAACGCGTGGGTGAGGCAGGAAGTGTTTCAAGAGGAATGGGAAATTCAAGAGGAATGGGAAATGGAATATTCCCTGCACACCCTTCCCTGAGGGTCAGCTCTGTCTGCTGGGGGGGAATTTTCTGTCTTGGGGTACTTAGGAAGGAATGGAAAGATAACATTCAGCACCATTCAGATCTCAAAAGGAAATATTTAAATTTGCACAATTTAAACCCACGCTGGTTCAGTGAGAGTGGAAACTAAGGAACAAAATAGGAACCGGGTGCTGAAATCAAACTGCTGCTGCTGCTGGCCAGGAAACCTCTGATGTTCCCAGCCAGAACATCCTGGTGCATTCCCAGCCTCCTCACTAGGAGTGATTTTTATCGTAGGATTTTTCACACCTTACCTCCCATTAAACTTTAAGCTGCGTTTTATTATTCCAAAGAGTTTACACGTCCTAAAGGCACTCGAGATGATCCTGTTCACGTGGAATTTTACCCCCCTCTGCTGCTGATCGCTTTTGTTTTTAAAGCTTAAGCTGGTTTCTTCCTCCTCGTTGTTGCTGTCATTGTTTTGCCCCACGACAGACAGCGGCACTTGGCTTTATTTACAGCCACGTGTAATTGCAGTTCTTATCTCGGCCGTTCATTACCCGACCTGAAAATCCTGCTTGGAAAACTGAAGCTGTCAGCTCCTCCCGGCCTCCGCATCCCACAGGACATTCCCACCTCGCAGGGATTTGCTCAGAGCGGCGGGGGAGTTTTCCCTCAGAGCAGATCTGTTTGCTTTGCCAGAGCTGACCTGAAATTCCTCCCCTCCTGCTTGGCTGGAAGTTTCTGCTTCACTTCCCTGCTCAGCTGAAACTGCTTCATGCAACAGTTGAGTTCCAGTCTCCCCGAGACAGGGAATTCCTCCTCCCTGCACTGCTGACATTTCCATTTCTGACACAGAGCAGAGATGTTCTAGGAAATGGGATTTACTTGGATATGTTTCCAGTTTTGTTTTTTTTCCAGGGATCAAGGTGTGAATCATCGTCCTTAGAGCACAAAGTCTCAGCAGGGCGTGCAAACAGCAAATATTTCACAGCTTCGGGAGTTTCCTTCCACCTCACAAATCTCACTGAGTAGAGGCGAGTTTGAATCGGGTTTTTTCAAGGCTTTTCACTCCTCGCTGGGGATTTGTGTCATTCAAAAGGGTTTCATTTTAGGAAGCTGAACATTTAAACTGCACAAAATCCCTTCACTTTCTGCCTTTACCATCAGCCTTTGGTTTTGTCGTGGAACTGAAACCCCGACAAGTTTTAAAATTTTCCTCTTTCTGCCTTGGCTTCACCAGGTTCCCATCTCGCATTTAGGAGGATTCTGACAGCAACAAGATTCTTTGTTCCACGATCACGTCCTGCAATGAGCTCCAGGAAACATTCCCAAACCCCTCTGCATTCCCAGCTCCCACCGAGCTGCTCTGAAATAAATGCCCCTGAGCCGAGATAAACCTGCAGCAGGAGCAGTTTGCTGACATGAAATCCTTCAAAATCCCTCAAACCGGGTTTGGTCTTCTTTTTTTTCTTTAGCTTGGCGTTATTTTGAATTTCAATATGAAGAACTGCAGGGGCACAGAGAGTTTTCCCTGAGTTTTTGGCCACCTTTTCCTGGGAGCAGCTCTCGGGGCCATGCAGGAACAGTGACATCAGGTGGACTCTGGTGCTCAGCACAGGCACATCCCGATTTTTTTTTTTATGGAAGCTCCTGCAGGAGAAAGGGATTGGATCCCATCTCTGACTCTTCCCAATGAAATCATTCCAAAAAAATCCCCAAAAATCCCAAAGAAGGAATGTGTACCCTTGTCTAACTTTTTATGGAAAACCTCCTGACACAACATTCCTCTGCAATTCCCTATTTTAAGCCACTTCCAAGAGTAAGAGGCAGAAATTTTATTGGAAGCTCCCACAATTGGCCCAGAGCTGTCCCGGGAGTGCAGCCAAGCTCAGGCACCTGCTCTGAGGTTAAAAGTGTTTTAAAGTGAAATATTTCACCTCAGCAATTTCCACCTGACCCACGTTTGGGAGCCCTGGAGTTACCTCAGGCCATCCTCTCACAGAATTTTAAAGCAGTTAAAGGTGAAACCATCACCTTGAGCTTTTCATCTTCAACACACAAGACTTTTATCAAAGGAAAAGAAATCCAAAATGAATGTTTGCACACCCCAATCCCCTTTTTCTGTCCATTTTCCCCCCTCACTTATCCACCTTTTGTGCTGTAAGGTCTGACTTACACAACACATTTTCTTTTTTCTCCGTTTTCTCTGAGCAAAACTTAATTCCAAAGTCCTGCACAGCTTCTCCCGTGACTTCCAACTCAAAATTCATCAACATCTGGGCGGAAATGCATCGTTGAGCAGTTCTGGCTTCAAATCCTGAATGATTTGTGGTATAAAAGCAGCTTTTTGTGGCTTAACTCAGAGATTTTCAGGAAGAGCTGCAGGGCAAGTGGCAGCTTTTGATCCATGAGAATTCAAGCCTTTGTAAACTGTGAAAATATTGGTGAATATTTCGTTTGTTGGGCACTCCCCAAACCCCTCTGAGCTCCCAAAGGGACACTGGAAAGTCGAGAACCTCCAAAGAGACTCAGCTTTGGTTCTGGGGAGCTGCTCCAGCCAAACAAATCCCACAAATCCCAGCAATCCTTGGATTCGTGGCTTCAAGATCTTTGAATCTTGCAGACAAAACTCCTGCTCAAAGATCCATGGAAGCTTTTCCAGGCTGGCAGCACAGCAAGGAAGGGGGGAAAGGAAAAGGGAAGATCTCCAGGGATAAACAGGATCAGCAAAAATCCAACATTCCTGGGAGACTCCAGGAAGGAAACACAGAGAGGAGGAAAAGGATTGATGAAAACAGCAGAGTTTAAACCCAGTTTTTATTATCACTCCCCCCATCACCTGTCACCAACAAGGAGTTTTTTATTCAGGGAGTTTTTTAGTCAGGGAATTTTTTATCCAGGCAGGTTTTTATTCAGGGAGTTTATTTTCCTGTCCTCTTTGGGCTTGCAGAGTTTTTAAAATGGATTTTTAAAACGAACTTAAAAAAAAACAAATTAAAATATCTCTCGAGGTTTTTAATCCTTTACAGCTGATTTATTAATGAATTTCTGTGCCTGTTGCTTTTAATCCACTGATCCAGATGTGGGATATAATTCATTATTTATCACACTCCACAGGATTTTCCAATCTTTTTGATCAAGGGCTTTCCAGGGAAGTTTTCTTTGTGTAAGGGAACAGAAATTACAGTCTTGAGCTTCCCCCAAAATGGAAATATGGAATAATCTACCAGTATCATAAAAGGCTTCAATCCATTGTGCCAAAAAACAGGGAAAACCTTCCCCATGTGAGAAATTAAAGCTGTAACAGTAGGTAGGGGCTCTACCTAAAATCCAAGAAACTGGAATCAAATCTTTCCCTCTGGACATCCTTCCTTATTTTCTCCACTGCAGAAATTGCATGGAAAGATCCCTCAGGGATGGGAGGAACTTGTAGAATTTATATTGCAATGCTTCCAGTAGAAATTGAACTTTAATTGCTGGATTCTTTGGAATATCATCCAGAAAATATGAATTCCAGGTCATTATTTGGGGAGTTTTGTCACTTTTTCTGGCCTTGTGATGGTTGATTCTGGTCTGGGGAGTTTTTCCTCCCCAAGGGAATATTTTTTGGGTGTCAGGCTCAGTCCTTACTCTGTCAGCATTTCTGCTCCCTCCCCTCCAGTGGCGTCCTGGGAAATGTGGAGATCTTCCAGCATTTCAGCGAGGCTGATCCTTGGGGCTCCATCATCATCCGTGTCGCTCTCCACTGGAATATCTGCATCTAAAAACACCCAGAAACACCCCAAAAAAACCTCAGCTGAGCAAAGAAAACAAACCCCAAAACAACAGAGCAACCCCGAGGGAAAACGGGGAGAAAAAAAAAATCAAACCAACGATGCCCAAACCAACCAACAAACCACAAAATCAACAAATAAATAATTCCTCCTGAAAACTCAACAGTCCCCTCACGGAAATAGAAATGAATTCTGTATCAAATCTTTCACCCAGGAGGAATTTTGGGTGCAGAAAGAAAGTTCTTTTTCGTGTTAAAGGCAAGGAAATAAAACCCATCAAGTGAAAGGAAATGAAACACATCAGTGAAATGAAATGAAACACATCAGTGAAATGCTTTACAGCATTTCTCCAGGCATGAAGAGGTTGGAGAATGCAAATAGAGAGTTTCAGTGAAATTATTTTGCCTCCAACACGATTTAATTGCACCCAGTGAAGGAGTAAAAAAGGCCTTACTTCTGTAAATGTTGACATTCTTCCTTATGGCCTCATCCTCTTCCAGATCTTCCAGGAAGTCTTGGTATTGTCTGCAAAAGATGTGGGATGGATTTACTCCCTTCTCCTTTGGATTTATGGAAATTCATGCAACAAAGTTAAACCACAGAACCAAAACCCCACTAGTCCTGAGAGGATTCCCACATTTCCAACTCATGATTTGTGGAAATTCATCCAATAAAGTAAAACCACAGAAGCAAAACCCCATCAGACCTGAGAGCACTTCCACATTTCCAACTCATGATTTGTGGAAATTCATGCAACAAAGTAAAATCACAGAAACAAAACCCCACCAGACCTGAGAGGATTCCCACATTTCTGACTCATTCCAACTCATGATTTGTGGAAATTCATCCAATAAAATAAAACCACAAAACCAAAACCCCACCAGACCTGAGAGTGCTCCCACATCTCCAACTCCTTCCCGCTGCTGTTTCACCCTCACCTATTAATTCCCAACTCATTTATCTCTAATGTTCCCCTTTTTGTTCTACTCAGGAGGTTATTTAGAAGCTGCTGCTGCTGGAGCAGCTTTGTCACTGAACAAGGGGAGCAGATATTAACCTTTCATCATCTGTGTCTGTGCCTTCCCTGTCCCTCTCCAGCTCCTTCAGCTTCCAGTTCCTGCGGCGCTGCCGCCTGGAGCGGTCGTAGCTCTTCTTGATCAGCACCTGCAGGGAAAAGCAGCTCCTGTTTCCACCTCCCCAAATCCCAAACCAGCCCCCAAATCCACATCTGGCCACCAAGAACCAGCTGGTTTGGCACTCAGTATTTATATATTAAAATATATTAATATATTTTTATATATATTCAGTGTAACTCAGTGTTATATTGAATTTATTACAGGGAATTTGGTGGTTCGAATGTTTCCGAACAGTTGGAAAATGGTCCTGAAGAGACAGGCACACACTGGATTATAAAACAGTTTGCAGTGATTGGTAATAGGAATAAAACCAACAGTTAATCATTTATCTAACTATGGGCATTGGTTAGATAATTAGAAAAAAAAATTGGTAACTGATAATTGGAAAATAAAAATTGGGAAAAAACTCCAGCAATAAATGGATCATTTAATCATTTATTTAAGGAAATAATTCTTCAAATTCTTCAAGTGTTAATATCCTCTCTTCCTTTCCAAACAGTTGGAAAATGGTCCTGAAGTGACAGGCACACACTGGATTATAAAAGAGTTTGCAGTGATTGGTAATAGGAACAAAACCAACAATTAGTGAATTATCTAACCATGGATATTGGTTAGACAATTAGAAAAAAAATAGAAAATTGATAATTGGAAAAAAACCCCCCAACAATAAATGTATCATTTAACCATGACCCAAATATTTAAGGAAATAATTCTTCAAATTTCACTGTTAATCTCCTGTCTCCCTTCAGGCCCTGTTTGTTATAAAACCCCACTCCCTGCCAGCCTTGGGTGATGGAGAGGACCCTGTTCAGAGAAAGGGATTTTCTCACCACGTCAGGAATGTGCTGGGGGTTCATCTTGTTGGCAAATTCATCATTTAAGTTGCAGTTGGCCAAGTCAAAGCTGAAATAGAAGCAGGAGGGTTTTTATTCTGCTTTACACAAAGCCCTGACCTCAATGTACCATGTTTGTGTGAAAGGGCAGCACAGTGCAAGGTGCAGCTCCTCAGGAGGAGAAATATTTCCAGAGGAAGGCAAACAAATAAAAATCCACATTAATGAGCAGCTTTCATAAACCTGAGTTTGGTTGTTCCCAAATCTTGTTCTGTTGGCTCTTCCCAACCTCTGGAATCCAAACTGCAACACCCACTGAGGTTCTGCTGGGCTCACAACATTCATGTTTAAACCTTTCTAAGCATCACCCAATTTGCCTCATCTTACAAAACTTTCACGTTTGTTTCCACTCCATGTGATATTCATTAGCAAATAAATAATTAATGGGTGTTTTAAAAATTCCTTCCCATCTATTTGGGGCTAAATGGTGATTCCAAGCTGCTACTCTGAAGGCAATCAGCTCTTATTTCTAACGATTTTTACATGAAAACTCCTTCTAGAAAAGTGATTTCCTGGATTAGGACCAGGATGCTTCCACCCCTTTTGCTGCTTTCACCCTGAAATCAGAACAGTTCAACACTTCCTCGATAACACACGAATTCAGTCATTAATTAATCATTTCATAGAAGTTTCAGGAAAGAAGAACAGACCCCAGGACCAGGTCTCCAGGATTCAGGATGTGCCCCAGGTGAGTAGAGCAGAAATATTGGTGATCCGTGTCCAGCTCCGAGGTTTTCCTGACCCAGGCTTCAGCCAGAGTGTGCTTTGGGAATGGAAAATAAAACATTCCTTAACCAAACCCAGCTTAACCCCGACACCTGCACTGATTTCAACTCCACTCCTCGTTAAACTTGTGTGTTCCTGCATCAAACATCCAATGTATCCCTTGCCACTCCTCATCTCTCATTAAATAAAAGGAAATGGACATGGCAACTCACAGAAATTCCCAAAGGCTGTTTCTATAAACAGACATCTATTTTAGCTTTTAACTGAGAAGATCCATTAATTCTGATTAAAAAAAGAAATGCTTCAACAAAAGCAACTCAGTCATTAGAGCTGCAAAGTGAACGTGTCGATACCCAGCAACAAGCAGAGTTTAAACTCTTCAAGAAGAATCCCTGGAAGTGGAATTCTCATCGTGCCTGTGCCATTTCCAACCCAAACAGCCCCAAAAAAAGCTTCTGCCAGTGGCAAGATCCAGAACAGCCCAGTCTGGCCGTGCCAGGCAGACCCAGATCATGAATCCAGCTGAGCAGAAAGCCCAAAACACGAATTCAACAGAGAAACTCTCACCTTGTTTGATCGAGCCCCTGCCCCAGCACCTTTTTTCTTCTCGTGGACCCTGTTGATATCCATGATGATGAACTCCTCCAGCTGCTTGGGGTGGAACAGGCTGTGGAAGGGGTGACGCCAGTAGGTGTTTCCATCGATTTCAGCAACTGCAAAATGATCGGGGAGAGGATTTCTCGTGAAAAAAGAACCACGAGGCAAAAGGAAGGCAACTGCCAGGCACGTTCTGTTCATCACTGTAACACAGTTATTTAGGACATGGCCCATTACTGCTGCAGGAGCAGCTTGGTGCCTTGGGAAGGCTGAGCTGGAACAGACTGGACAGAGCTGGAGAATAAAGGAGAGATTTATTAAAAGGCCTTTAAGGATCCACCTCGGGCAAAACAAGAGCCTGGCCAGGGCTACACCCAAGGTGGACCCAAAATGGTCACAAAATCGTCACAAAATGGACACAAAATGGACGCCCGGTCACGAGGTCTCACACTGTTTCAAGTTTTGGTCCATTTGCATTTTAGGGTTTACTTGTCCAATTACAGCTTCAAGTTGTGAGGTCTCATCCTTCTTGTTTTCTCTCTTCAGCCCTCCCTTGTTTGTGCTTTTGGGCCTGAAAACTTGTAACTGTTGTCTTTGGTTTCCACCAAGAAAATATTTGTTTTGTGTCCCTGCTGTGTGCAGAGCTGAGTGACACTGACTGTGAGCTCAGAGCTGCAGCCCTGGGCAGCACAGAACCTGAAATACATGAAAGCTCAAACTTAAGGGATCAAGCTGTTCTGTGCCAGATTTTACTCAAAGAAATAATTCCCTGGATCCATCCTTTTGGAGGGATTCTGCTGCCCAAGCTCACCAGCACAGCACAGAATTTCTGGTACTGAAGTGCCAGAAAAAATTTAATATAAAAATTGGTTAAAATTGTTTAAAGATTTAATCCAGATGGCATCTAAGTGCAGAGGGATAAACCTGCCACAGGTGAAGGCTCAGAACATCCAGGATCTCAAACTGAGCCTGCACATTCCGGGATCCCATTGGGAATCAAGCCTGGAGAACTCTTGGTTCACTGTGAAATTCCCACTGTACAGAGAAACTGAACAACATCAAGGTCTGAAACTCCCAGATTTTGTGGGAACAAACCAACCAGAATGGTGCCAGCAGAACAATGTGTGCTGAGGAGAAGCCCAGACTTACTCTGCAGAGTCCTGGGGTCGATGAGGTGGATGGTGCTGGTCACTCTGATGCACACACAGATCTGGCTCATGTTCCCCAAGCTCTGGGCCAGTTTGGGGGACAGGCACACAACGTTGTCCTGCAAACCAACACGGACAATTGACACCCCCATTTCCTCAGTTTTTAACCAAAACTTGTGAAATACCATTTTAAAAAGCTTTTTTTTTCATCGTATTTTTATTTTTCCCAGCCAATATCCCCTCAGTAACTTCTGCATTTCCTATATGAATCCTTCCCCACCCTCTAAACCCCACAATGTGACCTCCATCTCCAAATCCCAACTCTTCCCATCCCTCCCCTCTTTTGTTTTTGGGAAGAAAACGCCCTGAAGATGAAGCAGAGGGAAACCAGCACCTTGCATATGGGAACAATTTCCACGGAGAAAGTGCTTTTGTAGTTGTAGACGTTACTGTGAATGTCGTGGGAGATCAGACGTTGGGAGGATTTGGATCTGTAAACAAAAACAGAGTTTCCAGCAGACAAGAGGGACGTCACCTGGAACAGAAGATGCTTGGAACAAAGGGTCTGGATCACAAATTAAAATATTAAGGAAACAGAGGTAAATTTTAATGTGGCTGAGTGGAAAACATGAGACTTTTGTAGAAGGGGTTTCTGATAAAATACAGATTCCTTACACTCCCACTTACAAAAATGTTTTAAAATGAAGGATTTAAGACAGTTTTCCAAAGTTCTGAGTACTCAAGGCAATGACCAGGAGTGCTGTACCTGGATGGAACCGTACTCTGAAGGAAATCCACCATCTTCTGGGCATGTTGCTTGGAAGAGTAATAAAAATCCAGGCCATCTGAAAAGAAAGCAAACAAATCTATTTCTACTCTATTTTATTAAATACAATCCATAAGCTTTTCTCTACACATCTCCCAGCACACACACACATGAAAGCATCCATCATAAATCCAGGTTTGTTCTGCCTCCAGACCCACTCACCGTGGATTTCTTTGATCCTTAGTGTGTTCTGATGGAGCCTGTGCTTCAAAATCAGCTGCTCCAAATAGTAAAAAGTCTTCTTGTGCACAGTCTAAAACCAAACAAACACAAAGGCATCAAGGTTATTTAAGAAGCATCAAGTACAAAGCAGGATATCTGAAGAATAAACATTTAACTGAAGAGATCACCTAGAGAAGGAACACCCAAGTAAACAAAAAGATTTCTGCTCTATTTATACCAAATTAATTAAAGCTTCCATTTCTCATTTTTGTGTAACTGGTTGCTAGAGAGATCTATTTCCTTTAAAGAAGATGTAAATATTTGTCCCACTGTTTTCAAACTACCTTAAAATACAGGAGGGTATTCAGTTATCCAGACAAGATCCTCCTGCCAGCATCATTTTAAAGAATGTTAATACTGGACAGCAGAGTAAGAAAAAATTCAACAACCTTGAACACAAAACATATCCCTGTGAGTACATTTCTGTCTGAGAAACCCAGAAAATCATCCAATTCTCTGCCTGATTGTTCTGCCACAGCTCAAATAAAAATTCAGTTTGCCTCTACCTTTTGCCTGACTTGCACCACAGCCTTCCAGAAATCCTTGGCTTCAATCCTGTGACAGTCCTCACACATCTGAGACTGAACAGTGTACTCCACCACAAACACCTGCTGCAGAACTGCCCCATTGATCACCTGCAAAACAAAAGGGTTCAGGGTTTAAGCTCTATTTGGGTCACAGATAACAGCAGTATTTCCTCATCTTTACTGGAGCAGACAATACTTTCTTCATCCTGACGAGTGGCACTTTAGTGACAAAATTTAGGCAGGATGAAATCTAATAATAAGAAAAACAGTAATTTAAAAAATCCTATTGTTTGCCATGAAAGCTTTTTAAAACCCACAGGGAGAAGGCTGTGCTCCAGTTACCTCTTTCTGAACAGTCAGTTTGAGCTTCAGCCTCTTGGAATGTGGTTCTGTCCAAATGAATCCTGCATCAATCAGCCGGACCTGCCCGTGGGGAAGGACAAGAGCTCAGGAAAACCAAGACTAACTCTACAAAAACAAACAGGCCATAGAGAAGAAGCGAGTAATCTTAATTAAAAATACATATATTAATATCCTAAATCCAATTAATGGTGCTTAGTTAGAACATGGAGGCTGATCAACCTGAAATAAAGGTGCTCAACCTCAGGTCTTTCCCTGTAAAAATACTCTGAACCCAAGGGATGCTTCATCCAACTTAAACATGTGAATTGAAGTTAATCTATATACAGACCTCTGCAACCCTTTTTTATACCATAATACGAGAACAAGTATTGCATAAATTATTTCTGAAATGTGCAAAAACCTCTGAAATTGAGGTACATTAAAAGCACATCAGCTCAGTTCATTCTGCTCAGCTCCCATTGCTGCAGTAACCACTGTGATCAGGCCGTGAAATCCCAGCAGGATCAGCCTCTCACCTTGCTCAGGGAAGCTTTGATTTTCTTCAGACACAAAGCCAGGAGCTCTCTGGATTCCAAGGCACAGTGGATCCAGGTTCCTGGAGGCTGGAGATACCTGGGACACAGAGAGCATTTGACAGCACATGAAAGCTGCTTGAGCACCTTAAATCACTCCAAGCATGAGCAGCTATTTCCAAAGCTTTCAGTTTAGTAACGACAGTGCAGCTACAACTTTTAGGATCATAGAAAATCATGGGAATGTGTCTAAGGTGACTGAGTTCATTCCCTCAGCACTGCCAAGGCCACCACTAAACCACAATCTCGAGTGCCACATCCCCAGGGCTTTTAAATCCCTCCAGGGATGGGGATTTCACCAGTGCCCTGGGCAGCTGTGCCAGCCTAGACAACCCTTCCCATGAAGAATTTTTCCCAATAATCCAAACTAACCCTTCCCCTCCTGCCAGGGAGTTGTGCAGAGCTAGAGGGTTCCCTCTGAGCCTCCTTTTCTCCAGGCTGAGCCCCTCCAGCTCCTCCTCACCAAACTCGTGCGCTTTTGCCTCCCTAAACCCCGATGAGACTGATGCATTCCGAGCGCATTCCAAGGGCATTTCGCCACCATCCCCAGCGATTTCGCGGCCCCTCACCTCTCGCACTGCTTGCAGAAGTGCACCGTGCCCTGCTTGGGGATGCCCTCGGTGATGTCCACCTGGGCCCGCAGGCAGCCCACGCACATGTTGGCCGGGTTGGGCGGGATGGGGACGCCGCACTGGCAGCACAGGCTGGGACACAGGGACAGAGAGAAGCACAGTCAGTCACAGCCACAGTCACAGTCACAGTCACAGCCACCCCGATCCCCCTGCCACCGCNGCAGTGAGGGAGCCGTGAGGGGATCGTGGCGGAACTGAGGGAACGTGGAAAGGGCTGTTAGAGGGCCGTGGAGAGGCGGACAGGGGCTGTGAGGGAGCCGTGGGGGAGCCGTGAGGCGGCCGTGATGGATTCGCCGTGGAGAAACGGGCGGGAACCATGAGAGAGGCATGGAGGAGCCCTGAGGGGGCCGTGATGAAGCCGCCGTGGAGAAGCGGGCGGGAGCCTTGAAGGAGCCATGGGGGAACCGTGAGGGGTCCGTGATGGAGCTGCCATGGAGAAACGGGCGGGAGCCTTGAAGGAGCCATGGGGAAACCATGAAGGGTCCGTGATGAAGCCGCCTTGGAGAAGCGGGCGGGATCCGTGAAGGAGGCATGGGGGAACCGTGAGGGGTCCGTGATGAATCCGCCTTGGAGAAGCGGGCGGGAACCGTGAAGGAGCCATGGGGAAACCGTGAGGGGTCCGTGATGAATCCGCCTTGGAGAAGCGGGCGGGAGCCGTGAGGGAGCCATGGAGGAGCCCTGAGGGAGCCCGGAAAGGGCCATGAGGGAGCCATGGAGAGGCGGGTGGGAACCGTCAGGGACATACGCTATTAAAATTCATTAATTAAGAATTACATGATACTTCCGTTTACAAGGAAGGGCCGGTACAGTCCGCTCCGTTTATATTCCATTTGTGATGTACCATAAGCATCATTTGGAAAGGAGGAACCGCCGTGGCAGGGGGTCAGAATTAAATGACTTTTAAGATTGTTTCCGACCCAAAGCATTCTGTCATTTCATGATTCTGTATACAAAGGTTTGTTTGTGGATCGGCATTTGTTTCCTGCAGGTTGTGATGGAGAAAAATAAAGCTGAATTGCATCAACACATTGTGTAGGATTTATTTAATGTGGTGACATCCTGATAGAAACAAAGAGTTCTTTCACTCGAGGACTGAAAATCACAGCCTGTCGAGCTGTCTACCATGTTTTTAATTCTTTGGCACATTTTTCTTCGGTGCACTGCTTGTGTTCACACGGTTACTCACTTCTCCTTTGAAATTAAGTTTCTTTGCAGACCTCTCTGCAGAGATTCACTATGGAGCATATTATTAAAAACAATGAAAGGAAAAAGCACAAGAGAAAAAGAGAAATGTTTCCCTGCTCTGAAGTTTTGTTTCAGAACCTCTGCTACACAGTGGGTGTGACACAGTTTTTACTTTGAAGCGCTGATGGATGACTAGATCTTTGATTTAGGAAATAAAACACTTCCAGGTTGGCATTTGAAAAGGGGTAGGACAAAGCCTGTCCTTTGTGAAAGCCACATCTTTGAAGTCACTGGGAGGAGAATTGGATCCTGGTAATGCTGGAAAATTTTCTGTTGCACATTCATTTTCAACTGCAGATTTATTTTCTCCACATAATTTTGGTGCTAATATACCAAATCCCACCTCAAGGCACAGCCTCTGAGTATCAGAACTAGGATCGTTGTGGTCATCAAGATACTTTGTGTTGCCTCTGCAAGCTCTGGTCGTCCTCTGGCTGCCGTGGAAAATTTGTGTTTTAGACTGTGTTACAACCACTTCTGGAGGATTTTATATTTTTTGCACAAAATGAGGTAAAAAGAAAAGCAGCCTGAATCTCACCCTTAGTGAAAGCCATATCAATTTGAACTGATTTCTTTCATGTTTTTCAGTGAGTATTAAATGTCATATTGATTTTATATAGGAGTTTTCTGCCTCTACTGCCATATTCTTTCACAGCGTTTGAAGGATCTGTGCGATAGGCAAGGACAGCAAGCACACCGTTTAAATATATGTTAAATTAAAAAAATTAACACTATTTAAAAAAGCTTTCAATCTGGATTTGCCCTCAGGCTTATTTGCAGGTGGCTGGGCCCTCAAGAAAGTCCCTCTAGGTGTTTTTGGGAAAGCTCAAGTGCCAAGGACAGAAAAACCAGGAGACTGCCAGTGACAACAGCTCCCAGCAGCTTCATTTTCAGTAGGAAACAATGCAGTGGTGAATTCATGGGAAATATCCCTGTGATTAATTTAACTGGCACCTGAGGTCACTATTCCCTCACATTAACTGCATCCAGGAAAGGAGGTCCTGGGACCTCTCCTCCCGTTGGAGCTGCTCCGACCTTCCCAAAGAGGGTTTGTTCTGGGCTGCTGTTCTCATTACCTGTGTTCATTTCAGTATAAAACTCCCCGGAGTTTTAACGACAGAACCAAACAGTGTTTTACACGTATTTTTCCCTATTCACACTCAAATAAACTGGGGATTCAGAGGAGCGTGCACAGCGGCTCCATGTCACAATGAAAATATCCTCATTTAACTGTAGGATTTTAGTTCCAGCATCCGGATGGAAGCATGGGAAGGGCTGTGCAATAGCAACAAACCACCTTTCTGATCTTTACCCGTGCCCAGTTTAGCTCTGAGGAGGATCCTGGTGACACCCAGTGTGTGTCCATAGCTCTTGAGGTCCTCAGCGTTCACACATTCCTGACAATTTTGCTCCTCCTCCTATTGCAGTAAGTCACAATTTAGAGGAACAATTTAGAGGAGTTTCCACTCCAACAACAGAAGAGTTGCCAGGATTCAGAGTGGGGAATTAAAGGCAGGACTATTTACTGGAGCTGTCTCAGGACCCAAGGTGGAGGCAGCAGCTCCCGGTGCCACCGGAGACATTCCTGGGCAGGAACAGCTTGTGCCTGTCCTGTGTTTGGAGTGGCAACTCCCAGGTTTATTCCAAGCCAGGATCTAACTCCCGGTTTTTAATCAGACATCTCCAAGCTGTCTATTCCTTTAGAAAGCCGGACTCTCCTTACTTATCACGGATTGCAGCTGGGAAGTTGCAAACTGATAATTTCAGCAAGGGCTGCTGCTTCAGCTTGTCCTCTGTGGTCTGAACGAGAGGAAAAACTTTCACTGATTCCACTGGGACACGGCTCTTCCAGGGGCTGCTCGCCGTGCGTTCACCTGCACTAAATTTACTGGGATGATGCTCCAAGTATTTTCCAGTTCTTGCCCTTTTCTTCACTTCTTGTGAGGAACCCAGTCAGCAATCCAATTTCTGGTGCGAGCCACGAGGAGCATTATCACTGCTGATCTTCGGCGGCAGCAACAAAAGGAGCGCTATTGTGACATTTCTGCCCTCAGCTGATGCTGGTGAAACTCTGTTGCAACGCCGGCTTTAATGAGCGTTGTCACAGCGCAAAGAGCCGCGGGTTTGCTTCCTTTTCATATTTGTGTGTGTGTGTGTGTGAAAGCTGCACGTCAGACATGGATGTGGTGCAGGGATACCTCTGGAAGCGCTGCCCTGTGTCAGCAGAGGGGGATAGCTCCCAACCCTGCTGAGGCAGCTGGGGATAGCTGGGTTTGTGCAGTCGGGGGAACCAACAGCATCCTCTGCTTCCTAAATCCCTGGAACCTTTTAAGAACTCCTGCTGTGCCTGTCATGGGCTTACAAACAGCGGGATTTTTCTTAGTAGCCTTTATAAACCAAAATAACCCGAACCATATTGAGCTGCTCGAACAAGGAGACATCCCAGATTAATGGAAGTATATTTAGATTGGACATGAGGGGGAAATTGTTCCCTGTGAGGTCCTGGCATAGGGTTCCCAGAGAAGCTGTGGCTGCCCCTGGATCCCTGGGAGTAGCCAAGGCCAGGCTGGACAGGGCTTGGAGCAGCCTGGGATAGGGGAAAGTGTCCTTGCTCAATGCCAGGGGTGGGATGGGATTTAATTTCCCTTCCAACCCAAACCATTCTGGGATTCTGTGATTCTGTCAAATTGTGATAACTCAAACGTCACGGCTTATCCTTCCTCGATAACCACAGACAGCCATGGCAAAGGTTTCCCTTTAAGGCAGAGCATGGACAGCAGCCAGGAGGTGTTGCTTTAGTCCTGGTGTGTTTGTTACCAGGCTGCCCTAGGCCTCAACCTCAGACTAAGAAATAATTGTTTTAAAAAGGTAAATATTTGCTCATCAGAACACGAGAGGGATCTGAGGACGATTGTACAGGAGCTGTTTGCTTTCCTCTTGCCTTTGGTAATCTTCTGTGTCCCGGCTAAAACATCTCATCCCATTAAAGGAATTCTGGTGAGAGGTGGGGTGAGCTGAGAGCTGCTGGGAGAGGACAAGTGTGGACATCAGGAGAGCTTCAGGTTGGACATCAGGAAGAATTCCTTCACTGAAGGAGTGGTTAAGCATGGAATGGACTGCCCAGGGTAGCGGTAGAGTCACATCCCTGGAAGTGCTCAAACAACACTGGATGTGGCACTTTGGGATATGGTTTAGTGAGTTGAAGGTTGGATTTGATGATCTTGCAAAACTTTTCCAACCTCAATGATTCTGTAATTCTATGATCAGGAAAATGAGGATATTTTTCACTCTGATGAGAGAGCGTGAGAAGAGCAGGTAAAAATATTTTGCACATTATTCCTGTCCAAAAGCTGCACATAAAAATTATGGGTGGAGCTGACATTTTCAGACTTCACTTTCCTGGCTTTCCTTGCCTCACTCTGTCTGGCTGGAGACAAAACCAGGGAAAATGCCAACAATACAGTTCAGTGATTGCTTAAAAACTGGGGAAAGAGAACATGGAAAAAGGAGGAGGGGTGGGAGGAGGAGTAGGACGGGGACACTGTCTGCCCAGGGCTTCACCAGACCACTGGGACATTTCAGCATTAAGCATCTTCCCAGTGGCAACCTCAGATGCACTGAAATAAATGGAATTTCCTAAATGAAATGACAATTCACTCCTTCTTCTTAACAATTCATTATTTCTTTTTTGCTTGCTCCAATCTTCTCTGATGGCATTTGCATGTTACAATTATTCAGGAGATAAACTCCCCCCGGGGGGCGGGGTGAGATGTCGCAATTGTCGTGGGATGGATCTTTTCCCACCTCTCCCTCCTCTCTGGCACAGGCAGGACAAGGAGCGCTGACACATCTCTGGGTAAAGGTGTTTGTGCAGGTCCTGCTCAGCCAGAACATTGCAAAACCGGGGCTCACTGCATGGCCAAGGGAGTGGAAACTTCCCCAGCTGATCCCGGTGCTGCAGCTCATGATTTATTTAGGAGTATCTGCTTTTATGTGGAAGACGATCCCCGTGACGCTCGTTTGGCAATTGGAGATTTCTTGGGGAAAAGAGGCCACGGAGCCGGGGCTGCTGCAAGGGGCTGGTTTAGTGCCCCAGTCCTGGAATGGATGGAAGGGATTGGACAGGAAAGGTTTGGGTTGGAAGGGACTTTAAAGCCCATCCAGCATCACCCCTGCCATGGGGACACCTTCCACTACCCCAGGCTGCTCCAAGCCCTGTCCAACCTGGCCTTGGACACTTTTAGGGATGGATCAGCCAGAGCTTCTCTGTGCACCCTGTGCCTCCCCACCCTCACAGGAGAGGATTTCTCCCCAATGTCCACTCCTGATGCTGGACTGGCTGTGGGGCTCTGAGGCATTTTGGTGCCACTAAAATACATCCGTGATAAGGAAGAGCTTTTGGATATCAAAATCAGCCAAAATTTGGATAGCAGTTACCTCAGATTATTGGCTAGCACGTGAGGCACCTGCAGGCAGCTATGGAAAGTCTGGGCACAGAAAACACTTGGAATTTTTTGATGTGTCTCCACACCAAGCCTGAGGCAGCACGGGCTGCTGGGTGTGGGTACCCACACCTCAGTACCAGTCTCATCCCACTGGGTTTCACCTTTAATTCTCATGTGGGGAGAAATATTGGAAAAGGAAATCAAAAATGTGTGGGGAAAACATGGAATGTATTATTTACCTGAAATGAAGCACCAGACATGCCCCAAACCTCAGCACATTGCGTCCATGTGCTGAATTAGTTAGCAGCATCTTTTTTTGAGCCGTTCCTTCATAAATCACTCAATCTCTGTGCATTTGGGCAGATAATTACCGCCTCAGTGAGGCTTCTGTCTTGTGCAATTTGTGGCTGTGGGAAATGCAAGGAGCTGCTGGAAGCCCTTTCCTCTGCCAGCCTGATGGGCGAGGCTGTTGCTCCCCAGCTTTAATTACGGTGCTGCAATCCCATTCCAGCCCTTTCCATGCCAGGCTGCTTTATCCTGAGCCTGGCCTCACTTGTTTCATGTCAAATTCCCCACGGTGAACATTTTACCTGCACTTTCTCCCCATGTTCTCTTTTTTTTTTTTTAAGTACCTAAAGCTCCTAAAAATTCATAGAGTGTAAGTCATCCTTGGCTATGACCTTGAAAGGAAGAGATATTTCTGATTTATTCCATGATTACACAGCAAAGATAGGAGCTGCCAGAAGAAATAACGGGAACAGCACCCTGGCTGCCAATGGATCTATTCCTGACCCTGCCACAATTTACCTTCGTTTCCTCCCTCTTTGCTCAGTCATTGTAAGAAAAGCAGAATAATTTTTTTTTTAATATGGATTTGCCAGATTTACCCTATTTTCCATCATGTGGATATTTTCCCTCTCCTCTTTGTCCTGATTCCTGACTTTTTTCCTCTTGCCTGAGCATATTCCAGCACTTGCCTGAGCAGATTCTTATTTTGATCCAGAGGGTGCACGGTTTTAATTTCACCTTTAAACCCAGACTGTGTGTCAGTAATTGAGGAGGGCTGTAACTTACACCAGGCCACAATTAAACAATTGAATTAAACAATTCCCATAGCATATTTTGAGCTTGGACCTCCTTATTCCAATGAAAAGGAGGCCTTGACTTATCTTGGGTGTACTGAAACCCCAGGATCAGCAGAGTTTTATCAGCTCTTACCTGTCCTGATGGAGCAACTGCTGAAATAAGGGTGGAGCAGGCAGGGATGATGACAAGTGGGAATTCTCGGAGTTAATTCTGGTCTCCACCTGTGAATCAGAGCCTTCCAGCCAGGGAGTTTCCATGCAAGTTGCCTGGGGATATTCTCAGGATTTGGGCTCCTCGAATTATGACAAAAAGTTGCTTATTGGAAGGAGTATGAGGGACAAAGGTGATGGTGTTTGAACCGAGGGGCTGTGCTTCGTGCAGGCTGAGTTTTCCTCGCTGTGTGTGAGCCCAGAGGGAAGAGGAGCCCATTTCCTTTTCTCTTTCCCTGGTGGAATCGTGGGCCAAGCTCGGATCAAGCCTTTGGAGCACCTCAGGAGGCACCAGACCTCCCTTGTCAGCTCACAAACACTGAATCTTCAGTTGCCTGGGATTATTTTCCCCGAAATAATAATTTCAGCTCCTTGATTCCCTTGACTCCACCAAGTTTGCAGCAGGGCTGCTTTGGGTGGTGTTGGATGTGAGAATCTGCACTTTCAGAGGAGTCCAGCTTTGCTCCTGACTTCCCAAATTTTCAGTTTGTGTAAGGATTTTAGGGCATAGCTGCTGTTTGAGGGAAAAATAATTGAAATTATTTGGCTAAGGGGTGAGAGGACGGGGCTGCTTCTGCTGCATGAATATTGATCACTCTGTATGATTAAGAGAAAGTGAATTATTCTGTGTTCTGCAATATTTCATTTACAAATCTGCCTGTCCTGCTTTAATTTCAGTGCTCAGCCTGGCACGTGGCCACTTGTCCACGTCTGTGCCCCGGGGTGCAGCAATCCATCTGGGAGAATTGTCCCAATTTTGGCTCTCACTGCTGCTGCACGTGTGGAATTTGGTGTTCGTGTGGTTTTGCTGACTCTTCTGCACCTGCTGGCCTTCTTTTACCATGCCTTAAGTAGTTGTGTGGATTTTTTTTCCCTAGCTTCCAAATAATTAGGGAATTAAATTTAGAAGTGGAGCATCCGAAGTAAAGGATTTTAGATTATGGCTGAATCACGACGACGAGAAAACTTTAAAAAAAAAAAAAAGAAAAGAAAAAAAAAGAAGGAATTTGTTTAAGATTTCAAACTTTCAGAAGCACAGGATTTTATTTTTCCTGGGATTCTGAGTAAATTGGACACTCAGTTGTCCAAACATTCCTGTGTTCCCTGGGGAGCAGCACTAAGGAAAAGGTCCTTGGGAAGCTTTTTAATAGTTTTGAGTAAAAGCTGCCCAGAAGGTCCTTGGGAAGCTTTTTAAAATAGTTTTGGGTCAAAGCTGCCCTCAGGGGCCTTGGGAGGAAAGTTCTGGAGGTTCATGGCCTGGGCACGTTGATGTGTCGTGACCCTCAGTAATGGATTTGGGAGGTGATCCATGAAATTGGCCAGGAACCCTTTATGGCAGGATAAATGGGAGCTGGGATGGGATGAAATGAAGAAAATGAGTTTTAAACAAGAGGTGTATGGTGCTGGCCAGCTGAGCCCCAACATTTCTCATCCCTTAAATTAATGGGCCATCTGTACTTTCAGGGTCAATGCAGCTGGAATTGGATCATCTCCTGTTCTGCTTTTGCTCCTTTTTTTTTCCTCACTGCTGGATTATTGGTTCTGTTTGCTCTTTTTATTTGGCTTATTTTTGGTGTGAACGCTTCCAGCTGCTGAGCTACAATTAGCCCAGTGGAGCAATTAACTGCAATTAACGTGGAGCTATAATGAAGTAGGAGAAAAGTCTTTTATAAAGGATCTGACGACATAAGAGAGCTGTCACCCACTGGTGTACTGGGCATACTGGTGTTACTGGGAGCTCCAAAATCCCACCCTCCCACCTTAGTGTGCTGCTGTGATCCCATGGGAACCTCTTCCCGTTGTCCAAGAATGGGTTTTTTTTTCCTCAGGAAAAAGGATTTCGGAGCTGGAACGGTTTCCTAAGCTGTGGTGTGGTCTCAAGCTGTCAAAAGTGTTATCTCACCTCCTCTGTCTTTTAGCTGGGGGGAAAAAAAAAGCTTCTGTTCCTTGCTGAGTGCCAAAAATCCTTTGAAGTCTCCTGCTGGAACCCAGTGATTTGGAATATTAAGTAGGAAGAGTTATTCCAGCTTTTCTGGATGCAAGGAGGAATGAAAAGGGCTGGGGGAATCTCAAAAAGTTTTTAGCAGAGATTGTTTTCAGCAGCTTCTTTCCCTCCTGGTAAATACTTATTGCCTAAACCCTTTAAAATTTAGTAAAGAAAGTGAAGAATTCACACCAAAAAATGGAGTTTTCACTCGGTTAAAACTGCAGGGACCCTCCCAAAAAGCACCTGCTGCTGTTTCCCTGCCACTCCCTGCGCCTCCCAAAGCCAAACAAAGGCAGCAGGCACAATAAGGAAGAAAAGAAGGAAGAGAAGTGCTTTGCATGGATGCCACCATGGGAGGGCAATGGGCACCCTGAACAAAGCCCTCAGCACGTTGTGTTTGCCCAGGGAAATGTTTCAAGAGCAATATTCCATCGGGTGTGTGCTCCTGGAGCTCCAACCTTTGCATTCCTCCAAAAAAACTTCCCCTTGTGCGCTGAAAGTCGAGTTTGGTGTCATGGGGAAGAAAAAGACACTTTTTAAGGAATTAAAAACGAATGGGAACAGGACTGATGAGGACTCACACCGTCGTGTTTTCTAGATGAGCAGGATCTTTGGAGATAAAATTTAAACCCACTTGGAGACAGAATTTATACCGACTTGCTAAGCAAATATTCTCCATTTTTCACATCCAGCCTTGGGGTTATAACTTTTAGTCTATTTTACGGACCCTTTTAAGAGGAATTGTCACAGGTTTTGCCATTTTTCACCTCCTCCAGTGCTGTGTTCATTATTCAGAGTGTGATTACAGCTTGGCACCTTGTGTTTGCAGGTTCCCAACTGTGATGAACTGGCAGGACTGGTCCTGTTGGAGCCCAAACCTCTCAGCTGAGCCCTCAGCACACTCAGGGATTTGTTAAAGCTTTCATTTGAAGCAGATCAGAGGTTTTTTTTCCCCCAGAAACAGAAGAGGTCTTGAACAGGAGTTCACCCCAGATCCATTTAAAGGATTTTTAAACTTTGCCCCAAAACATTCACCACAAAACAATTTGTCTGCCACGGTGCCAGCCTGGCCCACACACATCCAGGATATTTATGAATGAGTGGAAAACACAGAAGAGCTGAGTCACGCAGCCAGAGGTCCTTTCTGAAGAATAAAATTTTATTCTATTTTATTTTATTTTGGCTGAAAAAACTGCATACACATGTTCAGATCTGGGCAACCTTCACCACATGTCTTCGTTTCCAAACCAACTTGTGCTTTGAAGCGTGCAGGAGCCCACTGCAGCTTGAGAAAGAAGTTAAGAGGGTTTTTTTTTTGTCTTTTTAATCTAGAACTGTGCAAACATCATTGGAAAGCTATTTACATTTTGCACCTCTCACTTCTACTATCAGGAGCATCAGCTGGAGGAGATGTGCAGTGTGCAGCTGTAATTTATGATTTGGCATCCACCTTTGATTTGTGTAGAGTGAGAACCAAACAAACCTCCCATTGTTCCAAAACCTCCCCACAGGCAACGGCGATAAATCTAATTTCTTCTTTGCAAAGGAGATCTCTTTAAGCCTTCCCTCCAGGTATTAAAATATTATTTCCACTCCGGATCCACTTCCCCTGGTGCTGATTTGCACTTTGCTGCCTTGGTGAGTGGGAGCATCAAGAAAAGATTTTGATTTTCATCAGAGAAGGCAGGAGGGCACTGAGACAGAGCAGAGCCGCTTGTTCCCGTCAGCCTCACGAAACTGCAAGATGAGGTGGAGAACTTTATTCCCAAAAAAAAAATATTTTAGACCATCTGAACCCAGATGCAGGAATTTAGACGGGAAAAAAGCTGGATTTAAGTTCATCTTCCTGTTGCTTTCTCTTCCATGTTCCTCTGCCATCCATTAAAGGCTGGAGGTCAATAACCAGCCAGACCTGAGCTCTCCAATCCTGCTGGAAATCCTCATTTTCCGTCTCCTCTGACCTGCTCACTGGGCTGTGCTGGTGGAACTTTGGGTGCCACGAGCCGCTGAAACAGTCTCTGCCAGAGTGCTTGGATGAGGCTGCTGGAAGTGGGAGCTGCTTGGACCCCGTGCCATGCCAGGTGCCGTGTCCCATTCCCAGAGTGTTGATGGAAGAGGGGCTGTGCTCGGTGCCCGGCTCTGCTCTCAGCCCCGGAGGTGAAGCAAGCAGGGTTTTCCTAACAGCCAAAACTTCAGCACGGACACAAATTCAAGAAGCTGTGAGAGCTGCTGGGCCCCGCTGGGGGCCAGCTCAGTTCAGCATTGCTCTCTCAGGCTGGGAGCCGAATATCTGGGAGAAGAATTCCAAGGCCAGGCGGACGTGGATGGGCACGAAGACGTAGGCCGTGTACACCACCATGGCCAGCACGGTGACGGTGATGGTGTGGAACATGGACTGCTCCCAGGGCTCCAGCACGTAGCTGCACGTCACCAGCTGGTACTGGTAGTACAGCCAGTACAGGTAGTCCTTCACCCTCTTCACGTCCATCTTCAGCTCCAGAGGGCTTGGGGAAGGCCTGGAATGACAGGGAAACCGGGATTACAGCCATGGCACCACTGCGCAAACTCGTTTCCCAAGGTGTCGGTGCCACCAGCTCCCCTGGAGCAAAGGGAGCTGCTGAGTTCTGCAGCTGCTGCTGGTTATTGCAGCTGCGTCACTCCCCAGAAAAGCTGTGGCTGCTCCATCCCTGCAAGTGTCCAAGCTGGGATAGTGGAAGGTGTCCCTGCCCATGGCAGGTGTGGGACTGGATGATTAAACTCCCTTCCAACCCAACCCTTCCTGTGATTTCTATCAATTCCCACACTCCAAGTGTGTTTCCCTATTCATTCCCCTGTGGAAATCAGGGAAATAAGCGTTTAAAAAGAAAGGCTTTGGGCCAGCTTCCATAAATATTCCGTAAATTCCATGTATGCCCCGGAATAAAGATGAGATTTAAAACAACTGCTCTGTAAAAACTCCTCTGCTTAGTTTTGATAATCATTTCTATTGTTCTGCAATTGTTGGCAATAAAGAAAAGCCAAGTTATAAAAGAAAGAGGGAGAAAAAAGTAATCTCTGATTGCAGAAGGATTTTTTTTTTTTTTGCAGCTCATTCCAAAGAAATGAAAAATGTTACAGATTAAAAGAGTATTTAATGGAAATTACAAGTCTAGGAAAGATTTTCCTCTTGTGTAAGACCTTTATGCATTCATTGTTCCCAGCTCCACTTGGAAAAGAGAATGGCTGGGCAAGAATTAAATAGGAAATAAGGTTTGCTCCCACTGTTCATTGTTAAATGTGCTTTTTGGCATTTGAAACAATCTTTAAATGCAGGCTAAAAGCATCTGTTTAGAGAGAATAGAATGATAGTAAAGTGTACAAGGCTTTACAGAGGGATTCTGTCATTCTGGGGTTTGAGGACATTCCCAGCAGATCAGTCCATAGGGAATCCAGCAGATTTCCCTGCTAGAAAACCTCCCAATGTCCCATTTTCTTCTATACTTGTGCCACCCTGAAATTCCAGAACAAAGAGGCTTGGACACATCACATCCCTCCGGTCTGGTGTTCACGGTGAGTTTGGGGCAACAGAACTTTGCTGTCCCTCAAAGCAGCAAATCCTAAAGTGGCACTGGGAAATTCCCAGCCTGGGATTAAAATAACGATGGGCCACTGACATCGGTCAGAAACATCCCAATATTCAGCGTTTTCCTGCTCTGTCCTGGGGGGGATGTGGGATTTACCAAAGGGAAGTTTCCCCCCTAATTCTCCCAAAGCATTTCCTTCACTTCCATCTTCCCATATTTCCTGGACCAAGAAAGTTCCTACAATTTGGGGGACAGATCAACGTTTGAAATGTGGCAGTGGCTGTGCCAGTGACCAGCTTCTCTTGCAGGGGTTCAGGCTGGGGAGAAAGGCACTGCTGCTCTCTGGCCGGGCATGAATGGAAGCTGATTCCTTTCAGATCATTTATTTGAAGGCACAAATCCAGAGAGAGAGAGGCCTTAAAACCTTGGAAATATTGCAAAGCCTTCCATAAAAGTGGTCCAGCTGGCAAAGTGGGACTCCCTGGGAGCCAAAAAGTGCCTCTGGTTAAACTTTCTGCAAAAAGAGCAGCG
>VZDJ01000301.1:9802676-9833290 GCA_008694505.1 Cyanoderma ruficeps | reverse complement strand
CCCCCCCCCCAAAAAAAATCCCAAAAAGAAAATGAAAAAAAAAAAAAAGAAAAGGAAATGAAGAATTAACTAACTTTTGGATTAACTTTTCTATCAGGGCAGGGTTTGAAAAGGAGAGACTTCATGTCATGGTTAAATAAATTAAATTTATTTATAAACCTAACCCTTGCATTTACCTTGTAGGATGACCCTTCTGCACTGGGCAAAGGAGCCCCAAAACCTCCCAATGCCTTAAAATCAGGCCTGTAAAATAAAAAATGAGGAACACAACCACTTTTAATTGCCAACTTCCTCACCCTCCTGCCCCACACCTGCTTGAACCTCAGCCTTCCCTAAAAGCCCTGTGCTTGTCATGATAAAAATCAGACCAAATTACCTGTATAAAATAGCTAAAAATTTGGGAATTTGCTTCCTTGTCTCCCCGGGGAAGATCTGCTCCCTTCCTGCTTTGGCCCCTGGGCATTTGTGTTAATTATTGCCGGGGATTCCAGCCTGGCTTTGGCTCCTGCAGGAAACGTCCAGCTCAGCCCCCAGAGACAGGAATGAAATCCCTGCCCTGCCAGAAGGGATTTCTAGAGCCTGGGAACATTTCCTGAGCCTTTGGGCTCTGTCACAGCCCTGTGGGAATATTTTACACCAGGCCAGGCTCTTCCCAGCCTGGATCACCGGAGGATTTGCCAGAAGATCCAATTTCATAGAATCCCAGAACTGCAGAATAGTTTGGGTTGGAAAGGACCTTAAAATCATCCCATTGCACCCCTGCCATGGGCAGGGACACCTTCCACTGTCCCAGGGTGATCCGAATCCCATCCAGGCTGGCCTGGGACACTTCCAGGGACCTCCCCACCTTCACAGGGAGGAATTTCACCTTAAAATCAGATCTAGACCTCTTATCTGAGCAGACTGGAGGATGTTCCTGCCAACCCAACAAAGCAACAGCCTGAACTCTTCATTTTCCAGCAGTGAGAGACCTGGATGTGGTTTTTTTTTCAGATTTTCTCTGGCTGATGAGGTCATGGTCGATGGAAAGGAAACTTCCAGGTTAAGCAAGGAAATCTGGCAGAGTTTGCAGAATATTCTGGGCAGAGGTGATGCTCTGGCTAAACCTGAGATTATTGTGCTGTTAATTGTGTTCCCGGCTAATTTGGCGTGTAGTGATCATGGCGACAGTCACCCTCCCCTGACAAATCTGCATTTAAAGCCAGCCCGACAAATTAGAGAACAAGGCTTTTGTCTAATTACAGGGCAGGCTGGAGAAAGCCATCGGGGTGGGTGATTATCTATCCACGTGCTTCAGGTGCCACCGCAGCTCCTGCTTTGGAGGTTGGTGGCACTGCAGTGAGGCAGGAGAGGCTCCTGTGGGACAACTGGTGGCAGCAGTGGCTGGGTCTGATCCTCCTCCCTCCCTGAATTCCTTTGGAATTTTGTGCCAAATGAGTTCCGTGGTCCCTTCTGAGAAAATTCTCTTTTATGGGGATCACGTTTGGCATTCGGTGGATTTGGGATTATTTATCAGCAGCCTTGTCCTCCTCAATATGAATCGGAATATAATTATGAATAGAATTGTGAATATGAATATCAATGTAAATCTGGGTATAATGATCGATATTAATATCCATATCAATGAATGTTCTGGGTTAACTGGCCTGCACCCAGCTGAGGGAGGGGCTGGGTGGAATCCTGAGTTCAGGAATTCCAGTAATTGGAAGGCAAAGGATTAATCAGCTTGGAGAACAAGGGCTGGGCAGGATCTCCAGTCCTGGGTGAGTCACATTTTCACATCTCTGCTTCCTGCTGTGTCCCTTGGCCAATTTTAAATTGCTCCAGCCAGACTGGATCTCCTGGAATAATTGGGATAAATTTGTTTTGATCTGGAGATCCCAGCGTGTCCATACTCCCACCCTCACTGCGATATCAGCTGGGAATCTGGGAATGCCTGGCTTGCTCCCATCGCCGCTTCCAAAGTGTTCCAGAGGAAAATCCAGCTGCTTTCTCTGGAGAGTTTGGGATGCTCTGGGAGGAATCACCCATTGAACAGATCCCACCCTGTTGCTGGAGCAGGTTTTCAGCTGGAGAAGGGTCAGCTTTGAGATCAATCCTGCTCGTTCTCATACCGGTTCTTCATGGGAAATTTCCTTAAAATGAGGAATTCTTCCCATATCTGTTTTTTGGGGTTTTTGTTTGTTTGTTTCCCCCTGTGTAGGTTACTGCTCCCAGTGCAAACAGGTTTGAACAGTGTAGGTCTCTCAGAAATTGATTTTTGTGTTCAAAAAAAATTCCATTCTGGGAAGTTATCCTGGGGAAATGTTTGGGTTTGTTCGTCCTGGATGGATCCGGATCAGGGTCTGTGGGGTCATTTTTGAGGTTGGGACGTTTGCACAGGGTGGGATTGTGTCCTGTGCAGGAATTGGACTGGATGATCCCCGCGGGGCCATTCCAACAGGGAAATTCCGTGATTTCTGTGCTTCAGCTGCAAACCCGGCCCCGGCCGAGCTGTTGGGAACTCCTGGAGCTCCCTCTTGTGCTGAGCCTCACCTGGAGCAGCGATCCCCGTGTTCCCTAAAACCTCCCGTGTTTTCCTTCTCCGTCCCGCTCCTGTTCCCTCCCATCCCTGTTCCTCCCCAGCTCCACCTGCCACCCTGAAACCCCTTCTGTTGTCCCCCATTCCAGCACGAGGTGACATCTGGCACAGCTGGAGGCTCTGTCACCTCCGTGGAACCGGGGGAATCCTTCCAAGGGAAAAAGAAGAGATGGGAATGTGAAAAAAAAAATAATAAGAGATGGAAATGAAGAGGAAGAGATGGACGTGAAAAAGAAGAGAGGGGAGGGAAAGAAAAAGATGGGGATGAAAAGGAAGAGATGGGAATGAAAAAGGAGATGGGAATGAAAAGGAAGAGATGGGAATGAAAAATAAGAGATGGGAATGAAAAATAAGAGATGGGAATGAAAAGGAAGAGAGGAGAATGAAACTAAGGAATGAAAAAGAAGAGATAGGAATGAAAAAGGAGATGGGAATGAAAAAGAAGAGATGGGAATGAAAAAGAAGAGATGCAGATGAAAAAGAAGAGATGGGAATGAAGTCTCTCCTGCCCTAATCCTGGCAGGATTCCTGGTGGGATTCCCGGTGGGATTCCTGGTGGGATTTCTGATGGGATCCCTGGTGGGATTCCTGGCGGGATTCCTGGCAGGATTCCTGGCAGGATTCCTGGTGGGATGTCCTGTGCAGAGCCAGCAGTTGGACTTTAATGGTCTGTTCCAACTCGGGATATTCCTTGATTTAAGTCAGTAGATGTAAAAAATACAATGCATTTTACAATTATTTATAACTTATTGCTGTTATACATCCCTGTGTTAATTGTTTGGAGATATTTTGCTGCCTCTGCTGCTCCTGGGTGAGTGGCCGAGGAGGTGGAGAGTTTTAGGCATCTCTTCCAAAGAAATCAGTGGGAATCTTCCCTCTGATTTTAGTGTGGATCCAAACCCCGTGCAACTAAAATTCTCACTCTCCTTTGCTTTTGAATTCCCTGAACACCATAAACTCCCCAAATTCTCTGAGTCTGGCACCCACAGACCGTTTTATTCCCAGATTTTTGGCTCCCTGCTGTGATTTGAAGGTGGTGCAGCACTCTGAACTGTGCTGGGATTCTAAATTTTATTACACAGCCCGGATTTGCCGGAGCCGAGAAGAATTTGGGTGAAAGGAAAGCAGAGCTTTCCATTTCCTCATTTCCAAGGAGTGTCGCAACACCCGCCGAGCTGAAATCACCTGCCAAGGGAACTCTGTGCCACAGGAACGGGGCAGGATCCGACCCCGGGTTAAATCCCCAAACCCTTTGGCTCATAAAATGCCGATTTGCCGTGGGGATTTGTGGGGTTCAATAATTCCAGGGGTTTTCCTGGGGCTGCTGGAGGCAATGACAGCCTTGCCCCAAAGAAATGAACTCTCACCTCCAGCCTGGAATTCCAGCCCCCCTCAGCCGCTCGTTTTCCCTGAAATCTGGCACTGGGCACCAAGGAGCGAAAAAAATTCCAAAAAAGCAAAGCCGGGGCTTTGAGGACGGTTTTGTTTCCCAAACACACAAGGAAAACAACATTCCCCACCAAAAAAAAACCAACCAAGAAAGGGTGTCCATGACATCCCAGGGCTGCTTCACAAAGGGAGACCCCGGCACAAAAGGGGAGCCAGGAAATTTTATCCCTTTTCCCCTTCGGCTGCCTCGAGTTTCCAGAGGAGACAAAGGATGCAATTTCTTAGCCCAGACCTCCCCACAAAGGAAATCCTGGAGCGGGGTTTGGGATAACACCTGGGGGAATAATTTGTTTTACATCCCAAAAGGCTTTTCAAAGCCAGCCCCAAGTGTGGGAGTTGAGCCCAGAACAATCCCTGGGCTGGAATTCTGGTGTCTCCCATCAATAACCGCGTGTTTCTGGCGCTTTAAATCTGCATTTCGGGGCTCTCAGAGGGATTGACTCCACAGACTGGAACAGGCACCGGGATGTTCTCAAATAACTCCCCAAATGGTTATTTTTGGGGAAATAGAAGCTTTTGGATCTCCTAGCTAGTAAATTTAAATTCAAATTTAAATAAATCCCTATTTAGGTGCATTTTAGGTGCCGTCCTGCAGATTTAGGGGATGTGGGCCAACATTTGGTGCAGGGGCTGTGGGATCCGCTGGCACAGACTGATGCAGGTTTCCCCCATCTCGTCTTCCCCCTGATATCTGAATTTTAGCACCACCGAAAGTAATGAGACTGAATTTACAGGGAGATCATTTTATCCCTCCGAATCCAATGGAAATCCCTATTGAATGTATTTTCTCTAGCCGAGCATTTAAAATCCTGCACCAACTGTGGCTCTTTTTCTCTGTAAATGAAATAATTTTTACTCCACGCAGTATTTAAAGATCTCGTCACAAATGAATCCCCTCTACCCCCAAATTTAAGCTGAAAACACAACAACTAAAAAGGCAAAACCCAAATATTATTTTCTCCTTCATCTTCAGGTTTTATTTCTCTCAAACATTTAATTCATGATTTGATCAATTGGGGGAAAAAAGTGAATTATCATCCAAATTTGCTCTTAATAAAGGGAATGTAAGATGTGTTGCACTCATGATCCCACGGAGCTTTTTTATTTTTCTTTTACCCCTCTCCACACTCCCGGCTCAAGGAGAGGATTGTGATGCCAAATCTGCATTTTAAACACAGAGGGGAAACCTGGACCTTGCAGCAATAAATGGACAAATTCCTTCTCCTTTGGGTCCTCACTGTCCAGAGAAATCCCTTCTGAATCTGGGACCTGGTGAGTTGACAGAGGAGCTTCCCTAAATCCCCAAAAACTGGGGCTGGGGGAGAGCCAAAAAACCCAAGCAGCATCCCAGGGTTTGAGGGAAGGGTTTGATTTCCTGGGATTTCAGTGACCTCTTGGTTTGATTTCCTGGGACTTCAGTGTCTCCTTGGTTTGGTTTCCTGGGATTTCAGTGTCCTCTTGGTTTGATTTCCTGGGATTTCAGTGACCCCTTGGTTTGATTTCCTGTAATTTCAGTGTCCTCTTGGTTTGATTTCCTGAGATTTCAGTGACCCCTTGGTTTGATTTCCTGGGATTTTAGTGTTTTTCTTGCTCCTTGAATGGGACTTTGCCAAGTCCAGGGTTTGATTTCCTGATATTTCAGTGTCTCCTTGGTTTGATTTCCTGGGATTTCTGTGTTTTTCTTGCTCCTTGCAGGGGATTTTGCCAATCTCAAGGTTTGAGGGAAGGGTTTGATTATTTCCTGGGATTTCAGTGTCTCCTTGGTTTGATTTCCTGGGATTCCAGTGTTTTTCTTGCTCCTTGCAGGGGATTTTGCCAATCCCGAAGTTTGAGGGAAGGGTTTGATTATTTCCTGGGATTTCAGTGACCCCTTGGTTTGATTTCCTGGGATTTCAGTGACCTCTTGGTTTGATTTCCTGGGATTTCAGTGTTTTTCTTGCTCCTTGCACGGGACTTTTCCAATGCCAGGGTTTGATTTCCTGCAATTTCAGTGTTTTTCTTGCTCCTTGCAGGGGATTTTGCCAATCCCAGGGTTTGATTTCCTGGGATTTCAGTGTTTTTCTTACTCCTTACAGGGGACTTTGCCCATCCCAAAGTTTGAGGGAAGGGTTTGATTATTTCCTGGGATTTCAGTGTCCCCTTGGTTTGGTTTTCTGGGATTTCAGTGACCCCTTGGTTTGATTTCCTGGGATTTCAGTGTTTTCCTTGCTCCTTGCAGGTGACTTTGCCAATTCCCCCTGGTGTCCCCTGCAGGTTCTCATTGGCCGCAGCAGCAGCTGGGACAAAATAAAACTGATTCTCTCCCAAACAAAAAAAAAAGATTTCCTTTTTGCAGGTGCCATGGAGGGGGAGTTCTCCTGGGAGCGGGAGCGTTTATAAGGTAGGAGGGAGTTGGAGAATTTAAGACAATAGGATTTGTCTCCAGAAAAAAAAATTCCTGTCTATAATCAATGTATAGCTCTATGAGGATTAGGGTTTTTCTTTCCTCACTAGAAATAATTCAATAAGATAAAGAGCAGTCTTTATGTTTATTTATCTATATTAAAATAGAAATATATTTATGTAATATAGTTATAAATAAATATATTAAAATTATTTTTATATAAACATAAAGATGTTCATTTAAAATATATTTAAAAGTGATGGGTTGGGGTTAAAGTCCCGTTGTGAACTGGATTATCTGAAATTTTAGGGAGCACAAAAAACCCCCAAGTGGATTATTGCCATCTTCTTATGGGAAATATGGTAATGATTAGTAGATATTTAGATACAATTAAATGTAGATTGATTTAATGAATTATATGGCACTGCAGCGAAGTTTAATTCTCCCTATTTTCTGTCCACTGTGAATTATAATTTTAGGGGGGGTTCCAATGAATGATTTTCTATTCAGTGGTGGTGAATTAATGTCATGAAAAAGCCCAAAATTTCGGTTTTGTTTAAGTGAATTTATTTATATTCATATAAATATATATAATATATATATTTATGTAATCAAAGTCTGGTTTGGATCAGAAGAAACCTTAAACATCATCATGTTCCAACCCCTTGGCATGTAAAAAAAAAAATCCTAAAATAACTATTTAAGAATAATTAATATCAGAACAGTCTTGCCCATTAAAATGAAAATCTGTTTAGTGATTCCTTGCTCTGAGGATTTAATTTTTCCGGGCTGCTGAGGTATAATTTGGTTATTAATGATGTTTTTTCCAGTGTTTGGGAGCAATCCATCAGTCTGGATTGGAGAGCTGGAGGGTGGCTTTGGGGCTTGTGATGTGTGACAGGAAAACTTAGGAATGGTTTTGATTTGAGAACTGATTTAGAACTTCCCCAGAAAGTTACGAAATCCCTAAAACCTCTGAGAGTTTTTTGTGTGGAAATTATGGATTTATTTACTTCAGCGTCTTACAGGACGTTCCTGTGTGAGGATATTGCTCATGAAGAGAATTTGAGTTGTTTTCTCTCTTCCCAGGCAGCAGATTATCCTTTTTCTCCTCTTTTTTCCCTCCTTTTTCTCCTTTTTTTTCACCTTTTTCTCCTTTTTTTCCTCCTTTTTCTCCTTTTTCTCCTTTTTTTTCCCCCTCCTTTTTCTCTCTTTTTTTTTCTTCTCATTTTTCTTCCCTTTCTCTGTGGCTGCAGCTGCAGGCTCTGGCTGCTCCCTGTTGTTGAGCATCTCCCTCCACATCAATTCCCGGGAAAACTCTTCATGGTAAGGCTGGCAGGGAAAAAAAACCCAACAAATCCTCATCCTTGGACAAAAATCTGGGCATGGACTCCCAATCTAATTAAACACTTATGGAGAAGGGATAATTTATCCTTATGGATTGAATTATCCCAAGGGGCAGCAGTGATCACAGGGGGGGATTTATGTGAGGAAATCAATTTTTCATTCAATGATTTTGTTTTGTTTAAAAAATGGTGAGAGAAAAAAAGAAAAGAAATAAAAATCTAAATCTAAAATGGGATTGTTAAAGATGGAAAGGTTCCTGCCCAGCCCCCAAATTGTTGGTTTGGGGGTTGGATGTCCTTTTGCCCTCTGGGGTAGGGGGGTCTCTCCTGGGGGTTTTCCCTTGCTGTGGAATGCTGTGGCTGCTCAGGAAGGTTGGGTTTCAGCTTCAGCAAGAAAGGGACTCTGTTCCATTCTGCATTTACAGGTGGGGACCCTGCTTTAAAAAACAAAGGTGCTTTTTGTGAGCAGTCACCTGAGAGGCATCACCTGGACTATAGGAAAACCCGGGGCCTTTTTTTATTTTTTTTTTGTCCTTTTTTCCTGGGTCAGCTGAATCGACACTCAAAAAATAAAAAGAGCAGATGTGAAAGTTTACACTAAAAAAAAAAATAAATCCACAAAACCAGGCAGAAACAAAGGAAAAAAAAAATCAAGATACAATTTTTGGTAAATTTGATGCTTTGATTCCAAAGCACCTGAGTTTGGAAAACCTGATGTTGCATTTTGTTCCCATTTATTCTTAGGGAGAAAAGCTTTTTATTGTGTGGAGTTGTAGCAAAGGATACGTTGACCACAAACAAAGAAGATGTTTTTAGCAAGCGGAGAGAGGTCTCAAGAAAAGCAAAAGATACCTTAGGCAAACAAAACCCATGTTTTTACCAGGTAAAAAAAAAAAAGGTCTAAGAATTTTCCACTGCAAGAAAACTGAAAAACAACTTTAAACTGTAACATAATATGGTAATGCTGGTAGTTATGATAGGCTGGAGGTAATGGTAAAGGTGCTGTGTATGGTGCTGATTGGTTTTTATGTATTAAGATGCTCAGCAAAGAAAATTAAATAATGCATTGTAACCAGAGCCAGAGTGACTGCAGGCTTGCCTCAGGTGTGGCCTGGCTTTTGCTGTTCCTCCAGTTTAACCAACAGAGTTAGAGAGGTGTTGATCCTATTCACCAACCATGTTCAGTCTGTATTGGAACACTTTATAAAAAGTAGTAAGAATTAGAACACAAAGCCTTGTTTTTCTATGCTCTTTGCCTTCTGAAATCCTTGGAGTCTTTCTTTCCTGTCCTACACCAACAGCATCTTTAAGGCGTGGCTCTGTCACCCAACCACCCGGGACTGCTGTAACACCTTTGATACAAACCCAGCATTCTGAAGGGCTGCTTGTTGTCCCACACCTCTCACTCAGATGATTGTCATTCAGACGTTGTCCCATATCTCTCGTTTTCCCCACAGCTGCTGCCATGTGGATCTCCCCGGGGCCCATCCCGCTGCTCCTGGTGCTGGCGGCCGTCCCCACACGCGCGGCGCTGAAGGTGACCCCGGCCGTGCTCTACACCAAACCCAAACCTTCCCCACCGGCGCCTTCTCCCCCGTCCGGCCCGGGGAAAATCCCACTCCCAGCAGCTCCGGCCAGAGCCGAGTTCCCCACGCTCTTCCCCCCGGAGAATTCCACGCTGGATTCGGCCGAATTCTTCTTCAATTGCTGCGACTGCTGCCCACCCGCGGCCGGGCCTCGCGGCTGGCCGGGCCCGCAGGGACCCGCAGGTGTGCTGAGCTCCTCTCTGCAGGGCTGGAAACACCAAAGCCAGCGGCTTTTCCCTCAGGAAATCATCGGGGAGGGTTTGGGCAGCTCGTGGTGGGGAGAGCTCAGCAATCTGCAGCTCTTCCCCATCGCTGCTCCCTGGGATAGGAGGCGGGGAATGGCTTGGGAGCTGGGCCGGGGGAGGTTTGATTTGGGTGTTGGGGTTTTAGGGAAAGGTTTTTCTCCCCACAGAGGGTTCTGGGCATTGCTGAGGCTCCTCAGGGAATGGGAACAGCCCCTGGGAGCTGGAGGAATGTTTGGACAATGCTCTCAGGGATGCCCAGGGTGGGATTGTTGGGGTCTGTGCAGGGACTGGAGTTGGGTTGATGATCCTGTGGGTCCCCCTCCAGCTCAGGAGATTCTGTGATTCTGTAATTCTCTGAGATGTGGGATGTGATTCCGATCTGTGGAAATCCAGAGCAGAAAAGGACGTGTCGGCCACGTCCTGGAAGTTACAAACCACTGGTGTGAGTGGGAATTCCTTGTGATCACACTGGTGTGGGACTATCCCAAATCCCTGCTGGCAGGAGGCCACACTCCTCAGTTCTCTGTCCCTGCCCTGATCCCCTTGGACTCACAGCTTTAACCCCACATTCACTTCTACTGTGGCTTTATGACCCCCAAAACTACCTCCAAGCACTTTTGCATCTTTACTGAAAGTTTATTTTCTATTTCTTTTTTCCCGTTGCAAAAGAGGAAATTTAAAAAAAAATTATTTGCGTTCAATTTTAAAGATAAATAAATGAAGTGCAAGAAGCAGCACTCTATAAAGGACCTAAATAATTAATAAAATACAATTTGTGTCTTCTCTCTACTGCTAAAACACACATCCACAGAGCATCTAGTTCTGCTCCTGCTCTAATGAATAGTGCATTAGACTGCAAAAGTTCACTTTAATAGCACTAATATTTGGGATAGGAACTATTCACCTGAGGAAAGGTGAGAAAATCATGAAATAATTCTCCTTAAATCCAGTGCACTCCAGGGATTTTCACCTCCCATGGCTTGGGAACGGTTGGCTCATGGGAATTGTGGTGGCTCTAAAGGGAGTTTGATGTCTCATCTCTTGATGGAAAAGTCTTTGTGGTGATTGAAGATTGAAGGTGCCAAAATCTGCTCCCAGACAGGCTCTGGGAATCTCTGGATTCCCAAGGGAATGGAAAAGGGGAAGGATTTCAATCCCTCCTTTCTGCAGCGTGGAGCTCTCGGCCAGGTTCCCCTTTCATATTTGCAGAATTAATTCTCCTTAAGGAAAGGGGCAATTCCAAAGCTGTGGCAGTTCCTTGGATGTGCTCAGATATTAAAGACAGATTAATTTCTGATGTTTTATGGACCTCTGAGCTCCTGTGGCTCTGAGGCAGCTCAAAAGTGGTTTTAAGAAGTCTTTAACTAGGGCCCAGAGTGAAATGCAAAGCCGTGAGAGTTGATGAATGTCAAATAAAACAAGCAGCTCTTCCCAAGGTGATGGAATCGCCTCATATGCACTCAGTGCCACACTGCTTAGGTATTGATGAAAATGTGATTTAGAAGTTAAACCTTGGAGTTACTGAGATAATTTTGTTGCTTTTACAGGTCCCAAAGGGGAGAAGGGAGATGCTGGGCTGCCAGGGCTGCCGGGAACTCCTGGCCCTCAAGGTCCAAAAGGCTCTAAAGGAGATAGAGGTAAACCAGACTAATGGAAAATGCTGTTGTCCTCATAAAATGTCACAAAATTATTAAAAAGCCATATTTTTCAAAGCAAAAGAAGGCTGCTGCTAGGGATTGAGCCCTGGAGAGGTTTGGCTGGCATCAGTGCAGGGACAGGAACTCAGGGGGTGGCAGTGTTTGTTCAGGTGGAATAGGAGCAGCTGCTCATAAAGATCTCACTCGAAAATTCTTGTTCTGAACAGGAGTTCAAAATCTGGGTTCAGTTTGCTTTGCATTAAGGACAGAAGTAGGGAAAAGCCACCACAGAAGTTGTGTGCAGAGGTGTGAAATCTGCATTTCAATATCTCAGGCAAAAGAACTTCAGTTAAGATACTGAGCAATCATTATCCTGAAAATATTCCTGAAAGGAAACCCTGCCCTTCGTTTGGGGCTCAGAGCAGCTTTATCCTGACAGGATTCTGCTGCTGCCTTTGGAGAATCACCTGGGGGTCCCAGCAGCAGAGTGTGCTGCTGTTCAGTCTCTGCAGCCCCTCAGGCAGTGATTTACTCCTGGAAAAAAGAGTTTTAGTCACCCTGAAATGAGGAATGCAGAGCTGCCACCTTCTCCATCTTCCATGAAACGGCAGCAGCTGCCTCGCAGAGGGGCAGGAATCTGGGATTGATCTGGTTCTCAGGGCAGGAATCTGGGATTGATCTGGTGCTCAGGGCTGTGGGATCCAGCTGAGGTTCCTGAAGGCGTTTCCTTAAAAGCCCCATTGCTCACGTCTGTGTCACTAATGAAGGGAGGGACACGCACATGGCCCCAGTGGGGCATGAGGTTTGCTGTGCTGCACACACCAGCACCAGTTCATGAATCCATTCTTTCTGGAATGTCCTAGGAGGAAAAGGGGAGCAAGGGGAGCGAGGAGCCAGCGGGAGCCCCGGTTATCCAGGGAAACCTGGGCTGCAAGGTAGGTCTGGAAAATCCAGGATTGCTCTGACCTTTCCCTCTGCTCTGGGGTTTGCAACAGCGTGGAAGGACCAACCCCTTTGGATGGTCCTTCCATCTCCAGAACGATCCATTTTTATTGGTTTTAATCTTCTTTTTTTCCTTCCAGGTGAAGCTGGAGCCAAAGGCAACAAGGGCAACTACGGTTTTCCTGGACTGAAGGGACAGAAAGGGGCTAAAGGGGACACCTGTGACAACGGCACCAAAGGAGACAAAGGGGACAGGGGGGACCGCGGAGAGCCGGGAGTGGGTGGGGAACAGGGGGACAAGGGAGAAAAGGGGGACACGGGGGAAAAGGGATACTGTGGGGAGCCGGGGGGCAGAGGGGCCAAGGGGGACAGAGGGGAAGGGGGCAGCAAGGGGGAGAAGGGCAGCAAAGGGGACACGGGCACCGAGGGCAGCCGAGGGGCGGCCGGCAAACAGGGAGAGAAGGGCGAGCAGGGCCGCAAGGGGGACAAAGGGGACCTGGGCCCTGCCGGCCCCGGCGGGCCCAAGGGCGACCCCGGCACCAAGGGCGGCCGCGGCGCCCCGGGCAGGAAAGGCTCCCGCGGGGCCAAAGGAGCCCCTGGGGACATCCCCAAGCCACCGCGCTCGGCCTTCAGCGCGGGGCTGTCCAAGCCTTTCCCTCCTCCCAACGTGCCCATCAGGTTTGACCGCGTGTGGTACAACGAGCGCCGCGACTACGACCCCGCCACCGGCAAGTTCAACTGCACCGTGCCCGGCGCCTACGTCTTCTCCTACCACGTCACCGTGCGCGGCCGCCCCGCGCGCCTCAGCCTGGTGGCCAGCAGCAGGAGGGTGGCCAAGGCCAGGGACACCCTCTATGGCCAGGACATCGACCAGGCCTCCTTCCTCACCATCCTCAAGCTGAGGGTGGGCGACCAAGTGTGGCTGGAGGTCGGCAAGGACTGGAACGGGCTCTACGCCGGCGCGGAGGACGACAGCGTCTTCACGGGGTTCCTGCTGTACCCGGATGGTTTTGAGGTCCTTCTCTGAGTTTGTAGTGGGAAGGTGACCCTGGGGAACATAATTTCCCTCGGGGTGTGAGAGGAGAAAAGGGCAGCACCTTGGTTTAACTGATGTTTTGACAAAAATGTTTATATTTGCGAGGCGTTGGGTTAGCTTGAGGAAGTCGCGCGTCCTTCGTCCGTTATCCAAACACCAACAGGAGCAGCGTGGGGAGGGCGTTTCCCAGCGCAGTTTGTAATTAGAATCTTCAAATCGTGGAATGAAACCCTTTCCCAGCTCCTGCAGTCCTTGCATGGTCCAAACTCCCTCTAGGAATCTGTTCTGATCGCCTCTGATTTTGATAAAAATGCCAGGGTTTGATTTATAGAGCTCAGCCGGATGAGAACATGAGCAGTAGGTTCCTTGAAATCACCTGGAAAGATTTAAAGCCCTTTTATCCTTGAATCAGTATTATTTAGTGATTTACTCTTGGGCATGAATCATAGAAAAAAATTGTCTAAAAGAATATTAGATCATTGTAAAAAAGCCCTCCTAACTGTTGTTCCTGAACAAAAATAAATCTGAAACTTTCAAAAGGAGCTGAGAGATGAATATTTTATTTTATTGCCCCACTCAGACCACCAGATTCTGAGCCTCTGATGTTCTGCAGTCAGAACTTCCATACTTTCCTCATTTTTTAGGAAATTTCCTATTTCAATAAGATAAAATTGTGGATGGACTGAAAATGCACTGGTTTTGTTTTAGCTTACCTTTCTCAGTTCAATCTTAGGTTTGCAGCCTCTAAACAAATCTGGTTTTAGTCTGAGCCTGTCCAGACTTTGCCTCATTTTAGAAGGGGGAAAAGGAGGAATAAGTCATCCTAAAACTCAGATATCTCTGATTTATTTTCTTAATTCATGGTTTAAGTGTTTGATGGGAGATGGATCATTTAAAAAGAAGTTTTATTTTCATTTTCTTTTTGAAGGAATTGGGGTGTGGGATCTGCTTGAACCTCTCTGAGGGAGCCAGGTAAATATCTGGGAGAGGAGAAAGAAAAAGCAGCACTGGGTGGTTCTTTTCTGTGGTTTTTTTCTGGTAAAAGATCAATATAAATGTGGCTTTTCTAGACAATAAAATGCTGATTTCCCCCTGACTTGGAAGCAGCCATGGGACACTGGGGGAGTTTCTGGTTCACTTTTCTCCTTGCCAGAAGAAACATTTTTTTTTTTAATTCCTGAATTCCCTAGAGTTGCCTCTTGCCCACCTTTCTCTCTGTACTTTCCATCCCTTAAACTTCAGGCTGTATCTGCTTAATGAAAAATCAGGAAGGAAATGCTCATTAAGGAAAAAATTCCATCTGTGGAGTGCTGGCAAAACTGGCCCAAGGAAATCAACCTTTCCCTGCCGAATTAATCCACATGCCAGACAGGCTCCTGCAGGGAATTCTTCATTCCCTGTGCCTCTTTTCCCCCCAGTTTTCCCTGTGAAGGGTAAATCCCAGCAGCCCCAATCCCTCCATCCCACTGTCCTGGTGCTGAAGGAGCCTGGTGCTCGCTGGGATTTGTATCCCTGGATCTGGCCGGGATTTCTGGGCAGGTGGGGAGCAGTGGGATCAGGAGATGCTCCTGCTGTGCCTGGGCTGTTCCTGTCCTGTGTCACCTGGAATTGTCCCCAAAGGTCCCCACAGAGGGGTGATGAGCTCACCCACACCATCCTTGCCTTGCCAGGGCTGCTCCCTCTGGAATATTTTTGAGGAATTGCTTCAGGAAATTGCTCTTTTTTTTTTTTGCCTCAGACATCCTGCTCTGTGAGCTCCCAGCCACAATCATTTTAATCCTAAATCCTGACCTGGAATATATCCTGAATATCCTATCCCAGGCGGCTGCTGGGAGCTTGGCAGCCTCAGTTTTTCCTCTGCAGCATTTGGAGCCAGGAAAATGTTAAAATATTGGGGAAAAAACAAATATATGGCCCAAGGTGTTAGAGAGACCAATCCACTCGTTGCTTTTAAGATCAGTCTTTATTTCTTTGTGTTATAAATGCAGCCTCACGAAGGAAACAAAACCAAAAAAAGAGCATTTAGCAGAGTTGTCTGTGTTTTGTGTGGCTCTTTTCTCCTTACATTCACTTTATTTCTCCCCTCTGCAAACTCTCAGCCTTTATTTTCCTTAAGGTTTTATTTTAGCTCCGTCGCCATCCAGATTTCTCATCTCCCCGGGGCATTTCTATTTGTTTGGATGACTAACTTGCCTCTCCTGGAGAAATCTGAATTTCTAAGTTGCTGATCCAAGTCTCTCCAATGATAAGTCATTGTCCATCTGTTTGCTCCCTCCTGAGCGTGGCTGGGAGCTGCAGAGAGGATTAATGTGTGTGGAGCAGGCTGCAAGTTAGGCCTGGATCAGCAAGGACAGCCTCATGCCTTGTTTTCCCCATCTTCCTGAGGAAAGAATCCCCTTGGTCAGATGGATTTGTTAAAAATTTTATTTATTTTTTCACTTTGCAAGGCCAGGGAACTTTGTGGGGGGAAAAAAAATTCTCGTAAAATCCCACCATCATTAAGACCCATGTTCCAACTGGCTTCATCCCACTTTAAACCTGTGTTTGATGGACTTTCCTGCAGGTTTTTCAGGAAAAACTGTGCAGGACCACAGTGTTTGCAGGAGGAGGTGGCTGGGCAGGTTGCAGGGTTTCAGCAGGAGGTGGAATCTGCTGCAGAGGGCTCGGTGTGGCACCCCAGGAGGCAGCTAAAAACCCGTGCTGGGCGTGAGGCTGATCAAACAAGATGTTACAGGCTGCAGGGAGGTGATTTATTGTGCAGGGACTGAACTGCTGGAGGAGAAAAAGCTGTTTGAGCAGCCGTGAACGCCTCACCTGACCGGCCAGGATGGATTCCTGGGCGGTTTTTGGTGACTCTGTGTCCTTGTGGGGTGAGGATTTGGGAATGGGGGGCCACAGGGGCTTCTCAGCCAGAATCTCCCCTTGTATCCCATGGAGCCAATGCCCTTGGATCCAGGATGATCTGTTGGTGGACAAGGCTGAGTGTCTGGGGTAAAGAGTTGTCTGGGATAAAGGCTGTAGGTATTTTGGGGGAAAACACTGGAGCTGCAGAGAGGAGTTCAGGTTTGTGGGAGCAGCAGCCCTGAATGTGGGGCAGGAGCTGAGATCCCCTTTGGAATCCAGTCCATGGAGGAGCACAAATCCTTCTGCAGAGCCCAGGGGAACCCCACAGCGGGGCAGGGTGGAGGCTGTGATCTCGTGGGAAGCCCAGGCTGGATCAGATCTGTGTGATTTCATGGAAATTCGTGCTGGATCAGCTCTGTGTGATCCTATGGATGAACTCTGTGTGATCCCATGGGAAATCCCCTGTGGATCAGCTCTGTGTGACCCCATGGATGAGCTCTGTGTGATCCCATGGATGAACTCTGGGTGATCCCATGGGATGTCCCTGCTGGATCAGCTCTGTGTGATCCCATGGATGAGCTCTGTGTGATCCCATGGATGAACTCTGTGTGATCCCATGGGAAATCCCCTGTGGATCAGCCCTGTGTGATCCCATTGGATCAGCTCTGTGTGATCCCATGGCAACTCCCTTCTGGATGAGCTCTGTGTGATCCCACGGATGAGCTCTGTGTGATCCCATGGGATGTCCCTGCTGGATCAGCTCTGTGTGATCCCATGGGATTTCTCCACTGAATCAGCTCTGTGTGACCCCATGGGAAGAGGAGCCCAGGCTGGAGCAGGGAAGAGTAAGGATTTCTCTTCCTGAGGAGGGAAAATCTGGGATGAACTGACTGCAGCCCCCATTCCCTCTTTCCTCTGTTGGGAATGATGCTGAGCCCGGGAAGAAGGGAGGAATAGGATGAAGATGTTTTTAAGATTTGGTTTTATTTCTTAATTTATTTTTTAATTTCCCCCCGCGGACCCTGCTGTGCCTATGAGCCCTCCCTGCCCTTCCCTCATCCCAAACCACTCCTGGGATTTCTTTCCCTGCCCAGCTGAGCAGGGAGCGATGGAGCAGCTCCGGTGGCCGGGGTGACCCCAGCTCATCTCTTGTAGCTCTTTAACTCATTAATTAAAACCTTCAAACCCATTTCAGCCACGGCTCGGGGAGCTGTTCGAGTTCCGAGCAGCTCAGCCCGGCCGGGATCTGCTCCGGGCGGATTTTGGGGATGCTGCGGGACAGGCAGGGACAGCAGATGGCAATGTGGCGCTGCGAACCGACCGAAACCCGGCAACACTCGGGATGGGCCACGAAATTCCTTGGAAAATCAAGAGGATCGCTGCCGTGAGGGGCCGTGGGATGGGTTTTCCATGGGATGTGATGGATGGATTGTGAACTATTGCAATAAGTCAGCCGAGACTCCATTATCTTCATGAGGGAAACGCCAATTCTGTATTTTCACGACTCTTTTTGTGCAGTTTTTACAGACCTCGTGTGCAAGTTTAATTGGTTCACAGCTTTCCTGCCAATTACTCTGTTGGTTAGTAAAAGTCACTCTACTTCTGCACTCTTGGATCGTTTACACATTTTCTTTACTCATTCTCATGGGATTTTTAATCCCTTGTTATTGCAGGTACATTTGTTTTATAACTCGGGAATAGGTTGTTCTGCTAACGAGTTTTCATACCAGGATTGTTTTCATATGGAAACTTGCAAATTACTCAGAAGAAGTGCCAGGTTATCTTTGGTAATTTAGCAGAGCAGGCCTGATTTTATGAGGCTTTTCCTTTATAATTCTTTTACCTGTCACACAGTCAACCTGCTCAGGAGTCATTTTGTCCTTGTCCTCTTCGTGTCCCCTCGGAGCTGGGCTCGTGGATTTTGGGATGGGGTGACACTCCCAGTCTGTTCCTTCCCCTTAGGGAAGATCCATTTAGGATTTTATGCCTTAGAAAGGCCGAGTTTGGGCCCACAATGGGGTGGCTCGTGTTTATTGGGGACTCTCTGTGTGTTTATTTGGATTTAAATGTTATTTTTTTGCTGAGGATCCGTGTCCACAGTGAGGCCTCTGGATGCAGAGAGCTGGAGCACAGGCCTCAGCTTGGAATATGTGAATTATTCCCCAACTTCAATAACCCCAACAAGTCTGTGACCACGTGGGGGACTCTCTTTGCTGGTTTTAATACAAGGCTTGTGATAAAACCAACCAGAACCTCAAATTCCCACATTTTTGGCGCCTCCACACGTGGAAAATCAGGAGGCAGAGAAACTGTAAATGCAACATAAGCTTGGCCATCTCCCTGATTTGTGGGACTCATCAATTAATTAGGCAGCCAAATGCTGTTATCTCCACTTGCAATTGATTTTTGGCTGGCAAATTAGTGGTAGACAATTAGAGGTGTTCCTTAAAAACAAAAAAAAAGGGTTGATGAGAAACCCAAATCCTCGATAAGTGCAGTGGGTTTGCAGTGAGAGAGAGGCTCCTGCTTCCCCTTCAATGCCTGGAGGAAGAGGAAAAGTTGGTTTTTTGTGCTTCTCAGGTGCCTCTTTTTGCTCTGGAGCAACTTTTGGATGGAAAAACAGGGAGAAAAGGGGGGATTTGGGTGAGCAGGGTTGTGGTGATCAAGTCAGGGCTCTCAAATCCATTTTCCAGCTCTGAGGGGAGGTCTGGGCTCTCCATCCCATTGATGCCTTGGGAAGGCTGGCCTGGAACAGAGACTGGACAGAATAAAAGAAATATTTATATTTATAGATATAAATAATTATATTTATTAATATTTATTAATATTCATTTATATTTATTAATATAAATATAAATAGATATTTATCAAAGCAATAATGGGGAAGAACTCCAGGCTTTTGGAGCAGAGTTATAAACAGCCACACCACAGCTTTCCCCAAATTTATCTTCCCATCACTGTTCCTATCCCTGTTTCCCTCCAATTGAAATCTTTCCACTCAATTGGTTCTAATTGATTCAATCACTTGAAGGAAAACAACTTGGAGGGGAAAAAAAAAAAAGGGCCTGAATATATATATATTTTTTCCTCATAAAACTTTCCTCAAACTAAAAGAAAATGATAAATCCAAATTACGGAGCTGCTGTTCCCAACGGAGCCCAAATTCATCTGCGACATAATTGGAATTACAGCATCTCTTGGCAGCCCAGAAGAGTAATCAAGGAGAAAAAACCTAAACCCAGCCCAGGCCCTGGAAAGTTATTTTAAAAACTAAAATTAAGCACTTGAGCAAAAAACAAGAAAAAAGTGACTGAAAATAAAACCAGTTTTAGTGAGTTTATTCAGAGTAAACAAGATCTAATTGAAAATACAGGGATATCAACAGCTCCAGGACTGAAGTGACCCCACAGACAGAAATATCTGGAATTGTATGAATTTTCAGCACAGAAAACATTTGGATTTCAGCTCCATGTGCTCATTTTACTCCACAATAGACACGGGAATATTGGGTAAGGAAATGTCCTGCTCTGTTCTGTTTCCATGGAAAAAATAGTGATATTTTTTTTTTTTGGCTGCATTTTAGAGAAAAGCTGAATATGCATCAGGCAAAATGTGATGTAAAATATTGTGAATATTCAGGAGGATCTGCTGGGTGCTGGGGCTGGGTGGAATCCTGGAATTAAGTTGGAAAAACCCTCTTAAAGACCTGAATTTCCCCCAGCACAGCTGAGGCCATCCCTGATCCATCTCCCCAGTGCCAAGGAAAACAAAAACCTTGGAGAGCTTTTCCTGGGAGCTGCTGTGGGCAGGAGCTCTTCACTACTCCCTGATTAATTTCAACAGAGAAATATTTGCTCCTCAGAGTAACTCGTCCTCCCAGGAACACTCTGGGGGCTCCCAGACCTGCTGAAAAATCCCCAAACGCTCCAATCCTGAAGGAAAAAAAATTCTTTCCCCGTTGGTCAGATGTAGGAGTGATGCTCTGCCAGTGGGGTTTAACAGCTGGAGATGCTTCCCAGGGCTGAATCCCAGAGCAAATCCCAATAAATCAGCACTGCTGGGAACATGAAAAGCTTCAGTGGGGCTGGAAGAATTTATCCTTTGGGAAAATTCTGTTGTTTCTAATTTTTTTTTCCTTTCTGTGCAGCTTTGCTGGAGTCTGAGGCAGATGGGAGTGGAATTGGGGTGCTGGAGCCACTGCTGGGCATTCCCGAGGGATTTTTTTTTTTCCGTGCTGGGATTTATGGGAATCACTTTTCCTTGAGATTTAATTTCAAATCTGCCTGAGATTTCAGAGCCTCAGAGCTTTGGGGATTTGCAGCGTTTTCAAATTTGCAAATGCTGGAAATGCCATTATCTGAGCAAGTCTTTATTAACCACAATAAATAAAAGCTTTTTTTGGTTTTTTTTTTTTTTCCCCTCTGCAGCAAGCAGGTTTCTGAAATCCTGGGAGTGTTTGGAACAGCAGGAATCTGCAGCTCCACACCTTGGATAAGCAGGAGTTATTTGCAGCCAAGCTTGTCCTTTAGTGTCTCTCCTCGTGTTTAATGTGGTGTGAGAGGCCTTGAAAGTTGGGATGGAGAAGGAAAACTGGGTTTTTCCATGGATGGTGGGGCTGGGAGTGGATGAGCTTTGAGATCCCTCCTACCCCAAACCCTGTGGTTCCATGAGTTTGGTTCAAGACAGTTTACTGCTGTTTTTGAAGTACCTGGTGACCCCAAAAAGGTGTGGGGAACAACAGATATTATCCACGGTGACCTTTTCCTGCAATGAATCAGTGTTTGGGGTCAAGCCCTGAATTATTTACTCTGTGCTGTCTGCCCTGAGACACAGATAAAGCTGCCAACAGATTAATTTCTTGCTCTTGGGGGGAAACAATTCAAAAGCAAGAGTGGTTGAATTCCTCTTTTTATTTTTGGGGTGCATGTTGGTTTTTTTCCCCTCAAAACTGGCGATGCAATGGAGCTTAGAACAAAGTGAAGAGGCTTCAGATCTGGTATTACTTTTAGCCCAATCCTGGCAGGTTGTGTTTATCACTCCAGCAGCACTTTTGAAACTTCACCTGCCCCTCCTTCACACTCGGAGGATTTCTGCTGTGCAGAAATTGGGTTTGTTTTGCCTTTCCCCAAATATTCCACCTTTCCTTTGTGCATGATCTCTGTCGGGACCTTTCTCGACCTGCCGCTCTTCCCGAGCTCCTCTGTCAGGGAGGTTTGATTGATTTGCAGGAGGAAATTTCCCCTGGTTTTCTGCTCCTCCTGATGATTTTGGTGTGGATGGAGGAGTCTTTGTGCCATTTGCTTCCTCTCGGGCACAGGCAGGTTTTTAACACCAGCAGAGTCTGAAGGGAAACCGAAATGCAAAGAATGACATTTGTGAAGAGGGGAAGATTTCCGTGCTGGCAGCTCTCAGTGGAATGTCAGCGTTGGGATGCAGCAGTGATGGATTTCCTTCTGCTCCTGAGGAGGCCTCCCACAAATCCAGCTGGAGCCACCTGCAAATAAAAATTTTGGTTGCTTATCCACCTTCCAACGAGGCATCAAAAAGTAGTAAAAATCCAGCCTAAACCTGGAGGATCAGCTATTGCTCTATTTTAGTTTTTTAAGGGATATAAACACTTTATACTTCAATATTCAAATGTCATTTTCCTTCTTTTTTTCTCTTATTCTTCCTAAAATTCCCATTTCCTTGCTTTTCTCTTTTCCTCACTGGTTCATCTCGCCCAAATTTCCTCCTTTTTAAAGATCTGCCGTTTTAACAACTGCAGACCCTTCAGCCAGGATTACAAAGGCTTCAGAAACAGAGGAACTTCAAATTCTTCTCAGTTTGGACCCATCATTTGTAGCTTATTAAAGCCCAGCTCTAGGTTTTTATTAGATAATCAATAAATCTAATCAAGTTTTATAGGGAGGGTGGCTTTATTTTATGCTGTCATAAATTCTCCTCATTTTGCCTATCAACATTTACAAGGGCTTGGAAAAGCACTTTGAAAAAGAAACCCCATCCTGTCTCTCACATCCAGCTTCTCAGCAGGACTCTGGAATTTCTGTGCATGTCGCATTAAAAGCAGAATTGAAAAAGTTTAATAAATCTGTGCCCCTTAAATCAACCCAACACAGACATCCCAGATGGAAACTCGTCCTCATAAACAACTTGAGGTATGGATAGGGATGAATCGCTGAAAGAAATTCTGATAAGTATTAAAAAAACCTCCCAAATATTGGAGTATTAACTCAGATCTTCACATCTTCGTTGCTGCTCTGGCATTAAGCAGCACTGGCACGGTGTCTTTGGAAAGTTCCAGGGAAGCTGGAGTTATTTCAGCCAGGAAATGTGAAACCCCTCAGCTGTGGGATTGTGTGGGATGAGTTGTTCAGCCCAGCCTTGTGTTGGGGGGCTCCTGGAGCAGGGTCAGGGATGGTTTGTGTGGAGCAAGGAAAGCAAAGGGAGGCTCCTGCTTTCCATGGTGCTGAAATTCCAAGGGAATTCAGGCTCCCGAACATCAGCTCCTTGAGCAAAGTGCTTTAGGGACAATGTTCTTTTACAGTGAGACTCAAGGCAGATGAATTATTGTGGGAAAAAGAAAATCAACAATTTTTAAGTAGTGGAATGTGTCAGTGTTTCCTCTGAGAGAAATATTAAATATAAAAACACTGAATCCGTGGTGTCAAGATGCTGTTTCAATCTGTTATTCCTCTTCATTTTTTACCAAATACTGAGTTTGTTTTGGGCTTGAAATTGCAAAGACTTCAAAGCGATACTGAGGAGAGGCAGAGTAAGAGTGGGAGGACTCAGGAGCTGAGGTTGTAGTAAATTTAACCCGTTCTCTACCACCAGGTGTAGGGGTCTGAGTATTTGGGAAGGCTGAGGAACCACACTGAGCTTTAAAGATGATCTTCCTCTGAGAACATCCTCAGTGTGAGCCTGGCAGCAGCACAGCCTGACCCAAAGGATGACATTTCTCTCCCTGGATGAGTTTTATCTCCTCAAGGTGCTGTTGGTGAGGATCAGTGCAGGATAAATGACCCCCCAAAAGGTTGTTGGCTCTTAGTGCAGATGATTTCTGTGCTGGAGCTGCCTGGGAGGGCAGGATTGATGCCTTAGGAAGGCTGACCTGCAACAGAGACTGGGCAGAGCTGGAGAATAAAGTAGAGATTTATTGAAAGGCTTTTAAGGATCCACCTTGGGCAGGACAAGAGCCTGGCCAGGGCTACACCCAAGGTGGACACAAAATGGACACAAAATGGTCACAAAATGGATCCAAAACGGTCACAAAATGGACACAAAATGGTCACAAAATGGCTGACTGGTCACAAGGTCTTACATTTTTATAAGTTTTGGTCCATTTGCATTTTGGAGTTTAATTGTCCAATTCCAGCTCCAGGTTGTGAGGTCCCATCCTTCTTGTTCCTCCCTCCAGCCACCCTTGTTTGTGCGTTTGGGGCTGAAAGTTGTCCTTGGTGTCCATCAGGAAAAGGATTTGTTTTGTGTCCCTGCTGTGTGCAGAGCTGAGTGACACTGACTGTGAGCTCAGAGCTGCACCCCTGGGCAGCACAGAACCTGAAATACAGGAAAGCTCAAACTTAAGGGATCATGAGTTTTCTGAACCACAGAACCACTGGAATTTTCTCCCATGGCACTGCTTTAAGCAGGCAGGCTCCTCAGGACACTTTCTCATTCCCACTTCTTCCTTTTACCCTTTTTTATAATCTGAGGTGGGTTATTTTTTTTTCCTGTGTCTGTGTTACTCCTGTTTTTATCTCTCGATCCAAGCCTTTCTTTCTGCCCTGTGTACCTGGGAATGTTTTCTGGGAACACCCTCTGATCCTGCCCTGCTCCCTGGCTCTCCATCCTCTGCTCCCACATCCCAGTGAGGTGGGATCACCCCTGGAAATTCCAGATTGCTGGAATGCTTTCCTAAAGCTCTTTTCCAGTCTGGGATTTGCCCAAAATGAGCGATGTGTGGGCAGTGCTTGAGGGAGAGATGATTTTTGATGTTGTGCAGGAAGTGTCCGTGGCCTGACTTATAAAATCATGGAATTTCTGAGGTTGGAAAAGCCTCTGGAATCATCAAGTCCAACCATTCCCCAGCACTGCCCCATGTCCCCAGGGCTGCGAAATCCCTCCTGTGACCCCATCCCTGCCCTGGGCAGCTGTGCCAGGCTGGACAGCTCTTTCCTTGGTGAATTTTTCCCAATGTCTCACATTTTTTAGCACTGATTTAGTTCAAGGACAGGCTCAGGAAGCGTTGCCAAGGGATTTCAGGTGCCCTTCTGTTGTGCAATATTGTGTCCTATTTTCCCAGCCCTCAGAGCTTGCAGACACCTCGGATTCAACAACCACTGCATATTTTAATTTATTTTTCTGCTGTAATTTCTTTGTGGCCAAGAAGACATGGCTGGGTCATTAATATTCCCTTAATTGCTCTGTTTCCTGGGAGTAACTTGCCTTTTGTGGCCGAGCAGGAGGTGACAGTGACAGCCAGGCCGTGACCTGGAACGATGCGACTGCTTTGATCCCGACCTTAAAACCAGGGCGGGAGGCCTTTATTCATATTAACACTTCTTCCAGCTAAAACAACTCTAATTTTAGGAGAAATTGTGCTTATTCATAAGTTTGGATGGCGCATTTTTACGGCAGAAGGGTTGGGAAAGATCTTGGCTGTGCGGCTGTAGCTGGTGAATTACTGGGAGCAGGGCCTGGGGGTCACCGCTGAGGCCGGGAGGGGCCTGAGCTTTGGTGTTGTGGCCTTTGGGGACAAAACCCACGGAACATCCTCCTCAAACATCCGTTATCTGCAGACTAAATATGAAACAAGTTAATATTTAATAGGGAAAGATGAAACAGCAGAGAACTGGAATCTGGGAAATGCTGCAGGTCTGGATTTGGGGCCTTTGGTTCTTGTATCCTCTCTGTGCTGGATGCCCAACCTCAAACAGAAACCACTTAAAGCTGAGGGGATTTCGGCTTTTTTTTCCCCCGTTCATCACCATTTCCCCCTCTTTCCTCTTCCCCCCTCAGTTCTTGCCATGCACACACTTTGATTTCCACACTATTTCTGGCCAGCAGGAGTTCTTGATATTAATGTGTTCAAATCTAATAAATTTACCTTGAAAAAGTGATGATGATGCCCTTACAGAGTCAATATTTCAGAACAGCTGCGAGAGGGGAGAATTTAGAGGGTGCCACCATCCAGAGTGATGTTTTTTTTAATCCTTTATCTTTAATTTGGGTCAACTGTTGTGGAATAATCTTGTTATCCATAACAACCTGGCCGGGCAGGATGACATTCCCTCATTTTGTGGCTCTAACTCATCTCCATCCTCATCTCTGTGTCCCTGGATGTGGAGAGATAACATGCAAAACGTGGAATATTTTTAGATATCCTTTAGCAAAAGCCATGAATTCCCAGTTAATGGAGCTCGAGTGTCAGGGAGAGTCATTTCAATTCCACTTCTGACAAAAATAATACTTCAGAACACGCAGAGAGCTGGGAGGAATAATTGTACTTTCCTTATTTATGTGGCAACTAATAATGGAAAAGAGTTTTTTTCTCTCATAACATGATTTAGTCTCATGAAACAGTGATTTGCTTCATTTTTTACTGTGGAGAGTGGTTCTGCCTGCTGCTCTCTTGAGATGGGAACAAGGGATATTTTTTTTGTTCTGGGTGCCAATCGCTTCCCCAGCCACCTGAACTCAGAGATGTGATTTTAATTTTAGCCACATTTCCCAATATACTGTTCAGACGGATGCAGTTTGGCAGATAATTGATCGTTTACAGCAAAAATTGCTAAAAATATGGAATAAAAGCTGCATTTGAACCACATTCTGAGGGGTCTGGGAGCTGTCTGGTGGCAGGAATTGAATGTCTTAGACTGGAGAGTCTGATACTGGTCCCACTTGTTGCTGCCTTCATCCCTGCAGATAAAAGGGGAAGAGGATTCCCTTTAAAACCTTTTATTTTTATGGCCAGAGCAGAGTGAAAATTCTGCTGAGCACAAAGCTTTTCTGGATCTGTAGAGAATATTCCTGCAGCTCATCACTGGGGATAAACTGGGAGTTGGTTACACCTTGTCCACGAAAATCCTGCTGTGCTGTTTGATGCTTCCCCAAAACCTTCCTGGGGAAAAAATTGGTTTTCTCTTTTCTTTTTTAATGTTTGGCTCTGAAAATATGATCTCTGTGACAAGCTCTGAAGTTGAAATTTATTAGTGGGGCTTCAGATGTAAAAAAAAATTAAAATTACCACTTGAATGAATTTTCTTTGTGTCTCAGCTGCAGCTTGTCAGTGGCTCCTGCTGGAGAACTTCCTGATGAGCAATAAATAGATAAAAATATAAAAGAATAAATAAAAAAGATGGATTTTTATTGTAAATTGTTTTAATTAAGCCCAGAACACCTCGTTGTGATAGCTATAAATGGTTTATATAAATTGCCCTGTGAGGCTGGTGAGGGCCTGGCTCAAGTTGCCCAGAGAAGCTGAGAAATTGGAACAGCAGAGCCCATTTTATTTAATATTAATTGAAAATTTGGGGACATTTTTGGGATGAATTGAGGCACAGACTTTGTGTGCAAATCACAAAGATGTTGTGTGAACTATTTTGGGGTTTTTAGGTAATCAGTTTTTCCCACCCAGCCAAAAGAGCCCCTCCCTTGCACTGCTGCACTGGTGCTTTTACAGAAATTAAATCATAAACGCAAGAACAATAAATACATTTTTCTGCTGCCAGAATTTTGCCTGGATCTGATCTCTCCTCACCTGCCCTTACCCCAGGCTGCCCAAACAATGATTTGTCCCATTTTTCTGTCGTTTATCCCAATATTCCCTTCTTTGCCAGCTCCCCTAACCCAGCGCTGCCACAAAACTTTCCAAAACGCTCCTTTTGGGATCCTCTGAATCTTTATTTTCCTCGAACTCACTTCCACAACATTCCAGCTTTTGCTGCAGCCATCACTTTCCCCCTTCTGAAGCTTAAAAGAGCAGCAGAGCTTGGCTTTACATCTTGCTGGACGCTTCAGAAGTGATTTCCATTTAGGTGCTTAAATGAATCTATTTTCGGGAAAACACTGGGTTTTCATGGGTGAATAAAACCTAATCCTGCCTGACGAAAACATGGCTATAAATAAGAGCTGATGCCATTGCATTAAGAAGCAGCAATTAGAATTAGTGGGCAGAAGATTCTATTTCTGGGAAGATTTCTTGTCCGCAAGGTCACAGATGTTTTTATTTATCTGGTTGCTCTTTAACTTGCAAAATATCCAAGTGGATGCACACAGGATTTTTATTATTATCCTGTATTTTATTAAAAGCAGGAATGCTGAATGCTCTGGCTGCAGCTGGCCAAGTTTGGAATAACTTAATTGCTGAAAATGCACATTTTTTTTCCCCGAGAAAACTCTCGGTGGATAAACTCTGGCACAGCCAGCTTGGCCCTTTTTAATTTTTTTTCCCCGAGCATGGGAATTTATTTATTTTTGTCTCTGTGGCTTTTTAGATGCCTCAGATTTCCTCTCACAGGTGTTGCGTTTTTTTCCGAGATGAAAAGGAGTCACACAAAGTTCTTCTTGAGGTTTCCCCTCAGCCGGTTTTCTCTGGCATTTAATTCTTTTTGAATGCTGTTTTATGCTTGATTTCTCCTCAGTTCTCCCAGGTCTCCTTCCCCCTTTTCCTTTCTTCCCCCTGACACTGTAATGTGTTCCTTTCAACGCTTTTGGAGATCAAAGCTTTCTCTTCCACCTTTCTTCTCCCTGTCTTGAAAACAAGGATTTCAATTAATGTGGAAGCAGCTGGAAAGGAAAAAATAAAAAGAGTCAAGAGCGCTCGGGAGTTTAATTTGGGCATCTCTGAGTTTTCCCCACTTAATTTCTTGTTGATGTGCCTCAACTTCCACATCTGGTTTAATTTCCATGGAAATCTTTGGGAATTCCAAGCAGGCCAAAGAAAGGAGAAGAGTCGAGAGAGGTTTTGTTGGCTTGGGTGCACTTTTGGAGGAGGAAAAGTGTGGGAACTGAAAAAGCAGAGGACTCTCACAACGTCGCAGCAGGTACAGGCACGTTTTGGGGGTTTGTGCCCAAAATTCCCTCGTCTGGATCATTAATAAAGATATTAAACAGAATATAAAATGATACATCAGGGGAAAAAAATCCTAAAGTTAAGGCCAAGTGTTTTGGCTGCTGCAAAACCCCAGGTGAGACATGAATGCCGTGGTAGGAAATGTTTTATTTTGGGGAAAAACGATCTAAAAAGGACAATCTTGACTAGTCCTGGCACTCTGCATTAAGAGACACTTAGACTTGAGGAACTAAATCAAAAATCCCATCTTAAGCATCACATTACCTGAAAATTATGTGCATTTGCATAGATCTGGATAAATACTAAATACTGAACGATTATTTTCAGTATTGGGTCGTAACAACTGCTCGTTACTACACAGATAAAAGAATTAGTTATAAAAATTAAATCAGATGTTAAAGACCTTTTTTTTTTTTTGGTGGTTGTTTCCTGCTCATTCTCCTTAATAACCTGAGGTGAATCAGCCTGTTTAGAAATGCCAAAAATAGGCTGCAGAAATAGGACGATACCTGAGCACACATTTAGGATATTTGCATTGGCCTTCAAAGGAAGCTGATGTTGCAAAAAAAACCCCAAACAACCAAACAAACCCAAACCCACAGAACCATACAACCAACAAAAAAACCCAAAAACAAAACAAAACAGCTGTGGGGAGGTGCATGAAACAGAAAAAAATTTTTTTTCCTGGAATTGAATTCTCTAGAATTCTAAATAATTACGTTTCCATCCTCAGATTCCGTGTGATGAGCTGTGGAAAATTTGGAGCAGAGAAGAGCAGGGCTCAGGCTTTGCTCTTCCGATTTCCAGCAGCTCAAAGCCAAATCAGCCTCAATTTTTGTGTCCTCAGAGGCAAAAACATCAGGAACTTTCTCAGCCCCTCTCTGGATTTGTGCCAGGAGCTTTCTGGGGCCACTTGGATGAGGAACACGAGTGGGGTTTTGATGGAAAACCTTCCAAATTAATTTCTCCTCCTTCTGGGTTTGCCAGTGTTGGGAATTCTTTCAGATATTCCCAGGTATTTTGAGATGTTTTAGCTCAAGGGTCAGTCCGTTCACCCTAAAAATGGATATTTAAAGAAATAGCATCAAAACCAGAGCTAACAAAGGTTTGAGGTGTTTTCCTGGTGAGTCAGATATTTTATGGTGTTTCAGTCAGATTCATGAAGAGGTTCTTGATTTTTTTCCAGTGGTTTTTTTGGGTTTTTTTTTTCCCCCTAAAAATTCCCCCCTACTCCTCTGTCCCCTTCCCAGCAGCTGCCGTGGGGAACGTTTCCATCCAGGTTTTCCTGGGCGAATTCCTGATGTGGAAAAGGTTCAACTTTTGCAGGGAAGTTTTATTTATTTCAACTCGGGTAGGGACGATGTGCTCTGTGCACAGACAGCTCTGCAAGGCCACTTCGTTTTCTTGTCAACAGTAGATTCTTTCATAATTTTTTTTAAATTAAGTACTGGCTTTTAAAAGACCTGAAATGCTTTAAAAAAAAAGACTTTATGACCCTCTTAATATCTCCTGTATGTCCTTTCCTTCTTTGACTTTGTCACTGGGGATGAATTCACTCAAAAATTTGAAATTTCTCTGGTTTTTATCTTTTATGGCTTATTTGTCTCTGCTTCATCTCCTTCCTACGAGTTAATTATGGAAATCTTCACTTTCCACCTCTCTGCGACTGGTTAAAGGCATCACCCTGATTTTTTTTTAAATATTTTTTTTATAATTTATTTTTTTTTTATCCTGATCCAACCTAATGCTCCATAAGACCAGGGCTTTAAATTATTTAAAGTACGTCGGAGCTTTCCGCGCTGTGTCACTGCGAGTTGTAACCGAGATAGATTTTAAAATATATTTTTCATGAGGCAATAAAATAACCTCATAATTCTGTTTGTCAGGCTTGAAGTGTGTGAATAAATATGGCAGGCAGTGGATAGATGGGTTTAATACTTTCAGCTATTGGATGTTGGTGTGCATATATATATATTTTAATTTTTTTCTGTGTGGATTTAAGCTGATGAGGAGCAGGAATGAAATAAATTCTTTATTAATTATGGAGTAGTTTGGTTTGGAGAGGACCTTTAAAGATCATCTTGCTCAGCCCCCCTCCCTAGAATGAGTCAGGATTCTAAAAGAACCCAAACAACCTGACCTTGATTCTGACCTTAATCAAGGCTGTAATAAATGAATTTAATTAAACTTTATAGTGCTTGATTTGCAGGGCAGGACTTGGCTGCAGTTTGGGGGGTCACAGCCTCGATAGGTTTGAAATTCCACTGGGGCAGCAGCAGAGCTCGGCTGAATTCCAAGAGTTTTGGAGGCAGTGCTTATGTGCTTAATAATAGTAATAATAAATATAAATATAAATAGTATAAATATAAATATAAATAATATAAAACAATAAATAATAATAAATTTTTATATATTATAATAAAATAATTTTTTTAAAAAAATCTTGTTTTTCAACTTCTAATTTCTCTTCTAACCCTGTTTCTTTTCTT
>VZDJ01000301.1:9787457-9802647 GCA_008694505.1 Cyanoderma ruficeps | reverse complement strand
TTTTTTTTTTTGGATTCGTGCATTTTGGAGTTTTCCTTCCAGAGTTCCCTCAGTGCAAAGATCTTTTTCCTTATTTCGGGGAATAGCCGGAGACAGGAAAAGATTTGCTGAAATAATTCGCTTGGGTTTGGAGAATTAGTTGGAACGAAACCTGGATCTCCCGAAATTTTCTTGGTTAATGGTTGGACTTGAGGAATTTAGGGATCTTTCCCAGTCTTAATTATTCTCTAATTCCCTGCTCGTGACTTAATTAATTTTACTTAATTAACCCTTACCAGGGTCCTGTTGCATTTTGAGTTTTACTCTGTATTAAGTCATCAATCGTGGTGTTCTGTAGGATTTTAGGTGAATATTCCAGTGGAATATCTTAAGGAAATGTCCCATTTGATTATTCTTGAAATTCAGTGCTGAAATCTGAATTTTGTCCTTATCCCAACTCTTGTAAAATTTGCTTTTCCTCTTGGAGATGAACCTGTTAATACCTTTGGAGATGAACCTGTTAATATCTATTTACTTCCTCAATTTTCAGGGCGTTTTTCTTTTGTGCAGGAACTCTTTCTGAGGAGTTTAATAACATTTAGATGCAGAAAGTTTTTCTTCTCTTTTTCTTCTCGAGGGCCAGGTGGGGAATAAAAATCTCATCTCCTGGGATCTTACTCCCAAAAATACTCCAATACTGGGTAAAAAATGATTAATTTCTGTTTCACATCCTCAGACCCTCTGAGCTGAAATGTTGGTGTGAGATCCCAATTGGAACCACTCAGGAGAAAGTCCTGGGGATGGAAATCTCCTTTCTGTGAGAAATTAAGCAAAATACAACTTAAAAGCATTTTGGAATTGGAGTTTTTAGTGTATTCAGAAGCCAAATGGCGAATATCACATTTAAGATGGGATTTTCACTCTTTTAAAGACTTTTTGGAGAGTTTTAATGTTCTCAGGAATTAAATATGTTTGAATGAAAGCTTTTTTTTGAAAAGGAATTCCTGTTCTCAGGGATTAAACGTATTTGAACGAAAACTTTTGCCAACTTTCCCAACAGAAGCGTGGCTTTGCCTCTGCAGAGAAAGGAGAAATAAAACACCTGCAAATTGAGGTCTTGGGGGAAAAAACCCACAAAATCTCCTTCAAGAATTCTGCAGTTTTTCCTCTCGGTGATTTTTTTTCCTGCCATCTGCTCCGTGGTGAAATGAAGACCACGATGACAAATCCCAAGGCTCGGGCCAAATAAATCAGTTTATCTGCGCTGTGTAATTGGGAGATGTCTCCCTTGTGAGGGATGGCAGGCAGTGATGGAGGCACTGATCATAAATAAACCTGGCAAAGTGAATTTTCTTCCTTTCCTGCATGCCCAAGGAACGGCATCCAGACACTTCCATTTGGATTTGGATTGAGGGCTGCCTCTCATTCCAGTTGCACTCAGTGATGATTTTCCCTCCTCCTGAATTAATTTTTAGGTATCATCCATGCCCTGCTTGCCTAGGAAATGTTTAGGAAAGAGAAATAAAGGATATTTTATTGCTGCACGGCGTGGAAGCGTGTGAAAAAGGATTTCCCTGGCTTTAAAAGCTGGATTCCTCCAAAAACCCCTGGAAAAGAAAGGCCACGTAATCCTCTCTCTGCACCGGGGGGAAACGCGGAATTTAAATTTGCTGTGACACTAAACCCACTTTCATTCCTATAGATTTGGTCAGAAATAAATACCTAAAACACTTCTTTTCCCTCCTCTGAGGGAGCAGCGCTGTGATCTCCTGCATTAATTTGCCGTGAAATATGAGCTGAAGGTGCTCGTGTAATTTCCTTGGGAAAATAAATAGCATTTTCTAGTGCCAACAGCAGAGCTGCGCTGGGCAATCCATTTCTTTGTTATTTTGTCTCAAATTTTTATGGGCAGGAGATAAAATTGAATTAATTTTTGTTAAAAGATGACCTTTGGAATAGGCTGCCTGCTGAGTATTTTAATTATTGGAGCAGGTATTCACAGCTTGAGACCCGGGAAAAATTGATTTGCTTGGAGGGTCTCGAAGAGAGGGGGACAAATGAATCCGTGGTGTCGCCTCAGTGAAGTCAGAGTCATTTCTGGAGAAGGAAATCCTGGAAATATCCACTTGGGAATTCCTATTTTGCCCAGGGGACTCTGCTGGAAAACATCTCACTGTCGTGTTTTAGTGGTGGGAATTTTGCTGTAGGAATGCTGTTGATTAATTGGTGGGTTTTTTGTTTTTTTTTTGGTTGGTCTTTTTATTAAAGAGGCTTTTAGTTCCTTTAAATCAATTGGATTTAGTAGATTTAGGGTGGATATTGGGATGGAATTCCTGGCTGAGAGGGTGGGGAAGCCCTGGAATAGAATTCCCAGATTTGCTGATTCTGGATCCCTGGCAGTGCCCAAGGCCAGGCTGGACACTCGGATTTGTGTTTGGATTGGGATTGCAGCACCCTGGGACGGTGAAAGGTGTCCCTCCCCATGGCAGGGAGTGGGATGGATAATTAAAATCTCATTATTTGATTAAAAAACCTCAATAACTGAGAAATGTGTTCCTTTATTGGAGACTTTAGACCACGCTTGGAGCTAAAACACCCAAAAATTGAAGTATAAATGTGTCAGTGTCCCCCCCACAGCCAATTTTTCCCTCTGGACGGTGTAAATCAGGAATTTTCACCTCTCACCATGGTCCTTTACTCACCTAAAAGATGCCAGGGCAGCTTTTCCCCCTCAGTGACCCCTCCCCTGGATCTGGGCAGTGCAGAAACAGGCAGAGCTAATTCAGTCTCCCCAGCCTGAATCCTGGAGCAGAGTTTCTGAGGAGCCAATTATTAGTTAAAACACGAGATAATTGGATTTAACAGGAGAACTCTGCAGGGCCTCAGGAGCAGAGCAAAGCCCCGAGAACAATGGGATGTGTGGAAAGGGGGCAATTGTCAGTGGAGGGCTCAGGGATCGGGGTTGGGCCGATGTTATTTAATATTTTCCTTAATGACTTTGGCGCCAGGAGTGCAAACAAAATGTGCTGATGACACAAAACTGGGGAGACAGCACCGACACTGAGGAGGATGGGATTAATTAGGCAGGATTAGATGACCTCCAAGCCTAGAATAATAGAATTAGGGGGGGAAATTGAGTAGTGCAAGCCCAGGGTCGTGTGCTGAAGATTAATGAGCTGAATTCCATCAGGAGGAGCAGGACCTTCAGGGATTTTCCTGGATCACGGGAAGTTTTTTGATCCCTTCATGGGATGCAGCGAGGGGTGAGGGGGGCTGGTGAGTTCCCAGCCAAAATCTGGGATTGTGGCTACCTTGGGATTTTTGCTCCGGGAAAAGGCAGCTGGGGCTGAAACAGATGGCTGGAAAACCTTCTGGGGGTGGCAGGGCTCATCCCTCGGCAGCCTGGAGCAACTCTGAGCAAAATGAGGGTGGAGAAGGGAGGTGGTTGCTCTCCAGGAGGACATTGGGGGATAAATGAGGAGGGGAAGCTGCTCAGGGGATGTTTTTTGTGGGTTGGACAAGGGAGGTAGAAGCCAGGTTTGAATAAATTAAGGCTGGAAATTAATGGGAAGTTTTGAGCTGCAGCAGTCTGGAAATGCTGGGCAAGAAATTTCAAACTTTTCTAAGGGCTGGGGCTGATAAATGATGATGGTTTGGGGTGTCAGTGGGGACAGGGCTGCTGGGGATGCACTTCCAGAGCTCTTTTCCCTGCAGTGCAGAGCTCAGAAGTTGCTGATCTCCATCTGCATTCCATGTTTTCCTTAAAAATAATTTCCAGCCATGTCCAGACAACCAGTCTGAGGATCTGCTGGTGCCCACAGAGATCTAACACTGTTGTGGGGAGAGCCCAGGGTGGAATTTCTGCATCCAGAGCCATGTGAGACCTTTCTTTTTGCAGAGACCAAAAAGGAGGTCCTGCTCCTCCTGCTGGAATTCAGCTCATTTTTCTTCAGGACACGACCCCGGGCTTGCACTGCTCAATTTTCCCCCTAATTCTGTTATTCTGGGTTTGGAGGTCATCTAATCCTGCCTAATTAACCCAATCCTCCTCAGTGGGGAGAGCCCAGGGCTGAATTTGTGCATCCAGAGACTTGTGTGCCCCTTGCAGAGACCAAATCTACCACATGGAACAACCTTTGGAGGGCTGGAAATCTGAATCCGTGCTTGGCCGGCACCTGTGGGGCAGAGATTTATTTTATAACTTCTAAAATAAATTATTTGCTGTAAATTCTCATTTTTAGGGCACACAGAGAGGGGAGGTGGATGGGAAGGTTCATCTTGAGGGCAGTATGAGTTTAGGAAGGAGATTTTGTGGTTATAACTCCAAAAAAACCCCAAAACCAGGCAACCAGCAGAGAGTTTTTGGGCTGGTCAGTCACGCCGCAGGATCGACACATTCCAAAGAAATTCCAAGTTGTTTTTTGGACACATCTGGACGGATTCATTCCTTATGGGATTCATCCCTTCTCCCATCCTGGCAGGGACAATGTGCTGTGCCTGGTTGGAACAATGAGCGCTCTCCCGATGGCTCTGGGGCTCCCAGGCACGCCTGGAGAGCCCCAAATCCCCAAATTCAAACAACCACACGCAAATCCAATCAGGAACCTGCTGCCTGTAGCAGATTTTCTGAGAGAAAGAGTCTCATTCTGTACTTAGAATGAGACATTGAATAAAACAGTGAACTACCCAGCTGAGGCGTGCCTGGCTGAGGCCTGACCCTGAGGCCTTGAAGGCCCTGAGGCCTTGAAGGCCCTGAGGCCTTGAAGGCCCTGAGGCCTTGAAGGCCCTGAGGCCTTGAAGCTGTTGCACAGGTAAAATTACTTGTGGTGCAGCAGAAACTAGATATTAAGGTAGAAATGTGAGATAGTGGGTTTTCTAGAGCTCACTGAGAGCAATTATTAGTGGGCACGCTTTAGCCACCTTAAGAATAAATTAAACAATGTGTGTTTGCATTTTTCCGGTGCCGAATGCCAATGAAAGTGTCGCTGTAACTATAAACTATATAGAACTGTATATAACCCGCCATCTTACACAGAATACGGGGAGAATGTGTGATTAACCATATTGGTCGGATCGTATGTTGCTTTTGGCTCAACTTCTCTTTATTTTAGGGGTTCCCTGCTACAGCTGCCAGCTCGCCAGACCCGTCCATTCTGCAGCTTAAAAACTGCATTTTCTGTCTTGTCCGTGCTCTCAACAGCAGCAAGGTACAGGAATTCCCAGGATATTTGGGGTTGGAAGGGAGCTCTGGAAGAAAACATCTGTCTCAATCCCCTGTCCAAGGCAGGGTCACCTGGAGCAGGTGGGTTTGGGATGGCCCCAGAGTGGGAGAGCCACACCTTCACGAAAGCTTTGGAAATCCTTTAAATTGTCCCTCGGGATCCAATAAACACATCCACCGTTCCTGCCCGTGCTGGGTGTTGGAGGAGTCACTCGGAGCTCCCAAACATTGTTTGTTTACCTCAGAAAATGAAGTTTTGGGTGGCTGTGGCAGTGCCAGCAGTGAGTTTAACCCTTTAATAATGAGGCAAACGCGGATTTCCCTGCTCGGGAGCCATTTCCTGAGGAAAACCCGCCGGTCTTGGCCTTTCCCAAACAAACCCCAATCCCAACCCTGTTTTCCTGGAGTGCTTTCAAGTGATTAGTTGATTATTTCAGTGTAATTACATTCCAGGAGGGGTTTTGGCTCTGCTCTTCCCGAGTAGGTATTATTTGCTTTATGTAATTGTCGAGCTTTGGTTGCCGTGGCGACCGGGACAGTTTTTTTAAATTTAGAAACTAATTTGTTTTCTGTCACTTTGCTCTTTGCTGTTAAGGAGACGAGCTGTTTGCTATTAAATAAAACTTGAAAAGAAAGAGAGATTAAATGTGGATAAAAATACGACGTAGAAAATACTGTGTGGCGTTCACTCGGAGATGAAGGAGGAAGCACCAGCAAGGCCAGGAGGGAAATTCCTGAATTTTTGGGAATTAAGGGCAAGTTTTTGTGCTGCTGAGGGGGATATTTTAAGTGAGGATGGGAATGAATCCAATGGGGCTGTTGCAAAGGATGGGAGGCCTGGAATCCCAAATTCCTGAGTTTATAATCCCATTTTTTTGGTCTCTACAGCAGCGGGGTCACTTGGCTTCTTTCATTTTTTGGCTAAAATAGTGACAAGATACAAGTTATTTCAGCAAGTTGTGGAGTTAAGCACCTGGAAAAGCTCAAAGTGATTTTTTTCCCCTTTTCCCAACAATTGAGAGATTTCCTGGTTTTTGTCTAACCTGTCCTAGGACCTCTCCTGATGGAGATCCCTGAATAATCTGTTCCTCTGATCAGCTCTACTCAAATATAGGAAAAAAAATTCCAATTTCCTGGTTAAATCTCCTCTGCTTCTCATTCAGCCCATTCCTCTTGTACCATTCCAAATGGATTTGTCCTTTCTCCTCTTTGCAGGAATTTTATCTGTCTCAAGGCCTTTCTTGGGCCCCTTGAGGGGAGGAAAGACCAAAATTTGTGTTTAAATGAAGAGCAGAGGAACAGAATTCTTTGGTTCTAGCAGAGGCGCCAGCCAGGTGTCCAAAAATCCTTATTTTAGAAAAAAACTTAATTTTTTTTTTGACCTGTGAGGGACTCAGATGCCTTCTTGAGCCTAAATTCATATGGAAGGGTTTCACAACTCTAATTTTATTCATTACAAATTAGATAAAAAGGAGGTGGGGTAGTTTTGTTCTCTTAGTTTAGACCATTGGATTATTAAAAAAAGAAGGAAAATAAAAAAGGAAAAAAGGAAACCCTCATAAGTGTTTGTCAGTGTTGCTGAGCAACATCTCTGGTAATTAAGTCTGTGTTTTTGTGATATTTCTGTTTTTATATTGTGTTAGCGTATTTTGTAATATAAATTGGATTAGGTGAAATTGCAAAATTAGAGTGAAAAGCTCCGTGCTCAGAATTCCCCGGTGGTGTCGGCAGAGGATTCCTCAGGAAAATCCCATGCTGGGAATCACCTCTCAGTGCCTGGGTGAGCCAGAAACATTTTCCCAGCTCCAGGAAAAGTTCAGGAATCCTGGATTTATCCCAGCAGCTCCCAGGGGTGGCTTTTGTCTCACTGGTTGTGCGTGAGCTTTGCTCAGATTTCCCGGGAAAATCAGGGAAAAGCAAAATATGAAGGGACATTTCAGGTGCTCAGCAGCTTCCTCGAGGTTTTTAGGCTTTGCTGCCTAGAAAAACATAATTTTTAAAAAAAGAAAAAAATTAGGAAGCTGACATTATTCCCAAGAAATGGATCAGTCTCCAAAGGGATAATAAAGGGATGAGAAGGAGGTGGAATAAAAATGGATTGCTGGGCTGAGCTGCTTTTAATGGCTCTTTATTCAGCCACTTCAAATGGCTCCGTGGTGACAATCCAGGACACTCCTAAACATCCACGGGCACCCAAATATGCCACAGAAATAAAATAATAATTTTTCCCAGTCCTTCTGAGAATGCTTTGTGGCAAAACAAGCTGGGTTTTTTTTTTAAATGAATTGGGAGAATTTTCTTTATTTTAATGTTCTGTCCATGGTGGGTTTTGTTGGAGTTTTAATTCTCAGGTTCTTTCTGGAGCTCTGGATTAAGCTGGGATGTTCCCTTGGAGACAAAGGTGGTATTTTAGATTACATAATACAGGCTGGGTACTTTTCTTTGAACAGCATCTAAATCAGCCTGGGATCGTTCCAGCAAAAGGGAGAATATAAAATATTGATGTTCCTGCTGGAAAAGTAGGTCTTTGAGATTAATTTTTGTTCATAAAATAGAAAGCCAAGGATTTTTAAATGACTGGGAGAGCCAGGCTGGTGAATTCACCCAAGGAGATGCAGGTTTGTGTTGGAGATGATTATTTTATTTTTTCCCCCTCACATTGGTGGCCTCAACTCGAGCTGGTGGAAATTGAAATTGAAAAAGTTAAAACTTTCCATGAGTTCATGGAATGATTTGCGTTGGAAGGGACTTTAAGGCTCGTCCAGTGCCACCCCATGGATGGGGACACCTTCCACTGTCCCAGGCTGCTCCAGCCTGGCCTGGAAGACTTTGAGAATTATCTTAAACTTTGTTTATTCCTGGAAGAGGAATCCAGGTGGATAAAACCGAGTCTCCAGATTTAGGTGTGAGTTCTCCCAAGGCATTGCAGGAGGTTAAGCTGAGCTTTAGGGTTTGAGGCAGGACTGGCCATGGGATGTCAGGTGTTGTTTGGTGATGATCTGGGACCCTGAGTGATCCATTAAACCATGTCCCAGTTGTCCCTCAGGGTTGGATTTCCATGGAAACGGCAACACTTGGGGTGGAGCAAAGGAGTTTGGGACGTTTCACCTCCGTGGTTCAGCTCAACCCTTTATATATTAATAATGTATAAAGATACAAATCTATATATAATGAAAATATATTATATAAAATATATCTATATTATAAAATATATGATATATGATATATGATATATGATATACGATATAAGATATTATATAATATAATAATATATAATGGAATGGTATTTATAATTATAATAATTATTAGTCCAATAATTATAATTATTTATATACTATACTATATGTAATTATTATAATATGACATTATACATATAGAAAATTATATTTATGTTAAATATATATAATATATAGAGATATAAAATCTATAAAAATATAAGTGTAACATAAAATATCTATTCTCCTTTAAATATTTTATTTTCCCCTTTGGGTGATGAGAGAAGCTCACAAACCCATGGAATTCCCCGGATTTCCCTGTTGCAGTTTGCTGGGACACCGATTTAATGATCTGGATTATGCAGGAGCGAGAGGGGCCTGGTGGCAGCGTGGATCTATTTTATGAAATTGCCACTGGAATATAATTTTCTTGGGAAACTCTTGGACAGGGAATCGCTGAGCGTTTGTCAGCACTTCGCTAGGAGAGCTCTGAGCAGCTCCAGATGTTTTTTTCTGGGAGGAATCAGCAAAAGGCACTGACAACTTTATTGGCTGCTGACACAGACTTGGAATGGGTTTGGAGGGATGATGGAATTGCAGCAACACACAGCCCTGAGGCTCAAACCGAATTCAGGGAGCCTTTGCTACATCTCGGATGAGCGTTTTTAGCCAAATCTCCCCGACGTTTCCCCTCGTTTGGCCGTCCCGATGATCGGTTCCGCCGCGAGGAACGCCGAGCCTGAAGGGAAAATATTGGAAGCGCACCGGGAAACACAATTTGCAGGGCAAGCTGATGTCTGTAATGCACAACCTGACAGCGTTTCTGCAGTGCTGGCCCTCGGCTTTGTGCCCACTCCCTTTCCTTCTCTGCTCCCTGCCAGTGCTCATCACACAATTCTCTCGCTGGCCCCCAGCCTGCTCAATTCGCTTCAGCTGCCAATGGCACCTCTCCCTTCCTTAAAACACGGGGCCTTTCCAATTTCCAGGAATGTTTACAGTCTCCTCCTAATTTGGAGCAGGTGTTCGAGCCTCTCTGCTCTGCTGTGCAGCAGAAGGTTCATATATTTTTCATTACAGATGGAGATAAATCCTGGTGCTTGGGATGGCCATCTGTCAGCGGGTTCGTTCTCCTGGACTATAAATAAAATGGTTTGGGGTTTGTTTTGATTTATTTGATCGTGGACCTGGTGTTGAGGAGGCGTCCCGCTTGCCACATGGAGTTTTGTGGTTGGTCATTACCAACCTGCTTCGTCCCTTGATGGGACTTTTTGTGTTGGGATAATCCTGGTAAAAATCAGGGTGGTGGGAGTGTGAGCCTAAAAGTTCTTGGGGTTTAAAACTGATGGAGCTCTCCTGTGGTTCAGGGTCACTCTCGTGAGAAATTCTCACACTCAGAATTTCTGAGACAATAAATAAATAATAATAAAGCCTTGGAAGAGGCTGTCCAGGGAAGTGATGGAATCCCTGTCCTTGGAAGAGTTCAAAAAACGTGCAGATGTGGCGCTTGGGGATGTGGTTTGGGGGTGGCCTTGGCAGTGCTGGGGGATGGTTGGACCTGATGATCTTGGAGGACTTTTCCAACCTCAGCAATTCTTTGATAATGGGGGATCTTGGAATGGGCCTTTGGTCCTGCTGGAATTTTTGTGTTTTTCCAGGGATCACATTAAATATTCTGGGTGTCCCTCGGTGCTGTCTGAGCTCATTGTCCCACTCTGCATCTCATCCCCTTCCTTGGAGAGAACAAAATTCCCAAACTCATCTGTCCAGCTCATGGCATCCCCCATGGTGGCCTCTCTGCTGCTTTTTTGGGTAATCCTTTGTTTTTTCCAGCATTTTCATCACCTTTCATGACTCTTTTCAGGGCATGGATTCTGTACTGAGCAGGATTGAAGATGTTGCAGGATTTGGTTGTGAAGCCAAATGGTGGCGGGACCTTCATGACGGACAAAAAAAAAAGAGTTCCTATGGAAATCAGGCTGTGGGAAAGGTTCAGAGATGGCGCCATCAGCCAGCAGAAGGCTGGGATTCTGTAGGAAGTCTGAAATCCAAGTGATTTTGGCAGAGTTTGCTCTTCTTTTGAACTTGTTCGATAACGGGGTGTCGTCAGTGTGCCTCTGAGTGTGTTAACACAGCTGCAGCTATTGTGCTTTCGGGAGGGAGCAGATCTTGTATCCCTGCCCGAAGAAATCTTACGGGAAATTTTCCAACAGCTCATTAATAGCAGAGCCTAAATATCCCTTCCACTCCAAGGAGGAGCACTCTGGGCTCTGCTTAATTGTTCTGGTAAATTAATTTGATACCAGAGCACTTCCCAATGAGCAGGTGGGTGAAGGCTGTGGGGAGGTGAGGTTGTGTCAGCCGCCAGCCCCTTTCTGCCCTCATCCCACCCAAAATTATCCATTGATAATTTATTATGGAAAATAAATTATCTCCTGCTGGAGAAGGGACAGGTCCTGGTGAGCTGGAATGAAACCTTCCCCATGGCCATGCATTTGAGGGGAGATTTGGAATGGTTCTCTGGAGTTTGGAGGTAAAGAAAGCTCTTCCCTAAATCCTGGCTCATCATGGAGACTCTCCTGCTTTTCCATAGTTTATTTATGGACGATTATTTACTTTTGGAATTATAGTTGGTGTCATGGCCATGCATTTGAGGGGAGATTTGGAATGGTTCTCTGGAGTTTGGAGGTGGAGGAAGTTCTTCCCTAAATTCTGGGTCATCACAGAGACTCTCCTCCCTTTCCATGGTTTATATTACTTGCCTTTGGAATTACAGCTGGTATCATGGCCATGCATTTGAGGGGAGATTTGGAATGGTTCTCTGTAATTTGAAGGTAGAGAAAACTCCTCCCTAAATCCCAGGTCATCACAGACACTCTGCTGCCTTCCCATAGTTTATTTATAGATGATTATTTACTTTTGGAATTACAGCTGGTATCATGGCCATGCATTTGAGGGGAGATTTGGAATGGTTCTCTGGAGTTTGGAGGCAGAGAAACCTCTTCCTTAAATCCTGGCTCATCATGGAGACTCTCCTCCCTTTCCATAATTCATATTACTTGCCTTTGGAATTACAGCTAGTGCTGATGGCTCCTTTTCCCCAGAAAAAGCAGCACTGAGGAAGAGCAGAGAAAGGTGGGGTTTGGTTTTCAAGGAAAAAACTTTCACTGCACCAGGATTTGAGCAGTGAAGGGTCTGGCCAGGTGCGATTCTGTCCTTGCCATCCATGATTTTTTGGGTTTTTTTTTCCAGGAACAGACGGAATGGTTCTTTAAATACAATTTAAGAGCTTTTTCAGAGCTTGTCTTAAGATTCAGTGCAAAGCAGGATTTGGGAAATGTGTGCTGGGATGAAGGGATCTGGGCGCTTGGGCAGATTGGAGCTGCAGAAAAAAAGAAAATTCATCTCCTCCAAGTCCTTGGTGTCGGGGACTCAGGAACTGGAGTTGGGCTCTTTATTCCCCAGCATGTCTAATTCTGGTCCCGTGGGAATAAAATAATTGTTATTAGTTCCCGTAATTCCAGCGTATTTCACTCCGGTGAAGGAGAACAAGCAACGCTTTTGACTGCTTTGACTGATGGATGCTCGGAAAGAAAATAAAACTTCTGCAAGGAAAGGATAAAAATAAATAATTGGGTTGTTCTTCCTCATAGATTTCTGGGGTAGTTCAGAATAAATCAGCTTGGAGAAGTTTGGCACAGAAAATCTCAAGAGCAGACATCATTTTTATCTGGTTTTACTGCAGGCTAAAAAAAATAATTTGGTAATTAAGCTTTTTTTAAATTTTTTTTTTATTTTGTGGTGAGATGGCTACTATTGGTCTAAAATTTTAAATATAATGACTCCTACAAGAGACACTTTTGAGGCATTCAGAGCCAGGAGAAAGTTGTCTGAGGGATTTTCTTAGTGTGGCTTCTCACTCAATGAGGATTTTGTTCTATTTTCTTCTCTCCAAGTGCACGACCTTCTTAGAGGACTGAAAACTTGATATTTTTTTTACATATTCAACCCTTTCCTTCCCTTGATGTGGTGCCACCATCACCAGTGAAGCTGAAGGTCTTGAGATCCTTCAATGTGAAGGAAATCTCCATTTTTTTGCTGCTTTTATGTCCAAGGGTGACAATGGCCTGGCTGCTTTTGCTTCCTGGCGTGCTCAGAATTTGTGCATTTTGCAAGAACTGACAGAGTTATCTCAGCCTGCAGCTGAGAGCATCTCGCTAATATTAAGCTTTAATTTGGGAGGGGTGTTCCAAAAAAAAATCATACTTTTCAAAAAAGAGGGATGATGGATGGAACTGAGTTCTGCAAAGAGGGAAAACTTGGTAGGAATTGAGTCAAACACCTGAGAGGAATGGACCATTTAATCTCTTCCACCATGATCTCTGTTTTGAAATATGTAATTGTTTGAGTGCATTTAAACTTCTTTCTTTAGGGTTTTATTCTCTATCTAGACACATCAAAAAAATATAAATTTAGCTACTTGCTCTTCAAGTGACCAAAGGGGCAGCTGGAGATAAATTCCATGTACAGTTAAAAATGTAAACGGAATCTGTGTCTCCTTCATGCCCCCTTGAACAGAAACGTGGATTAGGTGGAAGAACTTTGGGAATTCGTGTCTCCACTGCCTTTCCTGCCCTTGTACCTTAATTGTGGAGCTCTGGAGAAGTGGAATGTCCTCCTGGTGCTGCCCAGGGTTTGTTATCCCCATGTCCTGACTGATTTCAGGAGAGCAGTGTGGGGAGCACGTTCCCACCGCCAGGATGGAAAGAGGGGCTGCAGAGCGGCTCAGAAATGTGGGATGAGGGTTGGAAATCTTGGATCTGGCACTCTTGGATCTTTTNACCTGCTGGAGAAGAGCCAGAAGACCTTGTGGCTCTGCACAACTCCCTGACAGGAGGGGACGGCTGGGGAGGATTTGGGATCTTATCCCAGGGAACAGGGACAGGAGGAGAGGGAACGGCCTCAGGCTGGGCCAGGGGAGGCTCAGGGTGGACAGCAGCAGGAATTTCTCCATGGAAGGGTTGTTAAACATCAGAGCAGACTGCCCAGGGAGGTTTGAATCCCCATCCCTGGAGGTGGATAAGGATTTGCTGGACGTGGCACTCAGAGCTCTGGGCTGGGGACAAGGTGGGGATCAGCCACAGGCTGGACTCAATCCTTGAGGGTTTTTCCAACCTCAGTGATCCTGGGATGGTTCACCCAGCTGAGCATTCCCTGCCCTCCCTCACCCCAGGGCGCTGCCAGTATGATTTATAATTTATTATATATAATACTGTGCATAATTTATTGCAACAGCAGATGCCACAATTCCTTCCTGAGGTGTTAATGTGACGCAGCAGCAGGACAAACACCTCTCACTCTGCAGGGAACATCCCCAGCAGGGAGGGGGTGGAGGTCAGGACTCTCTGAGGTAAATCCATGTGTTTTCCTGCTCTGGAGCAGCCCAGCTCTGTAATAAAAAGAGCTGCAGTGATTTGTAACCTCCCACTTTACCTAAGCCCTCGTATCTTGTTTTCCTTAGCATTTTCTTAACCTTCAAAGAGGAATGGATTAACTTTTTAAGTAGGAATGTGCTGGCAACTCTCAGGACTTGTGTTTACCACCCAGAAAAAAAAAAAAAAAAAAAAANTGTCAGGAGAATGACTTTAGAAGAGGAGGGAATGATTCCTCGCTTAATTATACATTTAAAAATGGTAAATTTATTCCTGCAGATTATTTCGAACGAATTATTCAGTCACCCTCAGGGAGCACTGTGAAACAGGCAGGGAACGCTTGGGCTCCTCTGCTGGAACAGAATCCTCCTCCCCTGGGTTCTGGGGCGAGAGTTTGAGCTGGGATCAGACCAGGAAAACTGGGAATAGGTGAGGAGCAAAGGATCACATCAGCTCTTAATTTTCACGGTGCTGTTAAGAGGTACCTCACCCGCTCCTCCTGTGCTGATCTCACATCCATTCACGCAGGTTTCTCCCTGCTTTAAGCTTTGTGTGACAGTAGAAGCCCCCAAAGCGTCCCCATCTGTTGTGGGGGAGAGCAGAGTGGGAATAAAACACCCTCTGGGCAAAGTTTAGCAATGATCCCAATGCTATTTGTGACCTGACAGTAAATCACGGTTGTTTTGTGCACCTGGAGATTCACCTCTTGCACTGGCGCCTTCTCTGCCTTTTAATTTGGAAAATTTGGGATGTGCAAGGCTGGGAATCCTCATGGATGCTTCCAACAGCTTCATGGCCAACATGGGCATCTCCCTGCAGGGTCTGGTTCAGCTTTTCTGGGAAAACAGAGCTTTCCCCATCCTGGAGGGAACTGTGGTTTTTATGTCTTGTGTCCAGTAGCTCCATCGACATTGTTAAATCTCTGCAATAAGATTTGGGATTATCAATTTTGGGAGAGAAGACTTTGGTTAAATTCCATGGGGGGAAGTGGCCTGGATCTGGGGGTGAGCAGGAATTCTTGCAATAAATTTTGGGATTATCAGTTTTGGGAGAGAAGACTTTGGTTAAATTCCATGGGGGGATAGTGGCCTGGATCTGAGGGTGAGCAGAAATTCCTGCAATAAAATTTGGGATTATCAATTTTGGGAGAGAAGACTTTGGTTAAATTCCATGACGGGCAGTGGCCTGGATCTGAGGGTGAGCAGGAATTCCTGCAATAAAATTGGGGGTTATCAATTTTGGTAGAGAAGACTTTGGTTAAATTCCATGGGGGGAAGTGGCCTGGATCTGAGTGTGAGCAGGAATTCTTGCACTAAATTTTGGGATTATCAGTTTTGGGAGAGAAG
>VZDJ01000301.1:9761627-9785237 GCA_008694505.1 Cyanoderma ruficeps | reverse complement strand
GAAGAGAAGAGAAGAGAAGAGAAGATGAGTCTGGAAGGACCCTAAATCCCATCCCATCCCACCCCTGCCATGGAGGGACACCTCCCACTGTCCCAGGCTGCTCCAAGCCCTGTCCAGCCTGGCTTTGGACATGTCCAGGGATCCGGGGCAGCCACAGCTTCTCTGGGAATTCCATCTCAGCCCCTCCCCACCCTCCCAGTAAATTCATAAAAATATAGGAACATGAATTTCCTACTCTTAGGTTGTTCTGTGGAGGTCTCACCAGGTGTATGGAAGAACGTGGCTTCTGTGCTCCTGGGGTTGGGTGTCCTGAGAAAAGGATGGAGCTGGGGTGGAGGTGGAATTTTCTGTTGAAAAGTGGAGATTTTGGGAGCCCAAGGCAAAGAGATTTCTCTGGGTGTAGAAGGCATTGAAGGCATCCTCAGGGATGAGCTGCTGCACTCCTCTAAGAGGTAAGGAGAGGATAAGAAAGAAGAAAAAAGATCTATTCCCAAATTTATCTAAATGACATCCATTTTCCTAAAGGAGCATATTTTTTAACCAGCCCTGGCAGATTAAGCTGAGCCCATTTTTCCACATTTTTTTTTTCAGCCTTTTCTGGCTTGTGATCTGTATTCTGGGGATATCAGAGCCACGCAGAGCCGAGATCACAAGACGGAATGTTTGGGATATCAGGGCAGGAATGATAATGCAATCCCTTTTTACTTTTGATTTTCATCTCGGCTCCAGCTCTGTGTCACATTAAAGAGGGACTCCTGTGCTCTGATAGCTGTGCTGGGACGTCGCTGTCCTTCCCAAGGTTACAGACCAGCGCTGGAAGACAAAGAGAAGCAAAATTGTTTAACAAGAGGAAAGAAGTTTCGCTTCCCCTCGCACTTGTTTTCCACGTAGTCCTGTCACTGGTTCATCAGGAGCAAAATATATTCCAAACACACGCTGGAATAAACAGCACGCAGGGCTCAGCTCTGACGGCTGCTCAATACGGAGCTGTCGGAGCTGGATCAGTTTACACTTTATTTATTTATATTTTGGCCATTCAAATGCAAAGACCAAGAGTCAGGGACGTCGTGGAGACTTGTGACATTCAGTGGCAGACTTAATGAATTGAATTTTAAAAAAAAGAAAACAAACAAAACCCCACAACGCCCCCAAAAATGTGTTGCTTTCATTCATACGGTGACTCCTGCAGTCATTCCTTACCTCTGGCAGATTTAATATTCCAGGCAGATAAACTGTAATAAATATTCTGATAGTTAATAATCATTTCGGGGCGAAAGCCATGTTCAGCTCATATTGAATCTTATCAAATGATTCTTGTTGACTCAGTGGCAGCACTGAGACCTCAGTAACTGCTCAGACTCATCCAATCTGATTATTAATTCTTTGGAGAATGACGATTTAATTTTTTTTTATCAGTCCTGATTGAGTAAAAGCTCCTTGTGCAGCGAGGAGAAAGGGGCTGGGAGTCTGGAAAATTGTGTTCTGTGGCACAGGGCAGGGGTTGGAACTGGATGGGTTTGAAGGTCCCTCCCACCCCAAACCAGTCTGGGAATCAGAGCTGCCTTTGCCCTGGAGTGTTTTAATTCAGAGTTTTCCTCCTGCTGGGACAGAGCTCTGTGAACTGGCTGCTGTTGTGGCTGAATCATTTTGAGACAGCAACAACTTTTTCAGGCAGCTGTTGCAGCCCTGTGGGATTTGTGGGAACCGTGGAGGGAAATGAGGGTGGCTCCAGAACACGGCCCTGGGGCCACACGGTCAAGAAATTCATTAAGGGGAGAACTCTGGGCTGGGCTGAGTAAAAAACAGTGAAATTCTGTCCCTGCTGCTCTGCGGTTTGTGCAGCTAAAGGAAATCCCCTGGAGCCATCCCTGTGTCTCAGAAAGGTGTGAAATCCACTTTTCCTACTGTTAACATGGGTGTAGTGATTCCTGTGGGCAGTTCCTGTCTGTGCAAACAGCACATTCCACACCGGAGAACATTCCTCCTTATGCTGGTGACATTTTAAATTCACTTTATGGATTCACTCTAAGCTCTACAGTGTAAGAAAGATAAAATAATTTCCTAAACAAGCCTGGAATTCCGTGTGTTAATGGAATATTTTCATGGGAGCCCTTGGTAAGGAATGAGGGGCTGTATTAAATGAAGTTTAAATAAAACATGAGTTAGAAAGAGGGTGTAGAAATTCTGGAAAAATACCTGTGGGATGCTGACCAGCCAACACATTTCAAAGTAGCTGTGCCGGGAGTTTTATCCTGTCCCCAGACAGTGTTGGGGATATAAAACCCCATCAAGGAAGAAAAAAGATGATGAATTTTAAAAAGTCTGGGCACTAAGTCTCGTATTATTATCAACTTAATTGTATACTAAAAGGAAGGAGCAAATTCGGGTCAAAACTTACAGCCATCGTTTAAGCTGATAGGTACATAAAAGCTTTAAAGAGCGCTGGGATCAGAAGAACAAAGCTGATAAAAGGAATTTCTGGGTTATTGCTCAGCTTTGAAACCTTCCTGAGGTCAGCAAGGGTTTTGTCAAAGCTTTCAGCAGCAAAGGAAGGGGCTCCAAACTGCAGGACGACGCCTCAATGCACCTGAATAAGGATCAGTTGAGGTTTGCTGTTTATTCCCAATCCTTTGGATGGTGTTGGGAGCAGACAAGACCAAACTTCTCATGGACAGGGCTTCAACTAATGAGAATTGGTGTTTTAAAAGCTCTGGAAGTGCCTCTATTTGTTGAGGGAAGGGTTTGCAACCAGGGACTGAAGTTCACTCCAGAGCTTTGGAGTCCCCACGGAGGACACAAACCTGGGGGGATTCATGAGCTCTGTAGGAATCATAAAAACCCTTGGATTAAAAGGGACATTAAAGCCCATCCAGAGCCACCCCTGCCATGGGCAGGGACACCTTCCACTGTCCCAGGCTGCTCCAAGCTCTGTCTAACCTGGCCTGGAACACTTCCACGGATGGAACCTCCTCATCTTTCTGGGCAATCTCTTCCAGAGCTTCTCTCCCCACGAGTAAAGAAAGTAGAACTCTTTTAATTACAGAGAACAGAAGAATTTTACGGTGTTTTCTTCCCCCTTGCAAAAAAACCCCAAAATAAGGCGTGAGGAGTTGCAGAACAGACCTTTCTCCAGGATTGTGTGGTTATGCCAAAGGTATACGTCTGAGATGACAAAATTTTAGTGCAAGCCTTAAAAATAGTTAAGGAAGTACAATTTTATAACAAAAATATTACTAAAGAATCCCTAAACTCCTCCTAGAAGAGCATCTCTTTTGAGTTATCTCCTCCTGAGGACATGGTGAAGAGTTGCTGGATGCAGGATCTGCTGAACAATAAAAACTCCTCGATTTTCTGAATTTTTCTGGATCTCATCCCGACACATTTGAAACGTGTGGGTTCTGTGCTGGCTCATGTGCTTCAAAGAGACTTTCTGGACTTTCCTTCCCTTTCCCTCGAATTTGGCACCTGGTGGTAGTAATTAGTGATATTGGATGCTGCAGGAAATCACTTTGTGGGATATAACCCCACATCATTCCTGCATTTGTATGAAGTCTGAATTCTCTTCCCACATGAGAGTGGGATTAATTTACAATTTTTAATGCTTGACAGAGCAGGTAAGAAATGTAACTCTGCGTTGTCTTGAAGTGCTTCTCTCAGACCTTGTGGCCTGTCTGTAACATTCCACGGCTTTCTGTGGAAAATCCCAGTTTTCTGGCGCTGTCACACCCCTATTTTATGTCCCTGTGCAGCCCCAAGCTGCTCCTCTTAATGGCACTGGAGGTTTTTGGCAACCTGAGGATACCTGAGCCTATGAGGGCGATTTAGACCATTGCGGAGTGAAAATAGAATTATTTTACTGTTTCTACCCAAGACAGGGTGGGTGAAATCTACTCCAATTTTTTTTCTGTGATGGCAGCACCAAGGCCAAAAGCAGAGGATCCAGCCTTTCCTAACCAGGCCACAACACCGACTCTCCCTGAGGCAGTTCCGCTGCTTTTTCCCCGCCGAAAATTGCAGCAAACTCCAAACTCTGCCTTAAAGCCAGTGATGTGTAAAACAAGCTGTGGAGATTTATCATTCTGCTGCTGCTTGTTGACCTCAGCTCCGTTTTCCTTATCTTTAATAGAAGAGTGATTTTGTATTCCTGGGGCTTGTTTCCGCGACTGTTGACTCCGGGCCGCGAGGAGGCCGCGGCGAACAAAACAAGCTGTGCACAGGAGTGTTTTAAATATTTTCCTCTCTTTCAGGTGGCATTTGGAGTTGCCAGGGCGGATAATGGCAGCCTGTGACACGTGTCAGCCCTGGGTGACAGGCAGCGTGAGGGATAGATTTGGGATGGAGAGGAAATAAATGCGGGAATCGATGGCTTCTGCCGGCTGCGGTGAACTGTGCAGGCCGCGGTGCCTCGACAATTTCATGTTTTATGCAAAAGCGCAAACTCTCCTGGAATGTGTTAAGGAGTCTGTGCTCAAAAGCGTTTACAGAAAGAGTGGAAGGAAATGTGGAGGGAGCAGAGCGGTGAGCAGAGCCTGCTTTGAGTAGCTGCTCACAACTTCCGCGAGCCGTTTGCTTCTTACAGGCTGCAGCTCAATGTTTGAGTGCCAAAAACATCGTTTCATGGCGTGGAGCGATCGCATTATCCCTCTTTAGGGGCATTTTTAGGTTGTGGTATTGTTCTGTTAGCAGTGAGAAAAAAGGAATTTGTTTTCCCTCAAATTTTTTCTTAGTAACATGAAACAAATGTGGCAAAGATGGTGTTTTTCAGTTGGCCTCATCCTGCAGTGTCATTTTTGTGACTGCCTCTCTTGCTGACCACTCTGGTCTTACTGAGATCTCAGACCCTGCTTCTCTCCCTGGCTTTCAAAAGCCATTTGTTGTCAGCCTGCGTTTCAGTCCTCGCTATGAAGATCTGAAATGTGATCTTCTTTTCGAGGTCTCTAAGAACAAAAAGAAAGCCCCGATTTCACAGCTGCGAATAGCTGAGTGCAAGTTTGCTGAATTGTTGTATTACTTTGAAATGTTTGATATCTGAAAGTCAGGGAGTTAAATGCCTGTAATGTACTTGTGGATTTATTGAGCATCAGAGGCTGAATTGAGTTAATTTTTATTTTTATTTATTTTTAAGGTAAGGCAGGGCCAGGGTTAGCTTGATTACCTGAATCATCTGTCTTTGTCTACAAACATAAAACTTTAAAAAATTATGAATAATCCCAAAAGTCATGAGCTAGAAGGGTGAGATGATTAAAATTCACGTGGAGTCCACCCTTCTTGCCCTTTTGTGTTTTGGCCCTCTGAGTTCTTCTCTATTACTGTCAAAGATAAGAATAAAACTTTCTTAGGTCAAAGTGAAATTAATTTTGAGATTTCTTCAGTTGGATAAATTAAAACCCCGTGAATCTGCAGGAGCTGCTGACACCGTGTAAAGAAAAATACCTGCATGATACAAAGGAGTTCTGAGAGCTGGCACTGAATCTTGGATTAAAAAAAAAGGCCTTTTATTGATTAAATCTGCAGTTTATATAAAGAAAAATAATTATCTCAGCTCTGACCTGGTACTCAATGTGAAGACGCCAAAATATCTGCCCACTAAAGTAAATTATTTTCTATATTTTTGCCAGTGCATTTCAGGGTATGAAACTGCAAATTTTGGGGGTTTTTCTTCCTTGAGATATTCGTGTTCAGGTAGCCATCCATTAACGTGGATTTAATTCTAACATATGCAAAACAGGAGTGCAAAGAATTTGGGTTTTATGCACGAACATTTTTGTTCTGCAAGTTTTTAGGCGTTTGCTCAGGAATTAGCCCTGCCTGGCATGAAAATGAGTCTCACTCCTGTTAGAAAAGGAGAAAAATCTGTCTGTGCTTCAAGGATTTTGTAATGAAAACAGAAGGAGAAGGTCAGAACCTGATGTTGGAGTGGTTTGGGGTTTTTTTTTTTTGCCACTAATATTTCACAGATTTTTAAATAATCACCAGCATCAGCACCTGACCAATAATTAACCTCTGCAGGTAAAGGTGAATTTAACAGCTAAAAGATTTGTTTCAAAACCTGCCAGTGGCAGAAATGACTTTTTTCTTTTCTCCATCTTCTTCTTTTTTTTTTTTCCTGGTGGAATCATATTTTATTTAGATTTGGAATTTTTTTTACTTTTAAATGAAGCAATAAAACCTTTAAATGTTTTCTGCTGCATCCCCGTTTCTCCTGCGCTGCCGCTCTGAGTGATGGAGCCAAGCCCGAGCCTCACACTTTGAATAATGCATTAATTTCTCTGCAAGATGTGCAAGGCTGGAGACTCATTTTTGTCAGGATTCTGCTTCTGGTTTCTTTGAACAGAAACTTTTTTTGTTCCAGTTGAATGTCGGGGGAAAATTCTTGGATGTTCCTGTGCAGTGCACAATTTATCCGGTGGAAAAGGTGCTCCACTGGAGCTTCCCGCCTGGAATTTATGGTTTGGGCTTGTTAATGTTGGGATTTCTCATTTTTCTGGAATTATTGTCCATCCCTCAGCCTTGCAAAACGCTCTGTGAGTGGCAAAATTGAGGGAAGGGATAACAAAACTTCCCCTTTGCTGCTTGTTCCTTTTAAATTCAATGAAAATGTCCCTCAAACGGGGCTAAGTGGCAAAAGCAAAGGGCCAGCACCTCAAAATGGATTTTAAAAGGATTCCTCCAGCTTGTGCATGAAGCTTTTCTGCAGTTTGAAAGCTGAAGTGGCACCATCTCCCTGAAATGAGATATTGGCCTTGCTTCGTGGAAAGGAAAATTGAAGTCCCCAAAGGTCTTGGGACACTCAGGTCCCCTGGAAAGGCTCTCGCCGAAATGTCTCAGACAGAGAATAAATTCCAGCTTAAATCTTTATTAGAAAAGCGAGGGTTTGGCCAAGGGTTAAATATTTTGTCTCTTTGGGTCAAATATGGATTTGATAAATCCTCCAGCCCTGAAAGGCAGAGGTGCAGGGCAAATTAACAAATGCCACTGCTGGCTCTAATTTGAGCACCGTCAGTGTTTTTTGACAGATTCATTTTCTTTTTCCCAGTGTGACTGAGAAGTGTCCCTGCCTGGGGCTGGGGGAGCTGCAGGAAGGTCAGCTGGCTCTCAGGAGTTTTATTTTCCTGCCACTTCTGCCTTCAAGGGTCAAGGCTCTTCTCCTTGCTCCTCGAAAACGTAGGAAGCAATTAAGATTGATTCATGCCATGAGCTACTTGACTTATTTTGGGTTTGGTTGTCCGGGTTCTTTCTAGCAGGAGGGAAAAAAAGCCCTCAAATATTCTCCTGCCCAACCTCATCACTTGGTCTGCAAAAACTTCCAACATGCTGGACAAGTCTTTAGAAGAGCTGATGGGGTTTTTGTCTCTCAATCTTCGACTAAAAACCATTTATTGGGTGTACGTAACGCTATTCAGGCAAATTATTGAATACACAATTTGCCACTCAGCCAGCGGATATGTGACAAAGCTGTTCAAATATTCCTGAGAGATGGCAAAGTATTTATCTATCACCTGGATTTGGGGCTGTGGAATCTCACCCTTTACTTCCTGACACAGCAAAATCCCGGGAAAATGCAGCCATGCCCTGGCTGGCACCACAGCCACTCGTCTGCACAGATAAACATGTGCAAAAGAAGCGATGAAAAGCATAAAAACTTCAAGAAAATCAACCAACACTGTGTTCCTCCTCCTCTGTCTGGAGTGGGATGTGATTTCCTGCTGACACCTTGATATTCCAGAGGGATTTTTGGAGCCAGTGGTTCTGCCTGGAGCTGGCTGATGGGGAATGATCCTGGAATTCCACACTGCCATGGAATTCCAAAGGGGAGAGGGCTGAGAGGTGGCCAGGGATTTTTCTCATGGAGGATCACTGATGAGATCTGTTCCAAATCTTTTTTCCTTGTTTCAGAGAGAAATTGGGCTTTTGTTTTCAGAAATGCCTGACTTGGAGCTGGGGAGAGCTGGGCACATCTGGTTTTTTATCTTCTTCTTCTTGTTGCCCCTTTCTTCCCCTTTCTTTCTCTTTCTTCCCTTTTCTTCCCATTTCTTCTCCTTTCTTCTCCTTTCTTCCCCTTTCTCTTTCTTTCCCATTCCCTTTCTTTCTCGTNTTCTTTCCCCTTCTTTCCCCTTCCTTCCCCTTCTTTCCCTTTCTTTCCCTTTCTTTCCCCTTCTTTCCCTTTCTTCCCTTTCCCCCCATTGCCCTTTACCCCTTCCTATTTATTATTGCTCTTTTTTTAAAAAAAATCACCCAATTCCCAATTCCTTCCATCCAATCCTCCATTTCCCCTTCCCCAGCTTTTTCTGCCTCACTTTGGCTCCTGCCTGTAACACCCCAGTGGCAGCAGATGCTTTTTTCCCCCTGAACGTGGCATTTCAAGGGTCGTAACCAGGAGATGTTTTCCCCTGGGCTGAGACCAGCTTTTGGGACAGGCAGGAGCAGGAGGCTCTGGAATTTTCAGCAAGCTGGGATTGCAAAACTGCCTTCAGTGGGTGCAATCCCAGCCGCGAAATTCCCGAATTTCTTGGATGAGGCAAAAGCTTTGATTGGGGTGAACCCAGCAGCTCCTGCAGCCAGAGGACGGAGTCAGCTTGGAAACTTTTCCTCTCATTCTTTTTTTTTTCTTCAGAACAACTCAAATTGGGAAGGTGCAGCCCTGGAGAGGAGGGAATGATGCTGGAGGCCCTGGTGCTCATGGGCTGATTTTTCCAGCTCCGTGAGCCTCCACGGTGGGATTTGGAGGGATGAGGAAGATTCGGAGCATTGGGATTCGCGCCCCCCAAAGCGGGATGGGGAAGCTGCGCCTTTGAAGTGCAAAGAGGGTGAAATCTCGGCTCCGCGTACCGTGGAAATTCCTGTTAAACCATCAAAGCCAGGCTTAAGCCGAGCTCAAGTGAACGGAGGCTCGTGCCTGCGGGTAAACCTCGGCCCGGCTGGTTATTTTGGGGAAGGAAGCTGTTTAAACCGGCAAACACAATGTTTAGTCGGGATGTAAACAGGGATCCGTCATTCAGGTGTACAAGTCGGGGTTCAAATCCATCCTTTAGCAGGGATTTTATGGAGCTGGAGAGGGTCGGGGCAGTGGCTGAGCAGTTTTCTCTAATGATTTATTGAAATTTTTATGGTCAAACTGGGCTTGATTGTGCCTCGCAGTGGGGAGGGCACATCCCGATCCCACTTTTACTGAAAACTTGGCAAATACAGAAAGAATTAACAAGCAGGAGAGGGGAGGAAAGGAGAAAGGCCAAAAGGTGAATTAACCTTGGGCTGAGGCAGCCTCAGCCACTCTGGAAGCTCTCAAGGTCTCCAGCTCCTTTTGGGATTTGCTGTGCCCTCCCAGCTTCTCCCAGGTAAAGGTTTCCAGAGCTTCTTTCCAGCAACTCATCCATTCCATTCAATCTTTCTCCTAAGATTAATTCCCCCGTCTTTCTGTCAAGAATTTGAGGGAATTATCCATCATCACACTGAGTCTCTTCACCAATTAATGGGTTTATTAGCTGTTATTAATCAAGTGTTGTTTACTGCGCTCTTTATAAATGTCGTTCTATATTTTTACCAGTTCTTCACACCCAGCTTGTTGTACCCCCAATTGTGTTTATATTTCATAGAAAACCAGGAGAGATTCACAAGCAAAATAATCTGTAAATTTTTTTAATACAAGTGCTGTTTCTTTAGATGGAAAATTCTTAAAGGTGTTAACGGGGATTTAATGAAAATGCAGAATCTTGAGACAGAGTGAATTTTTTCCCCCTTTGCTCACAGTTTCCATGGAATTGCAGAGCAAACATGGCAAAACGAGGAGATTTTAAGCACCACCCAAAGGTGTTTGACAGCCTCACCCTGTCTCAAGGCACAGCATCTTTCCCTGATCCCTTGGGAATGGCAGCACCAACATCCCACATCCCCCGCTCTGCATCCCACTGGGGAAGAAAAGCAGATCCCAGGGAAGGACCAAGGAGCTGAGAAAGCAGCACCTGCTCTGAACTCAAAAAGCCCTCGGCTCATTGCACTCCTAAGAATATTCTTAAAGCACCTTCTGCTTTTCCTCACCCATGAAATTACTTCTGCATAACCAGCTCTGACTGCCCTGTCCAGTATCCATCTTTTCTCCAGTGACTCCAGTGCCTCCTTGGAATGCCAACAACCTTTTATTGCTGCTGTGTCAGCCAACAGCAAAAAAAAAAAAAGAGGAAAAAAAAAATGCATCCTGTATCTGCACAGGGAAGATCTTTTCTGGGGACGTGCAGAGCCACCTGTGCATATTAAACAGCTTAATATTGGTTATTAAATTGCAGGGGAAAATGAGATTTGGTCGAAAAGAGGCTTTTTCTTCCCCCTCTCCCAGTTTGGCAGGTGAGATGTGGCCTTGGACACCTCAAGGAGACAGTGCTGAGCGTGTCACCAAGTTCTGAAGCTGCGTTTGCTGTGATCACTGATAAATTAATTAAGCTTCTTTTAAACGCGATGGAAACGGCCTATTTATAGCTGAGAGTGTATTTACCAGCCTCGGAGGGAAACTGCAATTACATTTTCAGTTTAAAAATGTCATTGTCTGCGCTGACCTTCCCTTGCTTTTCTCCTGCCCTTGAAAGCAGAGCGAATTCCCGGGAAACGCCGGGCTGGAAACTCGAGGAGTTTGTTGTCACTTTGGGGGGGCACTGAGACAGCTCCCCCAGAGAGCTCTGAGGATGCTGCTTTTCCTCCCAAACCCAGCCCTGCGGGATTTGGGAAGCATCCCACAGTTCAGGCTGGGATGGAGAAGCTGGAGGATCCTCCCAGAGCCAGCCAGGATGGGGAGAAGGTGCAGGGACCACCCAGCTCTGCCACTCTGCCCCAAAATCCTCTTCATCTTCATGTGCCGCGGGGTGAGGTGTGAATTTTTGGAATTTCTGGCTGTGAAAGCCTCTCCTGCTGGAGTGGGAAGAGCCGCCCTGCGAACAACAGATTCCAGAGGCAACCACAGAATCCTGGGGTTGGAAGAGACCTTGAAGATCTCATTCCAGGGACATCTTCCACTATCCCAGGCTGCTCCAAGCCCCATCCTTGGACACTTCTAGGGATCCAGGGGCAGCCACAGCTTCTCTGGGCACTCTGTGCCACTGGATGACTCATAACATCTTTAATTTCTTAATGAAAGGATATTTTTCTTATCCCACGTGCTCCAATTCCATTTTACTCATCCACCACTGTCCTGTGCAGCCCGGAGAGCTGATGTACATTTGTTTTTAAAGCTGTATATTGGTTCTTTCTTTCTGACGAGGAACAGGAATTACAGGTGATGCCTTTTTTAATGAAAGATCCTTTGTATTTTTTTATATTTTGTTACAAAAACTTCTTTGTTTTTTTTTTAAAACTAAAATTTCCCCAGCATCCTGCTGCCCGTTCATATTTCAGAAGACGAGCGATGCAGATTTTTTAAGTCTGAAACAACAAACGCCGTTCCAAAGCAGTTTAGAAATCCTCTTGAGGAAAAGCATCTCCCAGTTCCAGATGGCTCCTGCATTTATTGTCATTACAGTGGCGTTGGCTACAGGAGAACGAGTTTCCTCTGGGGGGTTGAAACCTCACATGGTGACACCAGGACAGATGCCTGGAGCACCATGTCCAGGACATTTATCCACTGGACAAAAGCTCCATGTGATGCCTTAAGTTTAAATTTCATTATTTCAGGTTCTGGGCTGCCCAGGGGTGCAGCTCTGAGCTCACAGTCAGTGTCACTCAGCTCTGCACACAGCAGGGACACAAAACAAATCCTTTTCCTGATGGACACCAAGGACAAAGGTTACAAGTGTTCAGGCCCAAAAGCACAAACAAGGGTGGCTGAAGGGAGGAACAAGAAGGATGGGACCTCACAGCCTGCAGCTGGAATTGGACAATTAAACCCCAACATGCAAATGGACCAAAACTTATAAAAGCGTGAGGCCTTGTGACTGGTCGGCCATTTTGTGACCATTTTGGGTCCACCTTGGGTGTAGCCCTGGCCAGGCCTTGTCCTGCCCAAGGTGGATCCTAAAGGCCTTTCAATAAATATCTACTTTATTCTCTGGCTGTGTCCAGTCTCTGTTCCAGCTCAGCCTTCCCAAGGCCTCGTGTGGAGCCTGTGGACAAGGAATGGTTGACGTGTCTGCCCAGACCTTTTGCTCCCCCAATAACCTGTGGTGACACATGGGGAGGGATGTGTGGGATTTTGTCAGCCCGAAATGTCAGCGGGCAGGTGATGTCTGCTCCGAACAAAGAGCCAAACCCCACCCAGCCTCTCCTTGCTGCAGGATCCACGTGGAAATAAAAACAATAGAGAAATCATGGTGATATTTAAATGCTAATCAGTAATATTTCAATTTTAAGCCGTGCCTTTAGGAGGTTTGTGTGAGGGGAGGGAGAAGGAGCGAGGTGAGGCCTGATGAGGCGCTGCCACCTCTGAGCTGGTGCCACTTCAGATGTCAAATTTCAAACCAGGGGAAGGAAAATTGGGCACGATGAAAGGTGGAGGACAGCCTGACGAGGCGCTGCCACCTCTGAGCTGGTGCCACTTCAGATGTCAAATTTCAAACCAGGGGAAGGAAGATTTGGCGCGATGAAAGGTGAAGGACAGCGACTGCTGTGCAATTCTCTGGTTGCTCTTTTCCTCCTGTGCCTGGCTGGGCTGTGCTCTGCTGCACTCCCACCATTCCCTAAACAGAAATGGGATTTTGTGGAGTTGTTACTCCAAATAAAGCTGCTTTTGCCCTTTCCAACACTGAACTCCAAGGAGAAAACACACGGCTTGGTGGATGTTTTGATAATGAATTTAGATTTCTTTTCTTTAAGGATAAGATTTAATTTTCCCAGTTCCATTTATTTCAGGATTCTGTCACCTTTTGGAGGTTCCTGCTTCTCCAAGGTCATTAATACACCCAACTTCTCCAAGCTTTGCCACATCTTTTATAGGCTCTAATTGAATTTAGCACTTTAATGTCACCTGTTTAATCCGTTTAATGACCCTGCATGGAATAGCTCAGAGGGGGAAGGTTTTCTTCCAACATTCAAATCTTAATTTTGAGGCATTTTAGGTTCTGAAATGACATCAGAGACTCCACTCCTCTCTCAGCTGATGGATTTGGTGGAAATCTGCACCTCTTCATTTCACTGCATCTTCTGGAAATGACAGTTGTGTCAACTGATCAACTGAGTTGATAAACTTTTCCTCCACCAAAATTTTCTTCTATGATGATTTTCTTCCATGAAATTATGATTTGGTCACTTTCAATGAGAAAAACATTAACTACTGAATATATGTCAACAAGAAATGTGCCGTGGTAATATTTGAATTAACACTGAACTGAAAATCTCAGTGGGTCTTATTTTACTGAAGCCTTTTCGATTAGGAATTATTAATTATTAATTTCTTCAAGGTTTTTTAAAATTTTTTTTGTTTGAATTTTGTCCACTAGCTAATTAATACTTACTACAAGTTTGGTGGAATTGTACATTTCATAGCTGGATTCCATTCAGCAGAACAATAAAATGAGCTTTTCCTTACGAAGGCATTGTGATGAACCTTGTGGTCAGTTGGAGGTTTCATTTCTTCAAGAGCTTCTCCTGCGGGGAAAAATTCCCAAATTAATCCTGTAAACTTGCAATAATCTAAATATTGGCCAGGCAGCATCCAGTTTGCTCTACATTTCTCCCAGTCCTGACGAGAAAATCAGATTTTTGTCTAAATAGACACAAAATCAGAGCTGTGTGTAAGCAGGTTCTGAGTGCTGAGCCACCTCCCCAGCTGGAACAGCTCTGAAATTCTGCATCTTTTTTGTACTGCTTGAGGAGATTTTGCAAAACCAAATTTATGAGCATATGGCCAAGGTTTGAAGTGCTTTTGAAGCACAATTTTGTAGTTAATGTCACTTTCCTGTGACAGTGGGGACAGTTATTCTGACGGTTGCATCTCTAAAAGTTGGAAATTTGGGAGAGAGGGTGTTGGCAAGGAGCATCTCTGCCTGCTCCAAATGGGGATGTTGGGGCTGTTTCCAAGGGAAGGGAAACAGGGATTCAGGGAAAAAGAAATCCAGGGACAAAGCGAAAATTCAGCAGTAAAAGAAATGATTCTTCTCAGAGGCTCAGTTTGGGTTTCCCCTGCTCTTAAATTGTGGCTGAAGGTAAAATTTACTCCTCTGTCAATAGATGTTGAATTTCTGAACCCACATTCTGTGATCGTGCACCAGAATGTATCAAATAAATCCTTTCTGTTTAGGTTAGAATAAACCTGGATTTTGCAGAGTTTGGCATTATGTTTTTCACAGAGTAAGAGTGGATTGCCAGTCACACCTGGCAATATCCTTCGTGTTGTTTCTTCCAGGGATTCCTCTGAGGGACCAGAAAATGGGAATGTGCCTTCAGGATAGAAAAGGAAGGTGAGAAGACTCATCTTTATCCCATAAAGTGTGGTCAGTTCCTTCCAGATGTGGGCTGAAATTCCAGATGTGGCCTTAGGATCCAGCAGTTAGTGCTGGCATGCCTGATGGCCACACCTCCAGCAAGGAATAATCCAGCAAAATGTTCGAGGAATCATGGAATGGTTTGGGTTGGAAGGGATCCTAAATCTCAATAAGTTCTGTCATAGCATTCCATTAATTTAAGTCAAATATCCTCTAGCAAGGAATAATCCAGTGAAATGTCTGAGGAATCATGGAATGGTTTGGATTGGAAGGGACCCCAAAGCTCATCCAGTTCCACTTCCACCATTCCAGGCTGCTCCAATCCCTGCCCAACCTGGCCTTGGACACTTCCAGGGAATCCAGGGGCAGCCACAGCTGCTCTGGGCAATGATGGTGAGAGATTGCTAAATAGAATTTTTTAAAGGGATTGGATCAGGGAAAGATCCCAAAGGAAGGGTTGGTTTTATTTTGGTTGACTGAAAAATATTTTGGTGGGAGCCCTAAACTCCTCCTTGAAGAAAGGAGCTGGTTGGGTTCTCCTTTGTGGTGGTTGAATGTTAAATTCCACCTTTCTTTCACAGGCATTATGCTAAAATGATAAACAGAAAGATTTTATTGAATATAAGCGAGCAAACGGAATTTTTCAAAACAATTTTTGAATGAGGCCTGACATCCAAAGCGACTCCTCTGAAACATTTCATATTATTTTGGTGTTCTGACTGAAATCCTTGCAAAGCAACGTTTCTGTGGCTGCTCTTTCTGAACAGTAACTAATTACGCTGAAAGGATTACTGCTGTCATTTTAAGAGCAGCAAAATGATGATAAAGTACAAAAATGGGGAGAGAGTTCGTGATTTGCGGTCTCAGAAGAGCAAATGGAATTAACTTGAAACAACTCTTCACATTGCTGCAGTCAAAAACGGGCAGGGTGTGCTATTTCCACCAGAGCTGCAGGCTTGATTTGGTTTGTTGCTTGATTTGCTCTCGCTCTGATTAAATTTGAATGAGGCTGTGCCTCTTCCACGAGTAAATATTGCTCAGCAGAAGACCCACGGATGGTGGGCCTGTGCTAAAGGCTGGAAGATGTCGCTGGGTGGGTCTCAGGAAGGTTTCTAGGGGAAATAAAAGGGGATTTTTAAGGGATTCAAGGTGTTTTTTTTCGTGCTCAGTTTGAATTACAGAGTCCTTGGTCAGCTCTTTGCACTTGTGTGTGTGGTTTGAATGCTCTGCAGGACCAAGTCCTTTGTGGGCCTGGGTTATTCCCAATCCCAGCCTTTGCTGTTGCATTCCTCACTCTTTCCTGAGGAAAACCAGTGTGGGTGGTGCTTTTGGAGTTGGAGCCTGCCCTGGTTTGGTGCTGCTGATGATTTTTGGTGGGGCAGGGTGGCAGTTCCGGCTTCTTTTTTTCCTTGCCAAGGTCAGGATGAACGATACACGGGAAACACACGTTTGGAGTTCAGACTTGGATGTTTATTATTCCTTATCTATTTACAGACTCACCGGCCGTGAGCTCTAACTAGCAAGTCAGAGAAATGAGGTAAAATGGAGAGCTTCCAACTCTCTCCAAGGTTATTTGAGCACTAATTACCCAATAACGAGGTGACACCTGTATGGTTTATATTTCTGACCCAATAATGACCACCCCAGGTGCAATGTCAACCTTTTTCACCCAATCACAGAAAACCACCCAAACCCATGAAGAGGAAGGTGAAGAAGAAGGTGAAGAAGAAGGACATAGACAACCCCCAAAATCCTGAATCTCAACTCACATGTATTACTATAGACTAAAATCCTAAAATCTAAGTTTCCAGAATTCCAACAGGGCGGGAATTAGAGATTGTTTCCATGGTCATTCAGGATTCAGGATCGTGGCTGTTCTCCCTCGACACCCTCGAGTTGTCACCCTCAACCTTCTCAAGAGGAGGATGTTTGCTGTGGCCAGAAAAGAGGGATTTTCTCTTCCAAAACCCTCCACAATTAAAGTTAGAGAAATTCTCCAGCTGTGCTGGACTTGTGTATCTCATGGATCTGGGGGTCCGATGGTTCCTGACGGATTTGGGGGTCTGATGGCTGCGGATGGGTTTGGATGCAGACTCAGAAATGAATTTGAGGGTTGCTCCAGCAGCTCCAGCAGGTGTGGCGATGCGCAACCTGCTCACCTGGAGGCTTTTGATTTTAATTCACACCTCCCTGAACAAAACTGAGCTCAAAGAAGTGAACAGATCCCATCAGCTTTTGAAAAAAGACCTTGAGAGCTTGTGAGGAGAATTAGGAGAAGATGAAAGAGGCAGCGTGGGGGGTGTTGAGATGGAGATGAACTCCAGGGCACTTCTCTAATTAGTTTAAGGATTTAATATTTTTTTTTCCTATTTATGAACTTTTAATATAAATCTGTGGCAACATCTGAGCGTCTTCATGGAATTTTCAGCTTCATCCCCACCCTCTTTATATTTTTTAGGTCAAGAGGGCAGTTTTGCTCTATTTGGGACAATGGTTTGGTGTTAGAATAAAAAGGGATAATCATAATAATAAATACCTTGCTTAAAACTTGCTCAGAGAGATCGTTCCCAGCATTTTCTCAGGACCTTAGAGCTTGAATTGCCAGCTCTCCTCTGGAATATTGTTTCACGGTCAAATGTGCCCTGAAGGACAATGAATTTTTCATTGGGTTCTAAATGTTGGGTTTTTCTCTAGTTTAAAACCATGCCTGATCCCCAAACTGTGCATCCTGTTGGACTGAGTCATGCATAAAAATGCATTTTTAGCTGCATTTGCTTCGCTAAATGCATTTCCTTCCTCTCTTGCCAAAAAGCTGATGTGCAGACCTGTGCTAAATGGTTTTTTCCAGGCAATAGAGACCGTGTGATTATGGATAATTGTGATTAAAAATCATCATGTTAATATAACCGGTGTAAAGCCACCGGTTTGATTTGAGGAACCTGAGGGGGGAAAAACCGAAAAGCAAGAACCTCATCAAAAATATTGCAGCTAATTACACCCTGTTTGGGGAGACTTGTACACTGGCACTGTTAAATTGTTAAACTCTTGGCTGCACTGGGGTGGCTTTGTCGTGCGTTTGTCACGTTAGAAATGGAAAAATTGTGCATTTTGGTGTTTTTTCAAACGGATCAGGTTGTTCCTGCTGAGGTAATGCCCATGGGATGGGACCTTGTCATGAGATCATGGCCCTGCTCCAGGTGCTGTGGAGGGAAAGCTGGGACATTTATCAGAAAGAAAAGCATCCAGGTGAAGTAGAGATGTTTATTTCCAAAGCCAGCAGGTTTTTATCCTGTCCAAACTGTCTATAGGACGTTTTTTCCATATTTTTCTCCCTTCACCTGTGTCCGTACCAAGTGAGTGATGGGCAACATTCTGACATTTTGCTTTGATGGTGCTGCAGGTTTTTGTGTTGCTGAAAAGCTGTGCCCTGATTGGATCCAAGAACACGTTCGCCTTTTAGGAATGGAAGATGCCAACATGTCTTGAGAAATCTGGGAATCGCAGCAAGATTCCTGCTTGTGTGCAAGGGGTATTAAATTTCCCACAAGGGGAATGGGTTCCCACAGTGAGAGGGCAGGGTCGGATGGGGTTTTGGGATGAAATTCCTCCCTGGGAGGGTGGGGAGGGGCTGGGATGGAATTCCCAGAGAAGCTGTGGCTGCCCCTGGATCCCTGGAAATGTCCAAAACCAGTTTGGACAGGGCTTGGAGCGACTTAGGATAAAGTTATCCCTGCCCATGGCAAATCTTCCAAGATTTATTCCACTTGTGCTGGAGCCCTGAGAGCAGACCCAAAAAACCCGGCAATGAGAGACACTTGAACACAAAACCTGAGCAAGGTGAGCTCCAGGAGAGGTTTTGCTGCTCCAGGGGTGCCAGCAGCCCTGGAATGCAGGGGCACCTCAAGGCCTGGCTCTGCTCCTTGTTCAGTGATTCCCGTGGAGCTCCTGAGGGCACCCGGGGCTGGATTGATGCCGGGATGCCCAACAGGAGCTTGTTGAAGCCATCTCGAGGATCACAGCTTGTTCCAGAGGGATCAGAGCCCAGCAGCTGAGAGGTTTTTGTTCTCTCTGCTTGATATTCATCTGCCAAGGCTGGTGCAATAACGGGAAGAGGCTCCTTGACCCCAAACTCTGCTGCTGGCAGCATCCTTGGGAGGAGAGGGGGTGAAAAATTTGCATTTACATGAGGTTTCCTTATTCATGAATGCATTAGCCAGCAATTCTGGGTAGATAAGTGGTGGTGAGTGTTTATCTGGCCAGTGTACACGGCAAGAACTTACAGATATTGCTGCTGGGAGGGAAAAAAAAAATGTAGGGGAAATAAGTGTAGGAAAAACGAAGGAATTTGGGATGTGTGAGCAGTGCTGCCTTTGGGAATAATTGTCGGCTCATCTGCTGCCCAGTTTGGGAAATATTACCTGGTGAACACAGCAGCTCAGACCTCTGGCCCAAACCCATCTGTGGAAAAAAGGTGAATCCAAGGTTTGGTCTGGAGGAGAGCTGTGGGTGAGGAGGCACCGGGGTGACCTCACCTGGAACCCCGTGAGCAGTTTGGGGCACTGTAGTAGAAGAAAAAAAAATTAATTAAATTATTAGAGAGTGTCCAGAGGAGGTCAATGAAGGTCTGGAGGGGAAGGAGGGTGAGGAGCAGCTGAGGGCACTCGGAATGTCCAATGAAGGTCTGGAGAGGAGGAGGAATCTCGTTGGGATTTCCTCATGAGGGGAAAAGCAGGGACAGACACTGATTTCTCCTCTGGAATGACTGGAGCTGTGCCAGGGGAGGTTTAGGTTGGAAATCAAGGAAAGATTCTTCCCCCAGAGGGTGTTCAGCCACTGGAACAGGGGAGGAAAAAGATAATTTTAATAATTAATTATCGATTGTTCCCACCTCAGAGTAACGTGGGTGCAGCATCACAGCACACAAAACCTGCTTTGTCCTCTTCCAAGCCTCCACGAGCTGGAGAAATAGATTTTGTTTTCTCATCAATGAAATATTAATTGCGTGTTTATATTTTGGTGTGGCCTAAAGTGAATATTAAAGTGCCCATAAATAAAACATTGCCAACTTTAATACAGGACGGGGTTTTCTCACATTTGTCTTAAATGAGCTCATTACAGTGGAGAAGGTAATAAATATTTGATTTCAGGGCATGTTAATGAGGTGCTTGCTCGTGAATTCAAAGTGTTTAGCAGGGTTTTCTCTCCCCTTCAAACATGTTATATAGTGCAAACATTTTGAATTATTTAATCAGGAGGATCTTTAAGCACTCCGGTGCTGTGTTTAAAAACCTAAACCCACAAAGCCACAGAAGCAATTAATGGCTGCAGCTTCCCAAGCAGACGATAATTTGGTGAATAATATTGTTTGTTTTCAGTTCAGGGTTTCCGTGGAGGGCTTCCCTGCCTTTGGAGCTCTCCCTGCTCACGGCGTGGCACAGCTCAGCCCGTGTGGGCACACTTTTAACAGGTTTTATTGGCTTTTTAACCCGCTGGGTTGTGCCATCAAGACTGTTTTAACCCAGCTGCAAACTGTGGGATTTAAGTTTTGCAGTTAAATCCATATTTCTCACCAGTCACCCCCACATTCTGATGGAAATGCTGCAGGTGTTGGAGAGCAGAAGTGGAGAAGGGAGGGTCCAGCCTGGTGGAATTTGGTTTCTCTCCCTCACAGGTTTCTCTCTGCCTGGCCTGGCATGAAATTTATATATTGTTACACTCTGTGGTGCATTGGGTCTGCCGAGGTTGTTGTAATTACACACATAATTATGATTATATCTGTATTATGGAGGGAATTCCTCCCTGGGAGGGCGGGGAGGGGCTGGGATGGAATTCCCAGAGAAGCTGTGGCTGCCCCTGGATCCCTGGAAGTGCCCAAGGCCAGGTTGGACATTGGGGTTGGAGCAGCCTGGGATTGTGGAAGGTGTCCCTGCCCATGGCAGGGGGTGGAATGGGATGGGATTTAAGGTCCTTTCCCACCCAAACCCCTCCATGATTCTCTAAAGATGTGACACCCCACTAAAAGTGACAATCCCAAATATTTCTCCTCACATTGTTTTATTTCGCCATTACATTAATGACACTTTTTTTCCCCCTAATTTCTTTTTTTCTACTTTACATCTCTGACAGTGAACTTTGAAGTGCTTCTTGTGTTTGCACTTCCATCAAAGCTGTTCCAGTCAATCCAGAGGTGAGAGCCGCTCTGGGAGGTGTTGATGGTGGTACCTCACTCGGTGGGCGAGTCGAGGGCTCAGCAAGGAGCAGTTTCCTTTGGGAGTGTTCGTGGCTCCTTGTTGGGTGTTAAGAGGGGAAGCAGGACTGCAGGAACTCCAGGAAATGATTGAAAGCTAAAGCTGTCTTTTTCTTCTCTGCACATCTAACTAAAACCAGTCTCCTCAGAAAAGATGGGATCAAAAACTCTGCAGGGCTGACAAAACAGAGCTGCTGTAAATTCCTGGTTTATTGGTTTTAGGAGGAATTGATGCCTTGGGAAGGCTGAGCTGGAACAGAGACTGGACAGAGCCAGAGAATAAAGTAGATATTTAATAAAAGGCCTTTAAGGATCCACTTTGGGCAGGACAAGAGCCTGGCCAGGGAGACACCCAAAGTGGGCCCAAAATGGTCACAAAATGGCCGACCGGTCACAAGGCCTCACACTTTTGTAAGTTTTGGTCCCTTTGCATTTTGGGGTTTAATTGTCCAATTCCAGATCCAGGTTGTGAGGTCCCATCCTTCTTGTTTTCCTTCTTCAGCCACCCTTGTTTGTGCTTTTGGGCCTGAAAGTTGTCCTTGGTGTCCATCAGGAAAAGGATTTGTTTTGTGTCCCTGCTGTGTGCAGGGCTGAGTGACACTGACTGTGAGCTCAGAGCTGCAGCCCTGGGCAGCACAGAACCTGAGACACATGAAAGATAAAATTTAAGGCATCAAAATCGTAAAGACACAAATCTCAAGCTGCCATAAAATCCCAATATTTGGAGTCCTTAGGCTGAGCAGAGCTTTGGAATCAGATGAGATCCATTTTCACATTCCAATAGGGCTGGAGACCCTTCCAGAGAAAATTTCTCTGAGGTGACAAGCCCCTCTTCATCATCTGCTCACTGGGGAATGAATGAATACCTCCCAGGAAAAGTGGCAAGTCTGATTAAAAAAAAAAAATAAAATTAAAACCTCAGATAATTACATGCTAGAAAAAGTGAGAGTGGAGACATTTCTCACCTCTCCCAGCCTTTCCAGACATCCCTTCAACAAAAAATTCATGCTTCTCCTGGCTTTGAGGGAGATGAAATCTCCTCAGGTTTTCAGCAATCTCCCTTTTTTTGACATTCCTGCTTTTTAATTCCTTTTTTCCCAGCTCAGCCAGTAGCAAGGAAGAGGATGTTTTTGAGGCAGCAGGTTTCATGGTTTTAGCTGGAAAGACCCTTTTAGGACAGGTTAGGGAGGGTTCTGACAGGGACATCTTTGAGGGCCTCATTCCAGGTGTTTTGGGACATTCCCAACTCTTTCTCTCAACAGGGGAATTGCCAGCTCAGGCCCAGCAGGCAGAAATGGAATTTGTTTGAAGAAGTGGTAAAACCACATCGAGGTTCATCTCCTTTCCTAATTAAAGGCATTTTTCTCAAATGCTGTGCCAAAATTTCTGCTCTGAGTTCCGTGTTTTTTCTCCTCATGGTTTCCTTGATGAAGGAAGATTACCCAAATGATTCAGGATATATTATATATATTTTTAACAGGGTATCCCAGTGCTATTTCACCAGGCTTAATCTCAGTTTTAAACCTGTTTTCCCCTCAGGAAATGNTTTCCCCTCAGGAAATGGCTGCTGAAGCATTTTGTGCAGCGCAGACCCGGCTTTTAAACAGCGTGAAAGTTAAAATGCAAAACTAAATTGAATTAAATATTAAATTTAAAGCCATTTACACTGAAAACACTGAACTGCGAGGAAGCAAAACCAGCTCTGGAAATTGAGGTGCTGAGGTCTGGGTCAAGATTCCAGAGTCTTTTCTTCCAGGAGCTGGGATCAGCCTTGATTTAGGAAATATTCAGGGCTCATCCCAGGAAAAAAAAGGCCTTGACTCGCTAAAAATTAAGTATATTAGGCTTAGTCTGGAATGTTTATCAGAAAAATAACAAAAAAAACCCCAACAAACCCAAACCCAACTAAACCCGAAAGGTATTGCAGTGATGAATGGTTTTAATTAGAAGTAGGTAAAGACCACATTAAAAAAAGATATAATTTCAAGCAGTTTCTGTACTTTAGTGCTCCTGGAAGGCAAAGAGTATTAATTCCTGGAGCAAGAATTGGAGAAGTAATTTGGCTTGGCTTTAATTTAGTAATGATACAATCTAGCTATAATTAACTGGGAGCAAAAAAAAATCCGGGGAACAAAATTTAGTTAATTTAGGCCCGAAGTTGGTTTGTTCCTCTGTAGTTAATTTGCTCTTTAAATTGGGAAGCATCACCGTCCTCAGGTAAATAGAATGGCAATCAACAACCCACAAATTCCTTGTTGAAGTAGTTTGTGAGGGAAAAAAGTGGTAGGAAAATCCTTAAATTAAGATTGTCCTGGATCATAAACTTCTCTCTAGTTGAGAGGCCTAGTTGTGACAAAAATTGAATCATTGCGATTTACACTTTTGACCCTGAGGTTTGAATCTGTGCTTTTTTTAAATCAGTGTTGCTAGATTTTCATCAATTTGACTTTTTTGATTCCTCAGCCCATGAAGATTGTTGATACATTCAGAAACACGAGATCAAATTTCTTAATAACTTGCTACATCTTCCCCAGTATCCTTGAAAATAAAATTTTAAAGCTTGGACAAGTCACATTCAAATTCCTTTCTTTGTTAAGTTAGAATGCCCATCCACAGCAGACATTTGATGATGAGGAATTATATTTATAAAGTTTTCAAATTTATCTCCAGGAGCAGCAAATCTCTGCGTGCATCTGGGTAATTTGACTCTGTCAATATTGATCCCTGCTTCCTGCAGTTCCTTTTAATCCCTCTGGGAAATGGATTCTCTCTGTGATATTCCCTGTGCAGAGGTTGGTTGTTGATTCTGCACTTTTATTCCTGCTATTTTCGTTTTCCTGAGAAGAAGGAGAAAATTCCTTAATCCCAGGCAGAGATAGAATTATAAGAATTAAATCAAAATACAATATAGTATAATGTAATGTTATATAATATAATGTAATGTAATGCAATGTAATGTAATGT
>VZDJ01000301.1:9741651-9754885 GCA_008694505.1 Cyanoderma ruficeps | reverse complement strand
TTTCTTTGATGAAACGTCACCTCTGTTTCCCACCCCTAAATTTAATAAAAAATAAAACATAAAAATTTAATGAATGTAAAGCCAGTGCATGGCGGAGTTTTTGGAATTTGGCTTCTTTTCCATCCCCGCTGTCCCTGCTCTGGAGCTGGGATGTTTTAGTGGGTGATTCATGGCTCCATTGCTGCCTTTATTCCTTTAAGAGCACCTGGAGGGACAATGTTTCAACATTCCCCTAAAGAGCTGAGCTGCTTTTTTGCATAGTTCCAAATCTTCCATTTAATTCCACTTCAATTTAAACGTTTCCCCTTAACTTTTCTGCATTATTCTTTTTTTTTTTTTCGCCTTAAAGGAAGTTACTTTGTTTTTTTTACCCTCTAAACTTCACCGAGGGAACGTGAAACTGGGTCAAACTCCGGTTTTATTTTGTTCTGCTGCAACGTTTTGTTCCTGATACGGAATTATTTCGTTTGTAGGTGTTGCCAGTGGTAAATTCAACTTGATGTTTCAGCTGGAAAAGGTGGCACATTCCCGGCGTGCAAAACGTCCTGCTCCCACTTTTCCTGAGGTAGAAACGGCCTGAGGGGTTGGTGAAAATAATGAAGGCAATTTTTGTGTTGGACTAAAATCTTTTATTTTGGAAGGATCAGCTCCTTTAATGACATTTGGGGTAAATAGCCAAAAAAATTTCAAATTCTGTTCTTTTGCTGAGTCCTACAAGGAGATTTTGGGTTTTTTTGGGAAGGGATGAGGTTGGTGGTTGTGTGTGCAGCTCGCTGCTCACTTATTCCACATCTCCCAAAGAATTTTGGGGATGTCAGACCTTGGAGGGGAAGACCATTGGATCAACTGGCTCCACTAAAATAAAAACCATCCGCCCCCAAACTTGGGGAAAGGGATCTGTTATTGCTAAAATTTCAAAGTGAGGTTCCAATAGGAGCTCTTATAAATGGGGGAAAAGCCATGAAAAATCTTCGTCGTTTTCTAATTAACACACAGGATATTAAAAGAAATCATTATTAATTAATTATTATTAATTGCTATTAAAGAAATACAACCTTTTAAAGCTGATATTTCACGGAAGAAGAAGAGAAAAGTTTGCTGGAAAATAGCTGTTAATAATTTGAATTTTAAGTTTTTGATTTTGAGCGTTTTGGGAAACTTTCTGCGCATTTCTGTGCTCAAACCATTTCTGTATTTTCACCATAAATTTTGGGGCTGTTCTGGGAGGAAAGGGAAGAGGGAAGGGTGTGAGAACCCTGCAGGGAGTGGCTGTGGATGCAGCAGAAGATCCTCTGAAGCCCTCAGGACACCTCCAGGAGGATTTTATAGAGCAAACAAACCCCGTGGGAACCTTATCCATGGAATATTTGGTGTTTTCCAGGAGTTTTTCCTCCCATTCTGGATATTCCTGTATCAGTCACAGCCAGGATTGCTCCGGGCCAGGGGGATGAGCCTTGAGCTGCAAGGAGCGCACGGAGAAAATGTGTGGAAAATCCCAGTGCCAGGGGTTTGTTCCTTGCTGGATTGAGATAAAGAGGATCAGCAGCACTGACCAGACAGCCCTCGGGACATTCTTGAATTTTTTTTCCCATTTCTTGAAATCTCTTTGCTTTACCGTCATTATTATTATTATTATTTTTTTTTTATGAGGGACTAATGGCATTTAAAAATATTTTAAACCAAGAAATGCAAGAATCGCTGTAGGAGAGACAAGGAAGAGGTAAAACAAGTTGATAAAACTGTAAAAAAGTGAATATTTATAACGATTTTGCTGAGATTGTTGTTGCATTGCTGGATGCACTGACTGGAGAAGTTAGTGCGAGGTGCAATTTGGTGTAAAATAATATTGATTAAAGATGGTTTTAATTGCTTTCATCTTCTGTTAAAATGATTTTTCCGGCATAATCTCTGATTTCCCTCTGATAAAAACCTCGATACATTTTTTTTAGCCACCTCGTCAATCCGAATTAACAGAAACTGCAATTAACAGAATGCCGGAATGGTTTGGGTTGGGAGGGATTTAAAGATCTTTGTTCCCTGGGCAGAAAGGATTTTCCCAATGTCTCCTGCAGGTTGGGAATGGTCAATGGATGGGAAGATCCATTGGATGGTCTAACTTTAAAAAATTTAAATAATCAATTCCTATTTTGTGGGACACTCTCTCCTCTTGCTCTTTCATAAAACATTACCTTTAAAAGATTAAATTTGTTGAATATCCTGCATGCTAATTAGGAAATGATGAAGGTTTTCCAGGCTTAAGCATAAATTTTAAAAGCGGTGCTGAAGTCCGACCCACAGATAATAAATCCCAGTTGTATCACCAATAATTGTTTTATTCAAATTGATAATTTCAATCGCTAATAAAGGAATAAATTTGGCACTGGGAGAGAAATAAAAACACTTCCCTCTTCTTTTTCAGTTTATAGGAGTTTAATGGAATATTTGCATGGGGGTCTTTAGGTGGAATAATCCCATAAATCAGGTGTGGATTAGAATAGAGGACAGATTTTAAGGCTAAATAGGAATTTATTCCCCCCCTGGAAAATGGGATTTGGGGTTACCTGAGATGTTCAGGAGTGTTTGTGCCCTGCTGAGGGCAAGGACAGGCAGGTGCCAACTACAATGTGATTTCCGTGAGGAAATGGAACTTTTTGGAGTTTTTCATGGAAATATTTGAAGGACGAGTCCAGAGGAGGCACCAGGATGATCCCAGGGATGGAGCAGCTCTGCGGGAGGAAAGGCTGGGAGGGCTGGGATTGTCCAGCCTGGACAGGAGAAGATTTGGGGTGAGCTCAGGGTGGCCTGGAGGAGCTGCAGGGAAGATGGAGAGAGACTTTGGAGAAGGGCTGGAGGGACAGGACAGGGGGAATGGCTTCAAATGGACAGAGAGGAGGTTTAGATGGGATATTGGGAAGGAATTGTTCCTGAGAGGGTGGGGAAGGGCTGGGATGGAATTCCCAGAGAAGCTGTGGCTTCCTCAGCCTCTCTGAGGTTCTCTCAGAGTGAGGTTTTGTATTGTTTGCCAGGACATTCTGTGCTGACACATTTCTGATGTGATTTCTCCCATTACCCAGAAAACTGCTGGGAATTCCCAGTGGGAAATTTCACCTGTGCCACTGAAGCTGCCTGTGGAGCAGCTGGCTGTGGACATCCCACTGTGGCCCCATGAAGGGCTTTAAACTCTGATCTATGGTGGATATTGGGGTGAAATTCCCCCCTGGGAGGGTGGGGAGGGGCTGGGATGGAATTCCCAGAGAAGCTGCTCCTGGATCCTTGGAAATGTCCAAGGCCAGGTTGGACATTGGGGATTGAAGCAGCCTGGGACAGTGGGAGGTGTCCCTGCCCATGGCAGGGATGGGACTGGATGGGATTATGGGATTTAAGGTCCCTTTCCATCCCAAACCATTCCAGGATTCTCTGCCAGGAAGAATTCCCACTTGCCAGCTCCAGTTAACGACCTTCGGTCTTAAGGGTTGTTTAAACGTATAAAACTTGAAGGGATTGAACCAAAAGCTTCGAGTGCTCCGAGTTAAATGGGGAGGTTTAAACGCTGTAAACATTCACGGAGCTCCTAAACTCCCCATCCCTTTGTTTCCCATCCCTTTTTTTCCGTTCCTTTGTTTCCAGGCTTTTAGGGACGGCAACTGTCACATCGGTAATTACAGCACTGCAGGTTTTCCAAATCCTGTTTTTTTGTGTTTTTGTGGGTTTTTTTATTTTTTTTTGTTTGTTTTTTGTTTTTTGTTTTTTTTTTTGTCCTTTAGCACTGGAGCACAGCCCTTCATCCCTCTCATCCCTTCTCCTTCGGGCTGTTACAGCATGAGAAAATTGTCTGTAAGATTGCTGTGTTTTAAGGCGCTGTCTGAAGAGCCTCTAGTTTAAAAAAACATCATTTTGTGGCAATGACAGCTTGATGTTCTATGAATATCCCGGCTCCCATCCCCACCGCGCCAGCCTCGAGCGGTTTTATTCACCACACGCTCCCAAGGATTTGGGATTTTGTAGCCTGCAAGGTCAGGCACTCTGGTGGAAGCCAAGCCGGGATGCAGCACCCTCCTGTTTGTTTTTCCTTGAAATTTGGGAGAGTGAAGTTGTTTTTTTTCCCTTTTTTTCATGGAGTCATGGAGTTCTTTAGGTTGGATCCCTGGGATGATCGAAGAGCCCTGAAGTGCCACATCCACAGGGCTTGAAAATCCCTGCAGGGATGGGAGCTCCACCACTGCCCTGCCAGGGTTGGACACCCTTTTCTATGGAAAATTTTTCCATAATATCCAACCTAAACCTCCCCTGGCACAACTTGAGGTCGGTTCCTCTTGTCCTGTGGCTGATTCCTGGGGAAGAACTGACCCCAACCTCCCTTCAGGTGATTGTAGAGAGAAATAAAGTCACTCCTTTTCTCTTGGGATGCAGAGTTTGGACTTCCTTCAGGTTTTCCCAGGTTCCTTCAGGCTTTTCCAGATTCCTTTAGGTTTTTCCAGGTTCCTTCAGGCTTTTCCAGATTCCTTCAGGCTCTTCCAGGTTCCTTTAGGCTTTTCCAGATTCCTTCAGTTTTTCCCAGCTTCCTTCAGGTTTTTCCAAATTCCTTTAGGTTTTCCCAGGTTCCTTCAGTCTTTTCCAGGTTCTTTCAGTTTTTCCCAGCTTCCTTCAGGTTGTTCCAGGTTCCTTCAGGCTCTTCCCGGTTCCTTCAGGTTGTTCCAGGTTCCTTCAGGTTGTTCCAGGTTCCTTCAGGTTGTTCCAGGTTCCTTTAGGCTTTTCCAGACTCCTTCAGGTTTTTCCAGATTACTTCAGTTTTTTTCCAGGTTCCTTCAGTTTTTCCCAGCTTTCCTTCAGGTTTTTCCAGGTTCCTTTAGGCTTTTCCAGATTCCATCAGATTGTTCAGGTTCCTTCAGGTTTTTCCAGATTCCTTCAGGCTTTTGAAGGTTCCTTCAGGCTTTTCCAGGTTCCTTCAGGCTTTTCCAGGTTCCTTCAGGTTTTTCCAAGTTCCTTTATTTTTTTCCAGGTTCCTTCAGGTTTTTCCAGGTTCCTTCATGGACTGATCAAACTTCCCTCCATGAGGGACATTTGCAGGGTGGTTGGCTCAGCTTTGAAGATCTCAAACGAGGCTTGAAGGATTTAATATTCCGCAAGATTCATTATTTAATGTTTCATATGTCCTGAAATTGTCTTGTTTGTCATTTAAGAGGATGGAGCATTGCTTTATTTCTCATTTTTTACCCTTTAGGTCGTGCATTGGGAGATAAACTCTGCTCAGATCTCAGCAGAATGGCTCAGAATGGCTGGGTTGGTGTAATTAAAATCTGTGCTAAATGAACCTCATCAGCAGCTCTCTTAGACTCTTCTCCTATTTCTCCTTCCTGTTAATAAGAGGTTAAATTTCCAGCAGATTGCATTGGATTATCATGGGTAAAACACTTAAAAAAAAATAAATTTGTTCTCTGTAAATTCTTTTTTCCCCACTTTTTTTCTGATTATTTAACCACCAGTTCTTTTTTCTCCACTTTTTTTTCTCCTGGTTATTCAACCACCCTAAAAAATGAGATTTGAACGCGAAAGAAACGAAACTATGCACAAAGCAAGATTTTTGTTCACATAGGACACCCATCCTGTTGGATTAATTCCTCCTTTGTTAGAACTCGTGTTTTGAAAACATCGCAGGCGACTTTTAAAATTTGCTCGAAAGAAGGAGGATTTTATACAGTTACATTTTTAAAACAAAATCAATTCCCAACACAAGCAAAAAAGCCGATTTTGTCCAGAAGGTTTTGCACATGCAGCATCTAAAATAGCTGCACGAGGATGAAGCAAAGTTTAAATGCTTTTTTTTTCCCTCCCCTCTGCTTCTTCACAGTTATATTTTTGAGCTCTCTGCTCTCTCTCTCTCTCCTGGAAAATTTTTGGAGAATGGAGGAGGGTAAAAAAAATGATGAATTCCAGGTCGGGAGGGCACAGAGTTAAATACAGGCAGCGAGTTCTTCCTGAAATATTCTCTGGTTTTCCAAACAGATTGGTTGTGAGGTGAGCTCAAGTATTCAGGGGGATTTAGCAAGAAACAGGGATGCTTGAGAATTCCCAGATTCTTCACTCAACCAGGAATGACGAGTTTTTATTGCATTTCCACCCTTCCCTGGAAGGTGAGGACCAAGGAGTTGAGTCTGCACCCCACAACCTGCAGGAATTATTAATCCTCTGGAATTTGGTCAGAATTCTTCAGCCATTCCCGTGTTTTTACCTTAAAGATTTTGTAATTATCCCGAATTAATGTCGCCCCATTTAGGCGCTAATGGCGTTAAGCAGCAGATGAAGTACAACCATTAATGGTAAACAAACAAGTGTGGGGGAAAAAAAAGGGATTTATTCAATGGCCAGCGTCCCAGTTTCTCCATTCCTGGATAATTCCCTGCTTCCACAGCCAGCAGAACGGGGAGGAATCGTTTGACTTATTAATATAATGAAGATCAATGGGATCTGTGAACACGAGGTTGAGGGAACAACATAATTACCCTTCATTTGTTGATGCAAGGAGCAGAGTGGTTTCAATTAGTGCCTCAAATTGGGAAGGAGCTGGAAAAAAACCTGAGAGCTTTGCTTGGAGCTGGAATTTGTTCTGTGGGATTCTTTGGGTGGGATTTTTTCACTCCTCCTTTAATGATTCTTTTGTGGGATTCTTCTCCTCCTTTAATGAATCTTTTGTGGGATTCTTCTCCTCCTTTCATGAGTGATGATGATGTGTCCATGGTTTTGTTGAGCTTAACCAGGAAAATAGAGGAAAAAATCTACAGTGGGAACATTTGGATCGCCCCAAACACAGAAACTTTTAATTTTTTTTTTCCCTGGATCCCTTCAGAAGAAAGTTTTGGGCTTTTGAAGGGAATAAAAAAACAAAACCAGCTGTGGCCTGGTTTTGAGCTGAAGGTGCCAAAAAGCAGCACTTTGCCAGCAGAAATCTCATTAATTTCTTTTTGTCTCTGGCCAAAGTGTCCTGGCCCTGCTGATTATCCAGGGAATGGCTGAGCCAGGCAGGTGGGACTCTGGATCTGCCACATTTCCAACCTCCCTCTTCTTTTATTGTGGAGTGCTCGGCTCCTGAAGGGGAGAACTTGGAGCAGAAAACCCAGGAAGAAACTCCCATTATTTCCTGTGGGTCTTTATTTGCCTTTCAATGATTCTGTTGATAAAAACGAGCTCCCCAATCCTCTTCCCCCAGCAATAACTGGGATTTTGGGGATTTTTCCATTAGATTTGACCAATTCCATGACCATTTTTTTTTGCCAGGACGTTTTTCTAATTAAAAATACTCTCCTGAGGATGGCAGATCCTACCTGAGCCCTTTAGGATATCTAAAAAATTCTGGATTTTTGCATTTCAGAGAGGCTGCCTCAGCCTGTAGTGCTTATCATGGAGACTGCGTGGAGGTGCTTTTATTTCCTCTCATGGTTTAGTTCCTTTCCTTGTTTTCCTTGCAGGAACCAGGAAATTCCAGGTGAAAGAAGCTGAAGTGGAAGAGCAGCTCTGGCTGATTTGAGCTGCTCAGGACAAGGTAGGAGACAACATCTTCCCAAGTGTGGTTATTTAGCAGCTCTCCTTGCAGGATTTCTTGAGAAATACAAAGATTTAGCAAAGCTTTGGCAATGAGAAACAGGATTGAAGATCCTCCAGGCTTTTATGTCCCAATATCCCCCAAACTGGGAGTGTTGGTTGTATTCCTGAACGTTCCTGTCCCTGTGATTTTTTCTCCCCAGAAGAAGGGAGAGCTCTGGGGTTTTCCACAGCAATTCCCTGCTGTGTTTTCAGATATCAAAGTTTGGTTTTCCTCGGGGGTTTTGCAGGTGTGGGGATGAACATTGAGCACTGACCTCACTGCTCCCACCCACCGCCAATCTCTACATTTACCAAGAGGCACAAAATTCACACAGTCGGTTTTTATAACTTTCCCTTCATCTGAATGCCGTTAATTACCCTGATTATCTTGTCTTTTGCTGTTTAATTGTTGGTAACTGAAAGGCCATTTCATCCTCTCTTGGGCTTTCCTAACTCATCCTCAGTGGCTGCAGGAGAAGTTTTGAATTATTTTGGGGCAATCTGGTCAGAGTTTGATGCTGGAGTAGTTCAGAGTTCCTGGGATTGGAAGGAAACCATGAGGAAGATGAAGAGGAACTGGAGGGACGGGATAAGGAGGGATGGCTTTGAAGTGACAGAAAGGAAATTGAGGTTAAATATGGAAAAAGTTCCTCCCTGGGAGGGTGGGGAGGGGCTGGGATGGAATTCCCAGATTTGCTGAGGCTGCCCCTGGATCCCTGGAAGTGTCCAAGACCAGGTTGGACAGGGCTTGGAGCAGCCTGGGACAGGGGGACATGTCCCTGCCCATGGATGTAGAGGGAATAAAATGATTTTTAAGGTCCTTTCCCACCCAAATCATTCTGTGATTCCATGGTCCTTTTAACATGCAAAAAACCCACCCCCCAAAAAATCCCAAATCCCTCTGATCTCCGTCATTCAATGCCTGTTTTGAAAGACCCGATCACTCCGTGATCTGGAAATGCAGGAATTTAATCCAGGCCCTAATTCCAACAATAATTTATAATAAACTTTCTCCTGGCAGAACATTCCTACAACACACAGAGCAAATAATTTTCCTTAATCCCATATTGGAAGTGCTTCCTTTGGGATTTCTCCTGTGGGACAACGCTCTTCCTCTTGAAAAAGCCGATTCTGTTGATTTTTTTTTTTTCTTCTTTCCGTAGCCTGATCAAAACAACTTTTGGATGTTTTCTTGCTGCATTAACAGGCCGAAATTGCTACTCCAAGTATCAGCCAATTAGCAACTCTTTAATCTCCTGCATTGTTTGTCACCGCGGTGTGACAAAGTGACAGCCCGCCACGCTAATTAGCCGCCTTCTGCGAGGGGAAAATTGCTCTTGTTTGACAAATAATTCAAGTTAAAGAAGGACGAGGAAGTCTGAAAACAAAGTTATTCAGGCAAAGACACATCAGAGAGCACCCAGGGGCTCAGGTAATTGGTGAGGGGAGGGAGGACCTCTCACCTTTCTGTAATAAATCAGAAAATCGTTGAGTGGAAGGGATGAGGTGATTTTTAACAGCTTGAAAGGAGCAGAGGGTTCAAAAGGTTGTTTCAGGAATTTTCGCTCCGTGCTGGGAAAAGTTGGGTTTCCGGAGGTTGTTGGTGTTTATTCAGCTTGAAAAGCATCTGAGCTGCTCCTGACCTCCCTCGTGAGCCTTTTCAAGGTGACTTTTCACCTCCAAATTCAGTGTTCCCGTAGGAAACTCCAGGCATGGAAAGAAGAAAGATTCAGGAGCATCAAAAAGACATTGAAGAGCTCCAGAGCTTCCCTCCAAAAAATGTTTTTTTAAGCTTCAGATGAGCCTAAATCGGTTTGTGTCCATGAGAAATCTGCTTTGGATCTGGTCACGGCCTGGACGAGGAGCCCTTGGAGCATTTGTTTGGGTGAAACGGGAAGTTCAAGGAGCTGAGCAAAAATATTCCACAGGAATCAGAAAGCAGATCATGATTTTTCTTGCTCATATGGCAATCAAATTGCTTTTGTCTTTTGTTTTTCTGAGATAAAATACAACCAATTCAATGAAGTTTGGTGTTTCCAGCTTTTTTCCCAAACCTGAACTCGCTGCAAAAAAAAAAAAAATTAGCAATGAATTGTGAAGAAAGTAACTCCTAAACATCTTCAAAGCTGAAATTCAGCGATTTTCAGCCTTTAGGTGCTGAAATTTGAACTAAAAAAGTGGCGAATAAAATAATTCTGGTTTTGGGTACTTGGTAAAAGAGGAGGAGTTTGTTTTTCTGGATGGAGCTCCTGTGGGAGCGCAGGTGAAACACCAAATTCTCAGCTGAGCACTCCAGTCTGGAGAGATTTAGGAAAAGCAGGAAAAGTATTCCCAGAGGAGCAACAGAAATGATGAAAGGACTAAAGAGATTGATGACTCGACGGCTGAAGATTTATTATTGAGGGAGCTAAATCTGAATTGCTGGCCCATGTAAATGATGGATCCCAAACATTCCAGGAGCTTTCCCGAGTCAGTGATGGATTGGGTGGAACGAAGGGAGAGGATGAAAAGAATGATGATCTGCTGGGGGAGCAGCAACGGGGATTTTGGATGAGATCAGCAGGATGGGAGCAGCAGCAGCAGCAGCTCCTCTCTGGCAGCTGATGCTCACAAAAAAACCCCAAAAAACCACGGCAAAGAAATCTCTGTTGGATAATTATGGATTTATCTGTCTGAGGGGAGGAGTTTAGAGCTTCAAGTCTATGGATGGGAAGGTGGAAAGTGATTAGGACAAAAAGTAACTTTTATAAAAGGTTTGATAGTTTGTGTGGCCGCAGAATCCTCAGTTAATTCACCTGATCCAACTGGGAATTTCAAGGCTTTGGTGCTCAGCTCTGACAGATGTGGGAAAGCAGCTGCTGGGAATTTGCTGTAAAACATTCCAGCACATACAGGATTGCCAGTGGAACCACAGCCTGTTTGGGATTTGCACCGGAATGGATTTTGGGGGCCAAAATTTCAGTTTCTCTGCAGGCTGGCTCTGAATTGTGATGTTTGGATCCTCAGAACTCAACATCAGAACTCCCAGGGACGCCACTGAGGGCTGTATTCCCTGAAAAATAATGGGAATTTGCCCAAGTGAGTAGAAACTCGGGAAGGAGCTGAAGGATTTTTCCCTTCCAGCTGTGGGAATTTGACCAAAGGTGTTGGGCACAAGTGTCCTTGGGCTCACAGAGAAAAACCTCTGACGTATTTATGACTTTTTAATTATTTAATGACTTCTGCTGCAGTCCTCACCCTTTTTTCTGATGAGCCCTGTAGGGTCAAGGCCTCCTGGTCCTGCTGGAGAAATACCTGGCTGCTGGAATTTCACCAACTCCCGTTAATTGGATTAATTACTGGAAAAATCCACAACCATCTCCAGTTTTAGCTGGAGCCACACTAAAACTAAATTGTTTCCTTTCCTATTTTCCTTTCCCCGCGGGCAATCTGCGAGTGCACAATGTGAAATGCGAGCAGGAGCTGCTCCTCAGACTTATTCAGGATTCTTTTCCAGCCTCTGCTCCCAATTTTCAGTCAATCACAGACCATAATAGGCTATTTGTCACCGCCGATATCTGTATACATAAAAGATAAGTAGGTGCTGAATATCTGCTTTTACCAACGCTCCAGTGATATTTTATTTTCTCTTATCTCCTCCCTGTATCTCTGTAAGCAGGGGAGTGTCGCTGGGTGTATCCCAGCGAAACAGGACGGATTTTAATCAACTGCTGGGAAAATGAGATATTACACGAGGAGGAGAATGGCTGCTTGATAAAAACGCCTCTTTAAAAGTAAAATTCCGCAGCGCGCTGGGGTTTGGAGCCGGTGTCAAGGGCTGAATAAAAATGGCATTAAAATGACGTTAAAGAAAAAATAATCGAGCTTGAGGTATTTTTCTCAGGCTGGGAAAAGCAGGATCCATTCCAGCCAAAAAGAGGCTTCTTGGGACATCCAAGGTGAAAGTAGGAATGAATTCTCTGAAAGTGCTCTAAGTTAAAAAGGTGTAAGATGAGTGTGAGGAAACCTTATGTGCTGATGCTTAAGAAAATGATGTTTTACCAAAAAAAAAAAAAGCTCTTTGTACAAGCTCTGTTTGAGGGAAATATTTTTGCTTCTCCCTAAAGAATCTGCTCTGGAAGAAGCTGGAAGGCTTCCATTGCTTTCTAGAAAAAAACTACTCACAAATCTAAATAATGATAATTTGTAATTAGCAATTGGGGTTCAAAAGAAACGGGTTAATTCAGGAATGGAGCAGTTTTCAAGGTCTCTTTCCTGAACTCATGAAAACCTCTCTCCTTTAGGCTCTTGCAGAAATCACTGCTGAAATTAGGCTTTTGCTACCAAAGGTAAAAAAGCAAATTTTCTTCTGTGGTTTTGAGCATCCGGGAAGAGTGATGAGTGGATCCGAGCTGGAGTTCTGCTCTTCATTTCCCATTTTTGTGAGGACAAGAGGTTTTTGTCGGATCAAGGAGCAGGAGAGAGGCTCAGGGAGGCCTCTCCTGGTGGAGTTTGGACACTTCCCTGGCACTGGAATTCTCCGGGAGAGCCGTCAACTCCATTCCCTCCCCTGGTGCAGTGAGAAGGACAAAAGCTCTGGGATATAATGTTGGATTTTGTTTACTCTTGTGAGAGGCTCCAGGTGGTTCTGTTTGCTCCTGATAAGTCTGGGCACTTCGAGCTGGGTGAGCCCAAAATCCCGGCTTTGGATCCAGAGGGATGGGCTGTTTTTCCGGAGGAAAATGCACAATTTTGCACACGGGGATGCTGAAAATGCTCTTTTGGAGATTCCAGCTGTGGAAGAACCTCTGCAGCCCAGGTTAAATTCAAGGAAATGAGTTCCTGATTTGGGCCTGGTTTGAAATTCAGCATTTGGTCTGCACAAGTTGTTAAATGATGAAGATTTTTTTCATACCCAGATGTTTTTAACAACATCCCCGAGCTGTTTTGCTCTTCTATCCAACTGTCCAGTACTTCCAGGTGCCTCCTGGCTGTAGGAGGAAACTTTTCCTTTTTAATTAAATCACTGAGATGGTAACTGAGGGCTACCAGCTCAGAAAGGATTTGTTTTCCTGGCAGTTGAGATCATGGCAAATCTGACAAAAGCTAAAGCAGGTTTTTAGGGATGCAAGCCTTATTTTTCTCTTTCCCAGAAAGCTGAGTGAGTTCTTTTCTCTGCCGTGTTTTTTTTTTTTTTTGGTCTTTCCTCCAACCTGCCTGTGTTGAGGACAACTCAGGATTGTTCCTGCTCAGCTTGGAAAATTTATGGGCAAATCCATGAGTGGGTTGGGCAGATGTGCTGCTAAACTCAGCTAGTGGGGCCTGAGGGTTCACAACTCAGCTCCAGTAAAACCAATTTACGGATGAAGGGTGGGGAATGAATTGGGAGAGGAGGCACCGTGCTCTGTTGGATCCCTGGGCACTGAGGATTCCAGACTTTCTGTGCTCACAGGGACTGACCCCCAAGCAAACACTGCACTGGACCTGAGGCCGTGGAAAAGGCTCCCAAAACTGAGTGACAGCGCTGGGACATTGTGGGTGTGGAGTTTGAATAGAAGTGTGTGACATCACAGGGTGCAAAACTTAGAGTTTAAGGGTTTAGAATACAGTAATATATATATAAAGCAAGATGGAGGATTTAGGGCAGAGGCTGAGTCCTTCTTTTTCACCTTCTTCT
>VZDJ01000301.1:9700663-9728517 GCA_008694505.1 Cyanoderma ruficeps | reverse complement strand
AGGAGAGGAGAGGAGAGGAGAGGAGAGTCTTTGTGCTGCTGCTCCTTCCCAGGAAAGTGAAGGAGTGTGAGGGTGTGGGCACCAAGGGTAGAGCTCCTGCCCAGTTCCACCTTTCCTGACTGCAAAACAACCCGGAATTTCCTCTGCAGGCTCTGGAGGCAGCCGGATCTGAGCTGGAATGGCACAGAGGGAGCAGCATCCCAACCTCTGGGGAGCCCAAAGGAACAATTCGAGCTGGGAGCTGACTTTGAGCAGAGCGAACGCAGTGATGAGGAAGCATTTCTGCATAATTAGGAGAACACCAGCAGATTTTCTTCCTGACACCACATTTTCCATCACTCCAATTTGTTGGGATGAGCAGGAGCTTTTTCTGCTTAGCAGATGCCTTCAGCCTTCTGTGGAATAAACATTTTCTGTGTGAGAGGAGGGAAAACGGATTCTCCTCACAGGAAAATATTTTCACAGGAACTTTTCTTGTGCTTCCCCACATTATCCCTTCTTGTGCTTCCCCACATTATCCTTTCTTGTGCTTCCCTACATTATCCCTCCTGCTGGAATTATGGATGAGGAGTGAGGAGCTCCTGTTGGCAACAGGAAAATCACAGCCCTGCTGTCAGCCCAGGCTTCCCTTTCTAACTTTACCATCCCACCCTCAAATCTGCAATGTAAACGAAAAGAATATTTCACTTCACGTGCATGGATTGCAGGGATGTCCCTTAAAAATCCCAAATCCAGGTGGGAGAGGGATGTCGTGCCAGGATATCTGATGTTACAATTTAAACGGGATCAGAGCAAGGAAATGACGAGGATCACGGAATCCCAGAAGGGTTTGGGTTGGAAGGGACCCCAAAGCTCATCCAGTTCCATGGGCAGGGACACTTTCCACTATTCCAGCTTGCTCCAAACCATCCAAACTGGCTTTGGGCACTTCCAGGGATGTTGAAATCCTTGAGTTTACCTGAGGCTGGATGGTGGTGTGGATGGAATTCCTCCTTCAGTGGTTCCACTCAGACTCTCCTTGCAGCTTGGGCACATTTTTGCTGGCAGTGACGTTTTCTTTGGCACATGATGTGCCTGGGAAGCTGCAAAACTCCCAATCCCTAATTTTAGATCATTCTCAATATCTTGCAAAACTGGAGCCTTTGAATTGGAATTTTTTCCCAACCCTCTGCCCAGACAAAGGTTGAATTTCCCAACACGTCATCCCACGAGCGATGCCCTCACAATTCCCCTCTGCTGCTTTGTCAAATCCCCTTTCACTTCCAGAAGTAAAAAACACCTGATAACCACAGTTATCAAAATATTCTCCAGGTTTGCTTTTTTTTTTTTTTAACTTTTTCCCCCTAAAAATGTTATTTCCACCGTCTACCCCTATTTAATGAAAAAGTAGCAAGCAGCTGTTGGAATGTAATAACATCCCAAAGCACTGCTTTCATGCATCAGTGTGTGCAGGCAGAGGGAGAGCTTTAATGGAATAAAAAATATTCCTAGGGAATGGACTCTCAGCCTTCAGTTATGAGAAAATTTAAAATTGCATCCGCATTTTAACAAGGAAAAAAAATCGCTTTTTTCCTCTCCTTATCTTTGCGATGGTTGTTCTTAATGCCACGGGAAGGCGTATTTCATTTTGTTCCAAGGAGTAGTTTGGGTCAGGAGCCACCCGTGTGCTGAGATAAATCAAAATAATCATCAGAATTCTTATTATGCTGGTTTCTACAAGGGCAGGTTCACACCTTCTCCAATATTTCTACATTTTATGGATTGGTTTGGGTTGGAAAGGATCTTAAATCCCATCAAATTCCACTCCCAGCCATGGCAGGGACACCTCCCACTATCCCAGGTGGCTCCAAGCCCTGTCCAGCCTGGCCTTGGGCACTGCCAGGGATCCAGGGGCAGCCACAGCTTCTCTGGGAATTCCATCCCAGCCTCTCCCCACCCTCACAGCCAGGAATTCCTTCCCAAGATCTAATTTAAATCTGGTTTTGACCATCTCTTGTTGGAAAGATTTCTCTTCCTTACGTAATTTTCTTTGGAAGTGGAACAGTTGCAAAGAAGCAAACGAACAAACAAAATAAAAAAGCAGCTTTTCAAACCATCAGGACAAATTCTCTGATTAACCTCATCATGATTACCCCCCCTACATATTTAATTAATGATTTTTCTGAGCTTGGTTTAAATTCACCATCAGAAATGAGAATATTTCCCTGGAACAGGAAAACAACTCGGATTCCTGAGGAAGTTTGAGCCCCTTTAATTTGCTCTGTGTTTCCCACATGCTGAGGAACCTCAACCTGGTGTGGGAAGCAGAATTTGCCCTCCAAATTAGCTGAAATTAATCTGGTGCTGATGTCCCTGGGCTGATTTAGCCAATAAATGCAACTCCTCAGTGATCACTCACCATTAATGCAACAAAACTGAGATTTAATACAAGGCAGGAAAGGCTCTGCATTTTCAGCTGCCTGCAATTGCGGCCGAATTAAATGTCTTTAATGCATTAAATGTCTTTAATTTAAATGTCTTTAAATTAAAGGGAAGCCTCATTAGTGGCTTTTAAAATGAGGTGGAGTTTGAGGTAAAGGCGGGAGGAGTTTTGTGCTTCCAGCCCCAACTCTCAGCTGGTGTTTTAGGGTTGAGGAGTGGCAGAAATATGAAAAGTGAAGGGATTATTTCACGGGGAGAAATATCAGATTTTGGCCTGATCCAGGAGGGTAAGCTGCGATAATTCCCAGCGCTTTTGGAATATTCCATGATGAACTTGGTTAATATGTATATTTAATTAGTATTTTATATTACTATATTTTATTTTTATAGTATATTTTATTTTATTTTTATACTATATTTTATTTTATTTTTATACTATATTTTATTTTTATTAGTGTATTATATTTTATTACTTCTCAAAATGGTGCTGCAGTGCTGCTGTGGCCGTCGAGCGCTGATTTCAGCAGCCCGTTCATTCTTCAACTCTTATTTAAATGTGCCATTTTAAAATGTTGTGGCTCTACAACTCAGCCTGTCCCATGTGAAACACAACAGGAATCCTGATATCCCAAATCTGGTGCCTTGTTAACACAGGAGTTCTGCTCTGAGGGATAACGCCCTTTGTGAAGAGGCCACGAAATTGGGGTTTTACTCTGGGCCTCGCTTAGACAGCAGTCTGGAACCTTCTCCAAAAACATACAAAGCTCACTGACTTTTCATGAGCGAGGATTTCTTTGGAAGCACAAACTGTGGTTGACTACATTTAATCAGCTCTAAGGTGCTTTCCTTAGTTAAAATCCGATTGTAAAAGGATTTTGCGTGCTGATTTTCAGTTTGGAGCTCAGGTATTGACCTGGACCGGAGTAACCGATGGGGGAAACCAAGCAGGAAATGTCCCTTTGATTTCCTGGTTACTGGCAATACCCTGCATAATTACCACGGAAAATGGCCTGTTTCGTTATTTTTATCATAAAGCGAAAGACACCAAAATTTAAATAATAATCACGAGGCTCGATTAAGCTAAAAAATGGGGGTATTGCCCTCCCAACGCACAATTTAAATTTATTCAAGGTTCTGACTCACCTGCTGCATCAGCTGCTTAATATTTTGGCTTTTCAAGTCCAGTCCTTCCATATTTCCTTCTCACATCTGACCTTTTATGTTTTCATTGTATTTTAATAACACCCGGAGTGTTGCAGTAGAAACTTTAATAAGGGGATGGTAGAAATTCTTTTCCTCTCCTCTTTCTCCGTTTCATTTCCTCAATACCATAAGGGGAAAGTCTCAAAAAGAAAAGTACTGTAATTAATAGTTGAGTTAGTTAATGAGCTGTTGCATTTAGGGCTTGAGGGGATGGTGTGGTAGGGATGGGCTCTGCAAGCTCTGAGATCCCTTTTTCCACAATAATTTGAAAGAGTTGTGTGTAATTCCTGGAGGGATCCAAAGTATCCCAAGCATTCAGTGAGGTTTTTCTTTAGGAAGTTGTGGATCTTCAGAAGATTAATTAAAGAAATACACAGTGGACATTTTCAGGGAAACAGAAGAGTGTCCCTGGAAGCATTTGGAAAAGTCTGAGTTGTCCAGGGTGCTGATTTCCTGCTGGCTTTAAGTCTCAATTCTCAAATTTTGGTGAACAGGAGTGGAAATATCAGATTCTTTGCTGGGCAGAGAGAAAGGAATGGGAGGAGAGCAGCCAAGTCCATGCCTTGGAGAGGGTCAAAAGCTGTTGATCCCATTTTTCCACTCTTCCCAGCAAACCTTTGCTCAGGAGCAAACTCAGTTGCAAACAGTTAAGGCCAGTGCGGAGAATTGCCTGGATAATCCCAATTAATATCTGAAATGAGCACTGCAGGATTTCACAGGCTACAAACACAAAGAAATGATTCTCCATATCCCTAAAGGCGAGCCCAGCTCTATGGAACATTCACCCCCAAGACACCTCAGGCCCACTAAAATGATATTACTGTTAATCAGCATTATTTACAATTATCTCCATTAAATCTGTGCCTTCCTGGGGTAATTTTTGAAGGAGGAAAAAACAAAAAAGTCAAGTTGGAGACGATTGCAACAAAAAAAACTTTCCCGATGTGTCCCCAGCCAGCAAGAGGCTCTCCAGGTATGGCATGATGAGATATCTGAATCTTTTTTGGAATTAATAAATGCTCCTGGAGCAGCCTTCCTGTAAGGACAGAGATGGCTCTCCAGATATCCAGGAGGGAAGATTGATGGGCTATGCAGATGCTTGTGCCATTAAAAAGACCTTCAGAAAGAAACAGGCAGGATCGCTCAAAGTGTTGTTTTAAATTAAGGCCTGACTTTGAAAACAAATTGATGCCCCCCTGAGATAATTGGAAAAAAAAGTTAGAAAACAATCAGGGAAGAACAAATTGAGGCTTTGGGATGGGCAAAAAAACCAAACAAACAGATAAAGGAAGTCTCTAAATTCTGCTTCCAGAGCCTGAAAGACATTTTCCTATCTGAGGGTGTTTTTATTTTGTCTTCAGTTTCCTTAATTTATTTTTTCTCCTTCAGGGGACAGGTCTTGCCTTTGGCACAGGTGGGACAGAAAGGAAGGTTCTGGATGAGGATTCAAGAGGGAGGTGGGGCAGGACCTTGCCCAGGTGCCCACACCAGGAAATTTGTGTGTTATAAACACGTGGTGTAAGGGCAGGGAAGTGTTGGCAGTGAGGAAAGTTGGGAATGTTGTGGTTTAGGAACAATGGGGAATTGCTTGAAAAGTGACCAACTACAACGTGATTTCCGTGAGGAAATGGAACTTTTTGGAATTTTTCATGGAAATGTTTGAAGAAGGACTCCAGAGGAAGCACCAGGATGATCCCAGGGATGGAGCAGCTCTGCTGGAGGAAAGGCTGGGAGGGCTGGGATTGTCCAGCCTGGAGAGGAGAAGATTTGGGGTGAGCTCAGGGTGGCCTGGAGGAGCTGCAGGGAAGATGGAGAGAGACTTTGGGGAAGGGCTGGAGGGACAGGACACGGGGAATGGCTTCAAATGGACAGAGAGCAGAGTTAGATGGGATATTGGGAAAGAATTCCTGGCTGTGAGGATGGGAAGGGGCTGGGATGGAATTCCCAGAGAAGCTGTGGCTGCCCCTGGATCCATGAAAGTGTCCAAGACCAAGTTGGACAGGGCTTGGAGCAGCCTGGGACAGTGGAAGGTGTCCCTGTCCATGGCAGGGGGTGGGATTGATGCCTTTTTGGGCTACCTAAAACCAGAAGCCAGACAGAGTTAAGGGAATCAAAAGCAGTTCTGTTTATGGAAGGGCCTCCAGGCACATTCAGGGCAGACAAAGCCCCCCAGGGCCTACACCCAAAATGGACCCCGGGGCACGGCTTTGCACACTTGGATCACTTTGGGCCATTTGCACATTGGGGCTTCATCTCCCAATTACAGCCTCAGCTAATGAAGTCATTTACCACAAGTTTTCCCCCCCCAACTCACTTTTGTTTCCATCTCTGGGGCCTGAGGCAGTGAGGGGTCCTCGATCCCCAGGCCTGGAGAGGAATTGTTGTGTCTGAGAAAATGGGGAAGCAGCAGCTCACACTGTGTGTGGAGTTTAGAGTCACACACTGAGGAACTGCAGGAGTACAAATGTATGGAAAATAGAAAAGCTCAAACCCTGAGGCATCAGGATGGGATTTAAGGTCCTTCCAAGCCAAACCCTCCTGGGATTATGGCTTTGGGATGTGAGGACCTGCCCTGGGGCCACATTCCAGCTGTTCCCAGCTCCTTCCCAGCCTCTCGGCTGTCAGAGCCCCATTTCCCTTCAAACCAGCCCCAAATCTGATTCCTGTGGCACTGCCTGAACAGATAAACATAATGACATATCCCAATCTTTTGGAATTAATAAATGCTCCTGGAGCAGCCTATAAACCATCTCATCAAACAACTTCTTCAATAATTAGGGCCACTTGTTGTGCACACCGTGGTTTCACGGCTCCTCCACCAGTACAAAATGCCAGCCTGGTGTTGTTGTCTCTTCAGGTTTTATAATTAACGATTAATGACTGATATTGTCCTGTTCATAAAGCTGAATTTTCCCAGATAACCGTTAAACGTTGCAACTGAGAGTGGAGATAGGCTCTCGTCTAATCTAATATCATAATTATTAAAAAAAAAACAAAAACCCAAACCCAACCCTGCTCCACGGCCTTGTAATTTTGCAATATTTTGATAAATCTCTCTCTGTCGCTGACAGCCGGGGTATGGTTAGCTTAATCCTGATATTTCATGACAATAAAATTCCCATTTAATTTTTCGGTGTCAATACAAGCTCTCATCACCACCGAAATTTGCTTCTGGGCAAATCCTTCCATGCAATAAATAAACTCACGGGGCGAAGCCGTGAGCTGTTTTATCTTGTCTGCCAATAATCGTTATGGAATCAAATATTTACGTGGCAGGCTGGCATTTAAATAAATGCAGCACTCCTAAAATGTCAGTTTAGTGCAGCAGGAAGGGAAGGATTATAAACCTTCCACAGGAATTGTGTGTGTTCTTTCCGCTTCTCAAATTCCCGTTTTTTTTGTCATTTTTGTGGGATGAAAAATTTTGGGTGTTCCCAGCGTCCCACAGGCTCTGCAGGTGCCTCATCCTTTCCTGACTCCAACTTTTACGTTTTCCAAGTTTTATTTCTTTGCAAAAGGAAATGTTTTGCCTCAGCTCAGGCTGAGATTTGACAGCATCAGCATTTTTAAGAAAAGTCTGAGAGTTTACCTGAGGCAGGGCCCGACGGAAAGGGAATATCTTCATTTACACCCTACAATAACAGCGAATTTCATTTCTGCGCTCATTTAAAACACCAAAAAGATGGAGGGAGCACACCCTTTAACCTGGCCTTCAGCACTTGGAAAGCTCTGGTGTGGCTTTTTAGGGATTTACAATGGGAAAAAACCAAATTTCCAGGCTGAGAACGCCCTGGGAAGGGGGAGCTGGGGGCGTGCTGGAGGCATTAAGGCAGCTTAAACTCAGGATGCTCCAGGAAATATCCTAAAAAAACCGTGTCAAGGGACTGCTAAGGAGATGTGCTGAGTAATCCCCACGAAAGCAGCATGAACTACTTGTGTTCTTATTTCTAAATGCATTTCTTGCCTCCCCCCCACCACCTCGGGGGGGAACAGTTTAATTTCTTATTTAATTTCAGCCCTTGCAAAGGCCTGGAGGTTGCTGTGAATTGTGGATGGGACTGGAAGTTGTGGTTTCTGTTTATTCCATGCTGGGCGTGGGTTTCAGTGAAGGAAAGGTGCTGGAAATTCACATTTCAGCAGGGCAGGAGCTGAGCCCTGGCCTGGCTCTGAGAGCTGGGGAAGGTTTTGTGTCTCCTGAGGAATTCCTGCTGATTTGGGAAGAATTTAAACAAAACTGAGGCTCAAAGTTCTGCCTCTGGGCTTGTACAGGTGATGTTTTCAGGAGTTTGCTGCTTTTCTGTAGCCAGTGCTAATATTAATGCTCATATTCTAATTATAACCCCAAATTCTCAACCTCCTGGCTTCAGAAATACAATGAATTGCATTATACACAATAATTCCACCGTCTTTGGATGAATTTAGGATAATTGTAGTTTTTACTGCGATCTTGACTTCGTGTCAAGACATTGAAACTGAAAATTTGTCTCTCCTCAAGGTTTTTTTTCCTTCTACAAAGTTTTTTTTTGCATATGATGGAAGAAGAATGAAATCAGGGTGGGTTTCTCGTGTGGGAATGAAAACACGAACTAAAACCTGGATAAGCTGAGTTTAGAAATCCCAGTGAAGCTGCTATGTGAGTACACATTCCAATTGCTTAAAAAGTTCTGGCTGCCTGTTTTTTCTGAAAGAAAACATGATTTTTAAATATCTGAAATGCAACATCAGAGAATTTTCTTAGCTCTTGATGAATGGAACAGCACAACCACCCCCTTTTTTTTTCCTTCTTGCATTCCTCTGTTATGAAATGTTAGGATGAGCTCAGTGACAAAATAAGGGGAGCTGCTCTTGCAAAAAACCTCAGCTTGAAATATTTTCATCGGGCAGGAAGGCAAAATAAACGACAGCATCCTGATGTCCCATTAGTCAAAATCTGATTTTTGTCACTGCCAGCACAGGTCTGTGACCCTCTTAAACAGCTTGGTCAGTGGAGGATCTCTCTGAGGTCAAGAAAAGCTTTTTCTTCCACATTTTATTGTGGCAGCCCCGTGCTCCTGAGGGCTCCAGGGCAGTGGGAAATGGAGATGTTGTGAACAAATCCTCTTCAAACAGAAGTGGCTGCAGCGCCACCACTTCTGAAGGCACGACACAGCCACGAGCATTTTTAAAGCTGCAAAAAATCCATATCTAAAAGCCAGGGGAAAGCTGAGGGATCCAACTTCCCTGGATAAATCCTTCATATCGAGAGGTAGGATCTTCCTTGGGCCTTGTCAGGGCTGGAAACAGCATTTCCTGACCCAGGGCGTGCCCCAAACTGACAATTTTATTGTGTGTTCTGGATTAATGAGTCCTCTCAGGCCTTTTAAATAAACAGATGCTGCCTGCTAGGGTGGCCAAGAACATTTGTTAGTGGTAAATGATTTAAAAGCCATCCTTCCCGTGGAAGAGATCCTTGGAATGTGCTCGTGGCCTGGAAATATCCATGGCAGTGAGGACCAGCAAGAGGAGCAGCTCAAATGGGGGGGAAGGAAAGGAAATATAATTAGTGTTTAATGATTTATTAATGGTTTAGAAGTACCTAAATGAGATTGTTGGGCTTGTATCAGCAGCTGGAGGCAGTTAAAGGAGCCAGGACTGTGGATTTGGGTTAATGCTGGGAGTTCCTGCCTTGGAGTGCTGGGAGCTGCTTCCAGTATCCCAGGGCTGGGATAGGGGAGCAGAAACTCCTTCAGAAGTGTTTCACTGTGTGGTGTGTCCTGCAGCCTCAGGAATCACAGAATTGTGGAATTTCAGGTTGGAAAAGCCCTCCAGGACTGAGCCCAGGCACTGACCCAGCTCTGGCACCTTCAGCACTAAATCCCGTCCCCAAGTGCAGCATCTCCATGGCTTTTCCATCCCTCCAGGAATGGGGACTCCAGCCCTTCCCAGGCAGATTTTTCCATTACAAGGCCACGAGAACACAAAACTGTTTCACAGAAGCTCCTGCAGGTGATCCATGTGTCTTCATTAAGGGAAGAACAGCTTAGGCAGTTGCCTGCACCATGTGGATTGCTTTCCTAAAATAGAAATCCCACTTTTCCTGCTGTTGCTCCTTTGGATAATTCCACAGCACTGGAAATTCCTCCCAGGCTGACTAAACAGCCAGAAAAGTAACTTGGAGCTAATGAAACACCTCGGTGATGTCCCACTCCCCCTGAAATGTGCAGCAAAAATGGCCCTGCAACATTTGTCTCTGGAGGATGGAACCACTTTGAGTTTTTAGATGCTTTGCAGAGCATCGGGTGACCCAGAGAGGCTGAGCCACAGAATAAAACACGACCCATTAGGGTGTGGGGGTTGCTTAATGAAGTGAAATTTCCAGCTTAAGTGAGGTGGCTCCTGCAGGCCCCAGCAGCAGAGCGAGGGGCTGACTCAGAGCCTGAGTCACTGGGTGATGTTTGACCCACCAAATGAGGCAGTGAAACCTCCAGGGTTCACTGTCCAGGGCCTTCCAGCAGATTATCCCAACCCTCTTTGCCTCCTGGGCAAGCTGCCCTTAAATAGTTCATTCCACCATTGATAGAGTGGGGAGCATTTCCATAAAATCCAAATGGTTTGGATTGACAGAGACCTTTAAAACTCATCAAATTCCACCCCTTCCACTATCCCAGACTGCTCCAGCCTGGCCTTGGAGCCTTCCAGGGATCCAGGGGCAGCCACAGCTTCTCTGGGGACCCCGTGCCAGGGCCTCACCTCCCTCACAGGGAACAATTCCTTCCCAAAGTTTAATCTAAATCTCCCACCAAATGGTCACCATTTAATTTTAATTAACTGACAGGGATAAGCTTGGTACGTGGTGCTCGACCTGCTGAGTGCAGGGTTTTTATTATTTTTATTTTTATATTTATATGAGACTGACACCTCCTCAAGCCTGCAGAGGGAAATGAATTCAGGCAGCAGAGACACAGATTTGGGTGGGGGATTAATGGGTGGGACCATCCCAGGGTCACTCTCCCTGTGCCTCTTCCCTGGATTTTGACTGCACGCTCTCCAGCCCCAGCTGCATCCTGCAAGGAAGTTTGACTTCAACATTTTATTGTTGTCATAAATTTGAGCAACTAAGGGCTGAATGAGTCAGCAGCCGCCGTTGAGGAGGCAAAAAATAAAATAAACTCTCTGAGAGAATTCCCTTTGAACACTGGCTTGGATCACGATTTTTAAAAAAAAAATCTATCAGAATTAATTCTGGTCACTTTTTTCCATATGGAATAAATCTAAAGCCTGAAGCATGAGGCAAATTTTGGTTTTTTTCTGGCAAAACTGTTCATCTGCCCTGAGGAATGTGTGGAAAGAGTGGATATTGTTCTGCTGGATGCAANATATATATATGTATATATATCCCAGGGAATAAGGTCCTACAGCAGAATTTAGGGAATGATGAGCTGTGCACACACCTTGGAGGGTGATTTTAGGCACTCCTTGGTGCTGCAGGTGTTCCAGTGGGTTGAATCCATGTGATTTCTCTGAAGGAATAAGCAGGAATCTGGTTCAAACCTCCCTGACAAAATGGCCATTGAAGGTAAAATAATCCCACTGATTAGCAGGGATGAGGGGAAAATTGATTTTTAAACATCCCCCGCGTGATTTGGAAAGATTGGCATTGGAAAATTCATATTAAACAGAAAAATGGGGAGGATAAATAAGAAATCTCTTTAGACCAACTACCCAGGCTCCATTTTCGGCCTGTTATAAATTCCAGGTGACTCGTTAGGGAAGTTTATGGAACTGGAATAGATGAGTAAGGCTGGATTAAAAAAACCCTTCCTGCACCTTCTCTGGGCTGGGAGGCTGAAGAAAATTCAGCTCATTCTGGGTGTATTTCCATTTAAAAAATAATGTGCCCTGAGGAGAGACTGCCTGGACGTGTTGCTGTGGTTATCACGGAATGTGTCTGACAGAAATATTCCTGTATTTCTGCCTAATTGCCGGAGCTAACTCTTGATGGGAATCTCAGCTAAAGCTGCCATGAAATATCCACAGAAACCTAAGGGTAAAAAAACCTAAGGGCAAAAAAACCTAAGGGCAAAAAAACCTAAGGGCAAAAAAACCTAAGCACAGCTTTTAGAAATTTGACTTGTTTGTTTGGGTTTGTTTGGTTTTGTGAGGAATGAACAATTTCTGAACTTCTTTCATTTTTATAATTTGTTTTCCCGAGATTGTGATGGAATGGGGATGAAAGCCGTGCTCTATCCAGCTCTAATATCACGAAGGCTGTAAAATACAACTATTTTTGAAGCAAACTCTTCATTTTTTTTGTACACGGCACGGCAACAGCTTGATCCCCTCCTCAGCAAAATTGTTGTCAAAACACTCCAGGCAGGCAAACCTGGCACTGCTCGTTTCCAGCCAGGCCTGAAAGGTCAAGGGCTGAACCCACAGCTAAGAAAAAAAACCAGATAAATAACAAATATTTGGTGCCTGTCTCTCATGGAGAGCGTGACACGAGCTGGTGGCTGGATCAACAGGAATCTGTGGGAGTTGTGGTGTCAGATCAGCTTTGCCCATCGGGCCGTGTGGTGTCACATCCCATAATGTGACATGACAGCCCTGCCACACGTGTCGCAGCACGGCGACGCTCCTGGGGCAGTGAAAATGTTGTATTTCAACAAAGTTTGGGGGACGCTGCTCTGAGAGGGGCAGGGAGGGGGGAAAGGAAACCAAAGAAATGTTGTTTGAGTCAAGTTTTAATTGCAAGGTGCAGAGGAGAAGTTTTAAACAGTTTCCGTGGTTTAAATTGGGTTAGAACTTCCCTGACTTAGACTTGAGATCTGTAAGGACGGCGACTGAACACCGAAAGGAGGTGAAGGTAGCAACCCTCGGCAAATGGAAGGAAATATGGGAAGATTCTTTTGGAAATCTGAAGTGGGTTTGTGGTGGGAGTAAAGAGTGGAAACTTCCAGAGCCTCAGCTTGAATTTTTGGGGTTTCTGACCCCCTTTTATATCACTCTGAGAGCTTTCATTTCTCCTCTACTCAGCCTCCAGCGCATCACTTGGACTCTAACGTTGAAGAAAATTTCCCAAATGCTCCTGACCACATACAATTACAATAAACACACGGATGGAGCTGGAAGTTTGATTTTCTCTTTCCGTTTCTTTGGATTTTATAACTCATTAAACTCCAGCCCGATGTCCTTCACTTACATCAATTTTACTGCAATCTTGACTGAGCTCGCCTTTATTGATTCCACTGGAGTTCAACAGACATAAAAAATGAAACTAAAAGGAGAATCAATTCCACATTAATTAGCCAGCATGCATGATTTTATGCTGCTTAATGACTCTTGTAATCATCTACAACTGTACCAAAGCGAGCAGCAGTCGGAGCCAGGCAGGGCTGGACAGGAAAAAAACCCTCCAGCAGTGAATTCCCACAATTTGGACCCTTTGGAGAGTGCAGTCTTTTCCATAAAATCAGATCTAGATTGGAAATTATGACAGAGAAGGAGAGATTAGAAATTAGATCAGCTCAGACTGTTTTTTTCCCCCCTAGTAAAAAATCCTGTGGGAAAACCCTCCCAGCCCCTCCCTGAATTCCCCAGTTTGGCAAAGATTTGCAGGATAAAACTCTTGGGCCCTCACCTAAAGAGAAAAAAAGGGAAATATTATTTACAGCCTGTTTTAGTGATTCCTTTGCTTGTTCATTTATTTATGTTTTTACTTTTCAAAGGTTTTGCACTGCAGGAAGAGCCTCAGGGTCCTCACCCAGGAACACCGAGGTAGGGTTGAAGCTGTGGTGTCTGAAAACCTTTGGACACGGCTCTGTAACCAAATCAGTGCCTTTGACACTAAAATGATGCCAGAGGGGAGGTTTCTGCTTTGATCCCTCGGATGATATTTTCCCCACCCTGCTTATTTGTGCCCTGATGATTATTTTGAGGACTAGCCTTCAATATTTTCCTACTTTATCATTCTAAAATTACTCTTTATATCAGTCACTCCTCATTCCCATAGTGCTGTAGGACTCACTTAACCCTAGGCTTGGCTTCTGGCTTAACAAACAGACAAGGAAATGTCTTTCGAGGATTTTCCACGTCCTTGTGCTCAGCACACACCTGGAATCCACAGTTGAGGATGCTGCTTCGCTGTGTTGGTCACAAACCCACCTAAAGGGTTTCCTGCTCTGGGATCTTTCAGTGGGAAATTAGCCAGGATTATTGCCTGCAGGGGGGGTTTAGTTTCTGGCTGCAGAGTAGGTGGGATTCTGTAGCAGATTTTTTGAGAGAAAAAGTCTCATTCTGTACTTAGAATAAAATATTGAATATGACAGTGAACTACCCAGCTGAGGCCTGCCTGGCTGAAGGCCTTGAAGGCCTTGGGGCCTTGAAGCTGTTGCGCAGATAAAATTAATTGTGGCACAGCAAAAAATTAAATGTTAAAGTAGTAATGTTAGATAGTGTATTTCCTAGAAGTCACTGAAAGCAATTATTAATGAAGAAGAATTCTTCTTCACCTTAGAAGAAGAAGTTAAACAATGTGTGTTTGCATTCCTTTGCATGCTGTGTGCCAATGGAAAAACTACTGAATCTGTAAACTATCTAAAAATGTATATAAGCAGCCATTTTAAATAAAATAAAAGAGAACATAGTGGTGACCATATTAGTCAAACCTATGTTGCTCTAGCTCAACCACTCCTTATCTTAGGGTCTTCCTGCAACAGGATTCAGTATTAAAGAGAATTTGCTTTTTAATCCATTCCCATGCCTGTAGATTGAAGCAGAAATACAGTGAGTGACTGGGTTTTGTTCTGAAACAGACACCCCCGAACGCCTGTAAAACCACAATCCCTTTTCTGTTTAATATTTACCTCTCCTTTTATCCCAGGAACACAATGGAAGTGATTGCTTGGATACAGATGACATTATGGGCTGTCTTTGCTGTACTTTTTTCCCCCTTTAACTGTGCATTTACACATGAATGGGCCATTGGTTCTAAACGGTAAGGAGATCAGAGTGAATTATATTCACTTTAGCGATACAGTGTCAAATTCAATCTAGGAGAAAATTCCACATCCTTTCAAACGGAGGGAACCACTTTAATCTGGACCGTCAGCAGCTGAACTTTCCCTCTCAGATTTCCACTGGTGGCACAAGCTGATGGGGCCGGGAGCTTCAGACACCGAGCCTGAATCAGACTTCTGTGAGAGCCAGGGTTAGTCCGGAGACTTAAATAACAATAAAACCCCCCTGCTTTTCATTATCAAAAATAAAAATAGAAAGGAAACTGATGTGCTTGATTGCAGGAAAAAAAAAAATGAGAAAGTTGTTGCCCGGATAATTTACCAGCAGGACAAATTGAGAAAATTGTTGCTGGAAGTATTTCTCCAGCAGCTCTGTGCTGGTCAAAAGCAGTTGTGTCATCCCTACACTGCCCTAGCTCTGATTATTTATGTGTGACTGAGCATCTCGAGGCATCAGGTACAGATAAATATCGTGTTCATGTGGGTGTAGTGTTCCCTCGGAGCTCCTGTTTGTCCTGGAGGCTTTCACATCCCTTCTGCAAGGACTAAATATCCGATTATTCCACACCTGGGTGACCTCAGGGAAAGGAATGAGCTCCTTTGTACTCAGGGGAAAGTTATTTATGGACTCTCCTGGAAGAGGATTTTTTGCTGTGAGGTGGATAAGAAATAAATGTACGCCCAGGTGAAGTTTATTTTGTCATGGCAGAAGCTGTTGGGTGAGACTGTCAGGTGTGACCCTCACTGGGTGCAGCCTGTCCTCATCACGCTCCCAGGCAGGAATTCTTTCCCAAAATCCCATCTAACCCTGCCCTCTGGCAGTTTGTCAGTCCTCATCACCCTCCCAGGCAGGAATTCTTTCCCAAAATACCCTCCCAGGCAGGAATTCCTTCCCCAAATCCCATCTAACCCTGCCCCTCTGGCAGTTTAAGGCCATTCCCCTTGTACTGTCCCTTCAGACCCTTGTGAGTGGAATTATGAGGGAGAAGGGACTGACTGGGAAACTCCAGGTGGAGGAAATGGGAAAAGACTCGGAGATGGGAGATGTGGCGAACCCGGAGAAGGAGCTCTGTGGAAATCAGAGCTATAAAATAGAGAAATAAATGATTATTTTCCTGGAAGTTCAGTCAGGAAAAGGGATTTTCCCCCCATTACACAGTCCTTTGCTGCTCTGCTCAGGTTCAGAGGTGAAGTTTTAATTTTTATATTCCTTCTATGTTGAAATTGGGTTAGAACTCCCCACTACAGGACTCTGGTGCAGGTAATGAGCAGGATGGGAAGCAGGATGATAAACCAGGTTGGGATAAAGATTTCCATGTCCCCTGGAGCAGCAGAGAGGCTTTTACAAACCTCTCCCAGGGGGATGAACCACCTTGGGTGGAGGGTGGGAACATCCCACACACCCCTCACCCTGTGGGCAGTGGGCTGAACATCCTTCCCTACAATTTTGGGAGATAAAACGAATCCCCACACTCTGATGGGCTCATATCCAGGTCTCCTCTCTGATTCCTCCTTTAGCTTTGACTCCACAGCCCTGCCAAAAACAAGAGGAGATGAAAACCCCACAAGTTTAAGTCAGTCGGGGTGTGACCAATTCTGTCACTTTAATTCCCATTTTCCCCCAGTGACTCCAGCGGTTTTGGGGATGTGTCACTCCAGTGGCTCCTCACAGACAGGAACACAAACGTTTTCTGTGCCCACGGATTGTTAGGATTGTTTGTGGTGTGGAGGGCTGGCCTGTGGCACAATTCCAAGCCTCCATCCCCTTGATTTTGGCTGCTGCGGCTCCAAGCAGCTCCGTGGAGGAGCTGTTTTCATTTTCATTCCTGTTTTTGGGAATTGATTTAACATCAGACAGCAAAACCCCGACTTCATTTTATCTGGATTGCTGGTACTCTAAGAAGTAACTCCAGCACTCATTAAAAGTGTGCTAACCCCAAATGCTCTCACTTTTAGCACCCTAATTCTGATGTTTTTTCAATTTATCACATTTCTGTATTTTCAGAGTAACCTGCAGCCTAATGGCTGTGGGGTGAAGGAGAAAATCACTTCTCCATTCTAATGGAATTATTGATCTTCGTGCTGTTGCTATAAATCCATTTATCCACTGCAACAACATATTCATAAAGACTTCTTAATTTTCAGCCTCTTCTTCTTGCCTTCATTTAAATGTCACGACCGAGTCATTTATCAGGGAGGAATTTTGGCAGCAAAATTAGACTGTGGTACCACCTCAAGAAACAATACATCAAAGACAACCAGCACACTTTTTTCTTTTTTTCATCCCTGCAACTTCATTATCTGTCAAAATCCATTAGGAGTTTGTTTTCTCCTTATAGTTAAGGACTAACTGGTAAGGACTGAGAGGTTTTTATCTTTTCCACACTTGAGAACGTCTATTTATTATTATCTTCACGACATTCTGGACAAGACATCTGAAAACGTCTCCTAATATTTGTCTCAGCTCATTGTTGGGAGGCATTAATGACATTTCACTAATAGGAAAAAATATCAGTAATTAACTGTGCTATTAGAAGGCTATTGCATTTTCTCTGCATTAACAATTAAAAAATATTAATAAAAGGTATTTTTTGTGCTCAAAACTTCAGCAAAATAAGCATCAGGTGAACTAAACACACCAGGAATGTTGGCATTGCCTGACTCAATGAGTGGGATGTGATGATCCTCACGGATAACAGGAAAATAGAGAGGAAATTGGGCAAATTAGAACATTTTGGGAACCTCTGAACATGGTGTTGATACATCCACACATTTCTGTGAGTCACCGAGGTGATTTCTCCCCAGATTTGCCATTTTCCTATGGTCTTGTAAACTTTCAACAGACTCAGTGCTCTTTGTAACCGCAATTACCTGAATTTCTGCCTGAAATTTTAAATCCTCTGTGTGAGGGGATAATTCTACAGCACAGCACTGAATGGTCTTGAAAATTTCTGCTTTAGCCTCTGGCTGCTGTTTATTTTGTCCCTTGTTATCCATCACTGGTATGATATCACTGCAATTTTAGGAAAGGCTTCTATTTCTGAACTTGGGAAAAAATAAAAAGGGAAAATAGGTTTTTAAATTTGGATTTTGGGGACCTGGAAGGCTCTAGTAGCCAATTGTGAATTTAGGAGAAATGTTGTTGTGTTGGGAATGGTTCAGGACTCTTAGGGGAGTCCTAATTTATCACAATAAGTTTTTAGGATGATTTAAGACTGCAGGAATCCTAAATATGATGTGATGTGATGGATTTGGGTGTCATGGAATTTTCTACCAGGACTGGTCTCTATCTCTGAAGGCACCACAGGAAAAGGGATGTTTAAGGGCAGAGCTGGTGGATTTGGCCTTTTTCAGCCCAACACACTCCTTTCCATGCTTTATTCAAGAAAATTAAGCCAACATTTCTGCTTCTCATTTATTCCTTGCAGGGGATTTGATCAGCTTTGTATCATTCAGTGAATCTGGATTTAGGCTTCTTCCGAAGCCTAGACAGAAGTTTTTGTGCACTTTAAGGCAGAGATTGAAATATCCTGTGATGGAAAACTCAGTTTCAGAGTCGTTTGATCGAGGGTAAGGGGAATGGCCCCTAAGGAGAACACTTTGGTATTGTTGATTATTTGTGTTCCTGAAAGGCAGCAGGAAGAGAAAGTTTAACAGAAATATTTTATTTTTTAAATTCTGATCCACGTCCTGGATGTAGCCTTTCTCAGCAGGCTGGTTAAGAACGAACATAATCCATGGAAAGCAAATCTCTTCTGCTGAACGAGGATTTTTTGGCAGTCAATTCCGTGCCTGTGCGGTCGTGACTTTTCCTGCCTAAATTCCCACGCCATTCCCAACCGATGAACTAAAACCATTAAACTCATCCAAAAGGGCTCAATTATGCAAGAAATCTCAATCAATTATGCATGAGGATAAATATATGAAACGAAAGCACTTTGGATGAGCTGTGAGCCGGTTCAGGACGCGTTCGGTGCCAGTGTTGGAGATCCACATCCACGACAAACAATGCAATCTGCTACGTTGGGAGTGGATGGATTTGCATTCCATTATCCCTTCCTGCTGAAGAGTCCATCCCGTTCTCTGCTGTTTGAGGAACTCCGGGCTGTGATGTGTAAACACGGTGATATTTAATCAGATGGCATTGGGCTTGTGGAAGTAAACAAAGCTCGGCAATAATCGTGGGGCATTATGGATTTCCGATCATTCCCGTCGTTTCAATTCAGTCTGGTGATGTGGAGCTCATTGCTGAGGAGAAATTGGGGATTTATTCCGTGAGAGGTTATCCGAGCTTGGGAGAAATCCCTGGTCTGTTCTAGAGGGGATCTGGTGAGGAAATCAGGACAAACTGGACGTGTTCTTGGTGGGCACAAAGTACAGGACTCAAGTCCACCTGGAATTCGTGCCAGCTTCCAAAGAACATCGTGGATTGATTCGATGTGACACTCACACACCTTACACTGCTCCTCTCCAAGGACTGGCAGGAAATGGGGCTGGGAGAGAGCTTTTCTCCTGCCCAGATTTATAAATGAGGTCTAATAACTCTTCCACAATTAGAGGATTTTTCCCAGCTCTGTCCAGTGTTTGCTCCTGGGGTAAATGTAGGTGGCCACTGAAGCTGAGGAACAGCGAAGAAAAAAATGGAATACAAACAGATGATTTTTAAATTTTACATTTAAAAATTTAAATTCAAATTTTAAATTTTCAGGCACAATATTAAGAATTTTGAAGTAGCTAAAAGGGAATTTCAAGTTTCTCCCAAGTGCAGTGAAGTGCAAGAAGGGGAGAGAGCTGGAAAGGGACTTGGGGATGAGGGGTGGAGGGACAGGACACAGGGAATGGCTTCACATGGACAGAGGGCAGGGATGGATGGGATATTGGGCAGGAATTCTTCCTTGTGAGGGTGATGAGGGCAGGGATGGAACTCCCAGAGAAGCTGTGGCTGCCCCTGGATCCCTGGAAGTGTCCAAGGCCAGGTTGGACATTGGGGCTTGGAGCACCTGGGAAAGTGGAAGGTGTCCCTGCCCATGGCAGGGGAATTGTTAAGTCAGAAATTAAAGAATAAAATCCTTCACCTTTTAAGGTAATGAATACAGGTAGAAAAGCAAATCTCTGTCTGAAAAATTAAATTTTCTTCAAGCAAGAACCGCCCACAGCTATTTACTTAGGATTTCCTATTTCCTATTGTTTCTACATGAAAACTGATTACAAGTCAATAAGTTAAAAGATCTCTCCTAAAATAACTCCTAAAGATCTAAAAAAACCTACTTCATATTAATTTTAGCAGATTTTTTTTCTTTCATTCTTTTCATCAAAGCCCTTCCCTCCCAAACCCTTCTGTGATTCCAAGAAGGCAGAAAAGCCCCTCAATGGCTCAATTCCACACCCCGAAGTGTTTTTATTGGGACATCCCACTGAGCAGAAGGGAGCTGCTCTCAAAGGAATATTTCAGTTTGTCTGCGACGAGGAAAGAGGGAGGGGAATGAGGATAAAATAAACAGCACCAGAACAGAAACGCATGGATGGATTTTCATTGTGGCACAGAAAAAAACCCCCAAATTCTGAGTTTCTGCAGAAACTTTGCAGCTTAAGGCACTGCAAGGGAACTGTTCTTGCTCCAGTTTCGCTGGTTTGTGTGTTTTAGCTGAAGTTGTGTGTGGTACTTTTGAGAAAGGAGCAGGGCTTGTGCCTCTGTAATGCAAAAGAGAAGTAGGCTGTTCATCATTATCCTCAGAAGGAATTTATTTTAAAGCTAGGTTGATTTTTCTGCATGTTATATAAAGTCCCCCTTTTTTTTTATTTTCAAGAACTACCGATGTGAAAATATTCCATGAAGTGAGAGACTGAAATGTTTAACCCATTTTTAGTGAACAAAGTAAAATTTGAAGAAAATCCATTAACTGTTGGAAGAAAACTCATTCATGCCTCTGATTTAAAGGGGTGATTTTAATGTAACCTTTGATTTCTGGAAATTGAAGTGCGGAGGAGTTTTGAATGATAAAATATTTCCTATTAAACACAATATGAAGGTATTTAACTGAAGTAGGGAACTCTTAAAATAAAGAGAAGTTGAGCTAAGAGAAACATATGATCTGACCAATATGATTAATCACACGTTTTTCATTTATTCTACTTAAGATGGCGGGTTATATACAGTTCTATATAGTTTATAGTTACAGTTATAGTTTATAGTTTTCATTGGCATACAGCAAGAGAAAAATGCAAACACACACTGTTTGTCTTACTTTTAAGGTGGCTAAAATGTGCCCACTAATAATTGCTCTCAGTGACTTCTAGAAAACTCACTATCTAGCAATAATACTTGAACATCTAATTTCTGCTGCGCCACGAATGATTTTACTTGTGCAACAGCTTCAAGGCCTCAGGGCCTTCAAGGCCCAGCCTCAGCCAGGTAGGCCTCAGCTGAGTAGTTCAATATTTCATTCTAAATACAGATCCCTCCTTCTCTTAGAAAATTTACTACATTTAACTGTACTGATGGAAGTACTACAGTACACACAGGGTTGCTTTCTGAAGTTTGGAGCAGGAATTTGAGCCGAAATCTAACTAATTTATCCAAACGATCCTGGGAGGCCGCTGGGAGCCGAAGGAACTGGGAGCCCATGGGATCATTCCAGGACACAGGGGATGTGGTGCTGCCCAGCAGCTGCATTTGTCCCCATGTGGTGTCTTTTCATCAGAAGATGGCAGCAAAATCTTATTAACTGCAACTCGGGCCGTCCTCACACGTTTTCATCCGTCAGGGCTGGTGGGACGCTCTGACCCCATTTCCTTCTCCAGCCACCCCAGACAGAGCCTGGTGAGGTAGATCAGATGCAGGGAGATGGATCCTCTCCCTCCCTTCATTTCCTAGCCGCTGGAAAGGTGCTTCCAAATCCACTCTCTTTGTGCACTCTGGGAAAAGCAGGTCCCAAAAATGTCCTCTAATGTGAGCTCTAACCGGCAAGGTAGAAAATGAAGGTAAAGTGGATACCTCTAACTCTTTCCAAGGTTATTTAAGCACTAATCACCCAATAACGAGATGACACCTATAATATTCATATTTTTAACCCAATAATGACCACCCAAGGCCTGCAATGGGGACCTTTTCACCCAGTAGGAAAAACCACCTGAAACCATGAAGAAGAAGGACTTAGGCAACACCCAAAATCCTCCATCTTGCCCCACATGTATTACCATATACTAAGTCCCTAAATCTAAGTTTTTTGCCCTGTAGGATCACACACTTCTATTCAAACCACACACACGCAACCCCAGTGCTGTCACTCAATTTCAGGAGCCTGTTCCACGGCCTCAAGTCAAATGTGATACTTGCTTGAGGGTCAGAGCTTTTTAGAACAGAAAACCCGAAATTTTCAGCCTCCAGAGCTCCAACAGCACTGTATTTTGTATTTTAGTGTCTGTCCCCTCAGTTTTTGGGTGCTGCAAAGGCCCCGCTGTGGAGCTGAGGTTCAGCTGGAGCCAGCACTAAGCGTTTGCTGGTTGTTTTAATCTCTTTAATCTTCCCTTGGCTCCCAGTTGCTTTTTGGGAGCTGAGTGCTCCTGTTGGAGCTCAGGCTGTTCCTGGAGGGCTGATGTCTGTCTTTCTATAGAAAGAACATATCCAGAGGCTCCTCTGCTTTCCCTTCCCACAGAAAATGCCGACTGCACGGCTCTTCTGGCTGCTGCTGCCACACAGAAGTGACATATGTTTTTAGATATTTTAATAGGAAGTAATATTTGTGTACAATAATGCCCGGCAGCATCTGAAATATAATCATGTGTAATTCATACGGGAGGCATGATTTGAGCCCAAAATATCTTCTTTATTTTATTTTATTTTTTTTAAAACCAAAAATGTTCTTAGTTTAACTTCAAAATAAGCATTGAGTTTCTCTATGGCATTCTGGGTATTTTCTCGCTAAAGAAGTGTCTGTAATTTCTGATCCGTAATTAGAACCCAATTTAATAATTACATGTCCTGCAAGGAAATGTTTCTTGACTGGGGCTTTGTTCTTGTGCAGCTGCTGGGAGCACAAAGATGGGGATTATAAGAAATAGTTCAGATGAGAACGAACTGGTGAGGGCAAAGTACCTTCAAAAGTGATCAGAGCTGCTGAAGGATGAGCGGAGTTGATGAAATTCACTTTTTATCATGTACAGTGTGGAGATGTTCATCTCATAAGCGTGCACGGCACAAATCACTCTGGATGCAGAAAGATTAATTTTTTGTGAGCGCTAATGACAAATTTTTATATGAAATTCAGCAGATCAAAGGCACTGGTTGAATGGCTTGTCTTTCCTCTGGGAAATTCCCTTGCAAAAAAAAAAAAAAGCAGCAGCTAAACTAAAAATTCCACAAGAGTTTTCCTAGGGTTTCCTTCCACGAAAACCTTTATCAAGCATATTATTAACTTAAGGCTAATTCAGAATCGTTTTTAGCCTTAAACATGAATAATTTCAGACTGACCTGATGACAGGTTCAAATCCTTTCCTAAACTATGAAGCTTAGCTAAAGGATCATACACTCATTTCATTAACTTCTTCTTCCAGGCAATATTGTACCTTGGAAATGACTTAATTAGTTGAAACTCATGGCAGAGGTATTTTGGAAAGCTGCCTGGACCAGGAGATGTGTACAATACAGATCTGTATTTCTAGTTTGTGCTGGATGAATTGATCATATAAAAAGGCTTATTTCTCGGGAAGATCTTCAGGGAATGCTGAGAAGTTTAAAATCTGTGGAAATGGCCAATTTCTGTAATTGTTGGAGGCAATTGCAGAGCTGATTCCGGGTCTCCCTGCGAGCTTTGCTCTCCTGCTGTGCTCTAGTGTTGATAAAGGGGTTTTGGGCTCAGGTGATTGGGAAAGGGCAAATCATTTCCATTAAGAAATCCAGATGGTTTAATTTTTTAGCTTAATTATAGAGTCATTAAGATTGGAAAAGCCTTCCAAGACTGTCCAGTCCAAGCTGTGCCAGATCCCCACCTTGTCCCCAGCCCAGAGCACTGAGTGCCACATCCAGGAATTCCTTGGATACCTCAGGGATGGGGACTCCAAACCTCCCTGGGCAGCCCCTTCCAAGGCCTGAGCGCCCTTTCCACGGAGAAATTCCTGCTGATCTCCACCCTGAAGTTTGGAGCAGGAAGGGGACTGGAGGCTCAGTCCCCTTGTGCTGTCCCATGGTGGCTGATTTCCCCCACAAAACATTCCCCAGTGTCATTCCTCGTCTGGCTGGTGACAGGATGTGTGCTCACAGCTGGCCCAGGCAGGTGGCAGAGCTCCAGGCAGATGTTTGCAGCTGTGGAGCACAGCTGGACACAGCCCCACGTGGTAAGAAAGCAGTTTAGCAGAGGATTTCCAGGTATGCAGAGAAGCGTGCTGGAAACTCTCTTGAAAGCCTTGTGCTTAAATGTGGTCTGAAATATTAATGCCACCTCCTTTGCAGGCCAGGGGACTTCCTCGGTCACACCCTCATGTTGGAGGCCCTGGGGACACTGGAGGCTCAGGCTGGGTCTGGATGAACGTGACAATGTCGAGATGTTTGACCTCCAGCACTGAGGTGAATCCAGGCTCTGGCAGTTCCCTCCTTTGTCGTTCCTCAGCTTTTCCAGGAGGAGATGTGAACAAGGACAGTCAGGTTTGGTTTTTTCCCCTCCTATCACGGGCCGAGGAGTCAAACCCCACTGATTTTTTTATTTTTTTTTTAGGTTGCTGCTGTACCTGTCCCTACTCTTTAAAAATTAAATTGAGCTCGCTTGAAATGAAGAGCAACAGCCCAAGCTGATAAATCCAAGAGGATGTTCCCGTGTCCTCCATCATTAAAGATGGATGTGCTCAGTCTGAATTTCCCTGGAATGGGAATATGTTATTGGGCCTCTGCTTAGGACTTCCAGGAATTGTGGGTTCATGTTGCCAATCCAGGTCTTCCTGCAGAGATTCCTTCAATTTCAGAGACAGACCGACCCCCTCCAGGCCTTTTTGGACTTTTCCTGGTGTTTTCCATGGCAAAGGGTTCTCTCCAGCAGGGAATCACCTGCAGAACTGGGATCTTGGCAAAAAGGGAGGGCTGGTGTGACTTTATTGGGGTGTCTGTGGGGTCTTCTGCAGGTCTGGCCTTGGAGAACCCACTGTGACATTTGGGGTTGCTCTTGGTATGGATTAAACCCCACCCAGCCCTTCCTTGTCCAAATAAATTGAGTCTGAAGTGCTTTAGGTGTTGTTGGTCACCTCCACTGTGGTTTTTGAAGCAGATTCGGTTTAGTTGAAGCCACCTTGGGAAAATTCCCGCCTTTTCCCAAGCCCCAAAACGGAGCTGCAGGTGGGTTGTGAGGACGGGAATTTGTCACATCAGGCACCTGCAGCACCAACACCAGTGACATTTTCATGGAAAATCCTGAGGGAATCGGAGGAGGAATCTCCTCCTCCCTGCTGGCAGCCGAATTGCAGAGCGCCGTGGCTAATTGCACACTCCAAGCGTCTCCAACGTCGCAATTCCATGTGAAAAGAACTGCCGTCCTTGCCCTGGGAACATGCCAAAGCCATGCTCAGCAGTCGAGGTATTTTACACCTCTGACTGAACAAAAAAAGAGCTGCTTGTCCCCAAAAAGATGATGAATATGGAGAGCTACGACAGAGTGTTTTGGTTCTGTGAGAAGATTGATGGATTTGGGCAATGCTAGGGTTTTTTTTTTTTTTTCCTCCCTCTACAACCAAATTCTATTCAAAACCCTCCCATTCAGCACCTCCCAAAAATTAATTGAGCTGCTTTGTGTGCCTTGGACTCATCTGCATATTTTAGCCTCCCCTTTCTAAAACCATTTAAAAAACCCAGTCGCTCTGGGAATCGCAACATCCAAAGGCTGGGAAACCACCAGGTAAACACTCCGGTGTTATTTCCATGGAAATACTTCATTTTATTGTAATTGAGCAAGAATTGGGATAATTTTTAATAGTGACATATGGCAATTACCACCGAAAACGTTTCTGAGAGACTTCTGAGCTGTTTATACCGTTGCTGGAAGTGTTGTAAAAACAATGTGGAAATTCCTCGGGAATTGGACAATTTGTTTCTATCCAGGGGATAATTTCCTGCAGCAGAAGTGAACTATTAAATTAAATCATGCCATATTTAAAGGGCAGCATTTGCATTGGTCTGACCAATGAATCATAACCAACAATTTCCTTTTCATAGCTGAAAGGAGAGGAGGGCGCACGAAAATATCAGGAAATGATCCATAAAGAGCTCTCCTCCTACAAATGACAGCTGTACGTTGGAAATTTTCATTTAGGAGAAGGAAAAAAGAAATCCCAGCTTGGGGAAGGGCCCTGGAAAAGTCCTGAGCCTTGTTCCCTTTTGTGAGTGATTGCAGCTTTTTAGGGATGGAAAGTGGCTGATGTGGTGTCCCAAACTGTGGCTTGTGTCTCGGTGGGTTTTTTGTGGCATCTGGGTTGTTTTTAATGAATTCAGTGCTGGTGTCTTTTAGGGAAATCTGGTTGTTTTAGCATTAAAAAGAATTAATTTGTGGAATTCTTTCCCGCGTAGTCACGTGAGGATGGCTGTGAACAATAACCACATCGATTATGGCTAAAAGATTCTTATTCCAATGGGCTCAGCCCACAAACTCCTTAAATTCTCCCATAAATCCCGAGGTTCCCATGAATTATTGCCATTATTTTCCTGAGCTGGTGCTGGCAGCAACATGAGAGATGTTCTGGTTCTCCCAGTGAGTCACTCCTGGCCTCGAGCAAAGCACTTAAAGTGTCCATGGCTCACCTGGAAAAGGGACAGCAGCTCTTTTCTCCGAGGTGGAGCTGCTGCCAGCCCTCCTGAATTAATGCCTGAGAGGTGCCTGAAGTTCCCAAAATAAAAGATGCCTTCAACAATCCAGCATCCAGCCAGGGAAAAATCATAATTCCTTGCAGTTGATGCAAAAGGAGTTTGAGGTGCTGCAGTCACCTTCTGTTAAAGGCAGAGAATTCCCAGGTTTCCTAAAAAATTGAAGGGGTAATAGATTATAATTTCATTTTTTTTTTGAGTTAATGCTGGGATCAAAGGAAGCTGACAGCCTGGATTTGTTATATTAGAGACAGATTCCAGCTCTGAAGTCACTCAGTGTCACCTCTGGGAGGCTGGGAGGAGTGATGGCTTTCCGTGACAAACCTCTGCGTGCTCCTGGTCACGGAAATGCTGCTGTTGGTGAGCACAGCTGCCCAAACTTCCTCTCCAAAGCCCCTGACACCTGCTTGTCCCCTCTGGAGGTGACAGTGGCTCTGGTGAAAGTCTCCAAGTGTTTCAAGGGAGTTTGGATGCAGCAGGAGGCAGGGAATTCCCACTGGGATGGAGGGAAGGGTGCGGGGATGGTACCCAGGAGGAGTTTTGCTGCACCAAACCATCAATCCTCCTGCTGCTGCTCCTGCTCGATTCTTTTGGCAGAAAATAGGAACGTTTGGGGTTCAGAGAATTCAGATCTTGGCTGTCTCCTGGCTGGCTGCTTCCACAGGATGTGACATTGGAGAAGCTCTTCCCTAAACTCTCTCCGATGGTGTCCAGGCCTTTTGTCTGAGTTTCCCAAATCGGTGCTGTGAAGTTTTGTACCAGCTCCTAAACAACATCTAGAATCCAGATTTGAATATTCTGCTTTTTGATTGTTTCTGGTACATTTGGGGGTGGTTTTTTTGGTGTTTGTTTTGTTCCGTGCAGCTCCTGGGGAAGGTGAAGAGCGATGATGGCACCAAAAACCAGCTCAACTCTCAATTTTCCTGCTTAAAAAAAAATATATATATCTAAAAATCAGGCTAAGATTTTCTGAGGACGATCTCCAGCATTTCCAGCCGTGCTGATTTCCATCCCAGTTTAGCTGAGGGAGCTTTTCCCATCTCCAGGACAAGGCAGAGATGCTCTCCCAGGCAGGAGAGCTGAGGCTCCTCACTGGAAATTCCTGCTCGGCGTTAACCGAGCACGTAAACTCTCCTTGTCTCTTCCCATAAAACGTAAAAACCCACCCCAGATTGTGTTAAATCCCTGCCTTGGGATAAGAGCAGCCACCTGATTCTGAAAAACCTTGTTCAGGATCATCCATGCCCACAGAGCGTCTGAGGAGGAAAATGGTATTATTGGTAAAACTAGAATTTAAAAAAAAATTAGAATATAGAGCACTGCTTCACCCCCTCAGATTTATATTTTTGAATTGTTGTGCTTTCACCCCCCTCCCCTTACCTTTCCTTCCAACTTTC
>VZDJ01000301.1:9685179-9700637 GCA_008694505.1 Cyanoderma ruficeps | reverse complement strand
AAAAAAAAAAAAAGAAAAAAAAAAAGTGGCCTTTGGTGTTTGCCTCTTGTGGAGCTGGGGACAAGCCAGATCCTGTCACTGGTGGCAGGAACACTTCTGGCAGAGCTTAAGACAGAGCCCTGAAATATTGAATAATTGACACTCTCGGGTGCAAGGGGAGATATTTCTGTCGATAGGAGGTGGCTGCTCTGTTTGATGATTGCGGAGTGTCTGAACAGGGAACAAATCCACGTCTGGAGGAGCTGCTGCAGACGGGAGGTGGGATGCGCACCTGGAAGGGCAGGGAATTTCTTCAGCAAAGAGGAAAGGGGCAACAAAATTTGGCTGAAGTTGAAAATCGGAGAAAATTAGACATTATTTAAATGTTTTTGTAGATATAAAACTGGTTCTGTGCGTAAAAACATTACAGGAAGCAAAGCGAGGGGACAGTGAGGGCTGAAAGGTGAGCACAGGGAGGGATTAAAAGGAATGAAACAGGACCGGTGGTGGGTGAATATTTGTAATAGAAAAGGTTGAAATTTGGATTAATTGCATTCATTTTTGGATAAAACATACCTCAGCCTGCTAAGCAAACATTGTTCATGTAAAAATCTGAATGTCATTTGACTGGAAATGCTGATAAATTTCGTTGGTCCAACCCCATTTCTCCACAAAGAGCTAATTTGGATTCTCAATCCATAGTTCTTGCTGTTTAATTTCACGTATCATAAGAAAAGCCATTTTTATTGCAGATGACTTCCTGGTATCTGGATTCTTTTCAGTTTAAAAATATATTTTAATATTTCAGGTGTTGATCAAACACGCCACACTCCTGAGCAGAAAAGCAGAATTTAAAAGGAATTTTTCAGGTGGTTTTTTTGCCTACTTAGAGAATGCATGGAGCTATTTAACTGGGAGTCAAATAGATGAGCTGAATAATTAATAAAGTCAGTTTTTCCTGGCCAACTTTCTTAAGAAACTGCCTGCAAAACTTTGCCTTTGAGGGCTGACTTTGTCTTTCAGAGAGAAGTTGTTTATTGAGCCCTTTTTTGGTGCCTTTGACAAAAACAGAACTGGATTGATCCAGCCTGGCCTGGGTGCCCAGGGCTGATCTAAATTCACCTGAAAACCCCCTGAATGAGCAGAATATTCATGTTGTGACACCAAATCCCCGCAGCTGGGATTGCCTCTGGATTTTGTCAGTCCCCTAAAAAGGCGACCCATAAAACTGAAATTATTGGCAGAGGTGTTGTGCAAAGCCTGCCCCTTCTCAAACGCTTCAAATTACTTCTTTTTTAAAAATATGATTCTTAATTTATATATTTTTCAATGATGTGTGCCAAAGGACTGGAGGTCCAAAGCTATTGGAATTCATTCCTCCCCTTGCAGAGCAGATTCTCCCTGTGAGGATCCCCCCAAACCTCCCTCCCAGCATCCCTAAAATCCCAGAGATCGAGGACGATAGGACACCAGATATCGTGGAGTGGCTCAATGTGACTGAAAACTAAACATCAGCATAAAGAGCAGCTCTGAGCAATAAATTGATTTCCAAAGGGACAAAATAGATCCTTTTTATACAATCTCAGGCTCCTTGTTTGGTACTTAAACCCATTTTTCAATAAGTGACAAATCAACTTGAGGGGATTCACTCCCGTGTGCTCAGGAGGTTTCACACAGCCCGGCTGGCTTGGGCTCATTCCTGGGCTCCGGATCTTGCCCCAGCTGGGGAGGAAATCCTTCCCAATCCTTTCTGGTTGTCAAAATCCCGACAGAGTAGCTCAGGGAAAATAACAGCAGTGCAGCTCAGGCTGGGAGACAGGGCTGGAGAGGGAGCACAGGGACAGAGCAGAGTCTCTTACAAGAGCACAAACCAAAAATATTCAGTGTGCCCCACACCTCTGAGGGCTGGGACTGCTTTGGCAGGGAAATAGGGGCAGATTTGATTGAAAGTCTGAAAGGTGAGAAGTGGCAAAAGACAGGCTAGGAAATCACAGAAATCACAGGATGGTTTGGGTTGGAAAAGCCCTCCAGGATCATCTAGTCCAACCTGTGTCCGATCCCCACCTCGTCACCCTGCCCTGGCCACTCATTCCTTGGACACCTCCAGGGATGGGAACTCCAAACCTCTCTAGGCAGCCCTTGGAGGGGAAAAACCCCCACAGTTAATTTAGAAAACAACAAAACCCCTTGAATTGTGAATCTGAGCAGATGGCATCAATTCCTTGTGTCCTGTCTTTTCTGCAGGGGACCTTTCTCCCCTGAGACCTCTTCACGGTGTCCTCGCTTTTCTGTCACCTGCCCCCTCCAAATCTGCTGCAGATGAGCAGTGACCCCTAATTTCAGCTTTTTTTCTTATGCAACAAAGGTAAAGAAAGGGCTGGGGAAGCTCCAAATTGATCTGTAAATACATACAGGATCATTTCCAGAGGAGAACTCGCCTCTCAAATTCCTCGTGTTAATTCCCCGCTCCCGCTTTTCCCCTTTAACTCACAAACTGCATGTCCCGATCCTCTCTGGGAAAGATTTAAAACAGGCAGAGAAAAAGCCTCTTTTCCATCTTTTCCCTCCCAAATCAAGGCACTTTGGAGGAGGCAGAAGGGGATTCAATTTAGCCAACTCAGCTCGTGCAGCAGATGTCAAAGCACGGAGCTCGTTTGTCACCAGCCCGCGCCGGGGAAAGTTTGCTCTCAAAAACCACGGAAGAAAACAACCTCGCTTGTATAACAAGCCTCGTTGGCTGCTGGATTTTCAAGCAGATGCCTCCTTTCCTCAGATCAAATAGTTGAGATATCATCCCTCGCCGAGTAAAGGGGGAAAAAAACTTCATTGTCTGCATCTTTTTTCAAATCTTTCAAATGCGGCTGAAAAGCGCTTTGGGTTCTGTGTGGGCTTTTTTTTTTCCCTCCCTGTCTTTTTTCAGATCACTGCCTGTGCTGTTCTGGCACTCCCAGGATCAATGATAACAAGCAGGTCTAGAAAAGACATCCAAATTTCTTTTTTGCTGGGAGTTATGGCTCGGTGGAGCTGCAGTGCTCCCAGGATGTTCACTAGCGCATATTTATTTCTGGAGCTTTTTTATTTATTATTTATTTGTCTTAATGAAAAAATGGAGCGTATTTATTTAAAAAAAAAAGGAGCTTTCAGGGAGGATTTCTGAAAAATAACCGGGTTTTGTGTCTTTTGCGGTGATTTGACAGTTTTGGACTGCTGTGTTTACACAGTTGATTCATGACCTTTGGTGAGGTTGGACTTGATGATTTCACAAAATAACTCCGTGAGTTTGTGATCTGTGGGGCTCTTGGCTGAGGAAAGGAACTCCGGCTCTTAAATCCCATCCTTCATTTCCTGTGCTTTAATTACCTGTGACCTGGAGTGAGTCGGTGCCACTTAAGAGAGAAAAGGTGCTTTATAAATAAACCATTTTCCTCCCGAGAGTCCCCAAAACGTTGGTTTCACATCCCATTATCAGCACAGGGTCGTGCTGTCCAAAGGAGTTTTAAGGCACCCTGAATTCTCTGTGTTATTATTATAAAGATAATGAAGTGCAGTTCTTTCAGCTAATATTGCTTGCAGAGGGTCACTCAGGTAAATCATTGGGGGAATAATTTCCTTTTAAACTGAGGTAAAACGCAACCCGAGGAGATTTCACTTGTCTCAATAAATCCTGTTTGAAGGTGTTATCCCCACAGGATTTATTGGAAAAGGAGGAACTGTTGCTGTAGCTGGAGGATGATGGTTGTGCTCTCCAAGCCCTGAGTCAGGAATTGGGCTGACCTCTGGATTTGGGAAGAATCAGACAGGTAAAATAAGTGAAGAAAAGGCAAGGAGTGTGGACGTGAAGGTCCAAAGAAAATCCAGCCCTCAAGGAATGAGTTATCACCATGGGTGGAAGTTGTTCTTGCTAAAAGCCAAACCAGTTCTTTACATTTTCATCCTCGAATAATTAAATTGTTTCTAATATTAAAATTCAACAAACCAAATCCTCTGGTGCGACCCATAAAATTTTAAATAACGGAGAGGGTGGAGACAGATGAAGATTCATTGGGCTGCTGGTGTGGACCCGCAGAGCAGCGGCTGGGAGGTCCAGACCCCACCTCTGGAGGAACCCATCTGACCCTGGCTCGTGGGAGAAGATCCCAAGTGTGGAAACATTTGCATCCAAGAAAATTAATTGCTGGCTGTGGCATTTCTGAGCTCCCCCTGAGAGGCTCAGCAAGTTCTGGGCTGTGGGAATTGAGTGAAAAGCACTCAGAGAATTTCCTCTGCTGGGGGAAACTTCCACGTGAACCCAACAAACACCAGGAGCTCTTGGAATTCTGTCACCCTGGGCTTGGCTCATTTAAATGCATTTGGAAGGTGAAAACGAACTTCAAAATGTCCAAAAATCCTAAAGGCTTCTTACTACAGAGCCCCCAAAGTCTTGATATAACAAAATTTATATTGGATGTCAAAGCCCAGGAACTGATTTGTGGTTGCATTAAATCCAGGGCAGTCCTGGAACAAAAATCCAAGGAACAGACACTTTCTGCGGGCTGTAATTGCAAAGGATTTTCTCCTTCCGTCCTTTTGGAAGTAAAATAGATTTTGGAGATAATTATCCAAATGTTTCGATTAATTTTTCCCTTGTGCAAGCTGATTTTAAAGTTATCCATGTTAATTACTGCACAGGTAAAGGCTCGACACCTTTCACCACAGCAGGCTGCTCAGATAAGTCGGATATTTTTAAATGTTTTTAGCATGTAGCAAAAAAACCCGTGTCAAAAAAAACTTTGTCGTGGTCAAGCGCCACAAACCGGTTCCACAAACAAAACTTCCCTAAATTCCTCCACAAAAACATGGCCCTAAAAAATGTAGGCTAGAACCCAAGGCCATTTGTACATGAGAAGGTTCCCTACCGGAGCTGCTAGATCGCTATTAATTTATTTGACAGCTTTTTAGGCTGAGTTCAGATATTAGAGCTGTCATTGTAAAATACTTCCATTTTTCCTTCAACGCCTGCTTTGAGATGCTGCTGCTTTGAAGCTGTGTCAAAGTAGCTCTGAATCAGGAGAAACTTCCCTTTATTTTATTTTTTTTTAAATTTTTTTTGGTGAGTTGAAAGTCTGGAGAGGCTCAGTGCGCTGCATAAAATTGTTCTGAGGATCGAACCTCCTCCTATGGTACCCTGGAGCATTCAGTCACTTTCAATAAATCTCTTTTAATAATTTCTCACTTGTCCTTATTATTACTAACAGCCAGAGCATCTCAAGGCAATGTCAGTGTAAAGGCTTTGGCTGGATGCAGGAGGAAGGCTTATCTGAAAGTTAACATGAAGGAAAAGTAATCCAAATGTGAACTTTTTTGGGAGGAAAGTGACTGGTTTTTTGGTTTGGTTTTTTTTTTGCATGAATTTACAGATGGTGTCGATTCTGTCAAAAAAGCCTCGGTTTCTTTGATTTAAGAAGCTGTGTTCCAGGGTAAGGCTGTTGAGAATGGAGTTTGGGAGGTCTGTTTTCCTCGTTTTTTAAAGCTTTGCTTTGATTAGTTTTCTTTCATTATCTCTGGAAGTGCTGCGTTCAGCATCTGCTGGGAATATCTGCCATTAAATAATTCCTGAGATATGGATTTGGGCTGCTCGACCGTCTCCCTGTCCTTTAACAAAAATACTCAACCACAACTTGCCGTTAAAAGCATCCTGTGAGTTTGGGGAAGGCTTTTCACCCACTTTATCTTGAGTTAATTGCACTCCCCTTTATTGATCCCCACGATGTGGATGAAGAATTCCAACTGGACACTGCTCCCTTGTCTGGATGCCAGACTGATTTCCAGTGGATTTATCCAGGGAGTGATTAAAAAAAGACACAAATTCCAAGTAATTATCTGAATAAAGAAATGTAATTTCCCCACGTGGAGTGAGCTGGATCAAAGCAAAACCTTGACCAACAAATCTTTCAGCATCTCTTGTGCTGCTCCCAAGGTTTCTCCTCCCAGCAACTTCATTCCTGTGGTTCTGTGACCCAAACTGCATTCTCTGCCCTAAAATTGATTTCCTCGTGAGTTGCTTTTTCAAAACGTGGTGGCTGAAGAGAAAACCCCAACAAGGCGCTGCCTCGCCCTCGAGCCAACGTGAGAAGATTTAATCTCAGGACTGCCCCGCTGCTGAATGTGAACGTCTTTCCCTGAAAATGTTCCCAATTCCCATCGAAGCCACATCATCCTGCAGGAGGTGATGCTCTTCGTAGCACAGTGTCTGATAATGAAGGACAAAACCAGGAAGAAACCACTCATTTCTTTGTGGCTTTGTGCTTCTTGTTGTTGTTGTTGCTGTAGGACTGCCGGGAAGAGTTTTCAAACAAGGCTTGGGGAGAGCGAGCGAGGCCAATTCTCTCTTTATGGTCGCCTTTTTTTCCCCTCATAAACCAACCCTCAGCTTTGCTACCAGTCTATCATGGGGGAGATTTAATCTCTATAAAGCTCTCGACAACTGCAGTGATAATTTCAGCCTCCCGGTTTATGAGATTATAAAAGGCACTTTTCCCTCACCAGTGTGAAGAGCCGGGCTCAGCCAAGCTGCAGTCCATGATTCAGACCATTCATTTTGTGCCTGGGAGAGATCCTGAAGCCTGGCACTGCCTTGTGACCGAGTTATGTGGCGTGGTTTGGAAAAAAAAAAAAAGAAGTGATTTTATAGGAATCATTGGTCCTGTGACACAATGAAAAAGGATCTTTGCCAAGTGTGGCTTTCAAAACACACCCATAAAACAGAGCTGGTGGTTACAGGGTGGCAGAAGCACGGGCAGAGTAATCACTAGGCTGCATTTAATATAAAATAATAGAGTTTATGGAATACTGGGGCAGAAAAGAGAAGTTTTTTACCTACAATGAACCTTTTAGTGGAGCACGATGGAATCTGGGGGCCAGCCTCTTTTCCCAGGGGATAGGACAAAGGCAAATGGCCTCAAGGGGAGGTTCAGGCTGGATTTGAGGAAAAATTTCTGCACTGGATGGGTGATTAAGTGTTGGAAGGGGCCGTGGTGGAATCACCGATCCTGGAAGCATTCAACAATGAGCAGATGTGACACTTGGTGATGTGGATTGATTGACAAGGTGATGCTTTGTTGGAATTCTGAAAATTCTAAAAATCTCCCAGTCCTTGACCAAATCCCAAAAACTGTATAAGTTGAAATTCCCAAAATAAATTCCTTCCTTGCTCTCTCTCAACGTAACAGGTGAGTGTCATTCCTTCGTGTCGTAATTGCGACGTGTGCCCACACGTGAAACCTGGAGGAAGGAAATTGCTTTTCCTGGTCTGTCAAACTGGCTGAATTTGGAGGAATTCCCAAAGGGAAGAGGAGAGTGCTGGGGGCAGGCAGGGAACATCTCAATTTCTCAGCAATCTGGGTAAAAAGGCATCACTTCTTCCCTCAGGGTCTCGATTTCTTGAGGAGAAGGTGAAGCCGGAGGTCTGGATCCTTTCCTGAGGGGTCGAACTGTGGGATTCTGAGCCTGGGAATTGCTGAGCAAGGACAACTTTTCAACAGCTTTCCTTTCCCCAAAACAACCTTGTCTAGACAATATTCCTTTCCCATAACAACCGGTGTTGTTTGCTATTTCTGTTCCTTAGCCAATGGGAGAGGTCTCAGCCCTATGGACCAAAAACGTGACTTTTAGTGCAGAATGTCATAAAAGGGCCGAATAAATTGTAAATAAAACCTTCTGATTTCCACTGCCTCCTGACTGGAGTCAAACATCTTTATTTCGCGTCCTGCTGCGACAGTTGGGCTCCAACCCGCGGTGAAAACGGGCAGAGGAGGCTGGGGAGGCTCCCAGAAGCTCCAGAGGTACCATCGCAGTCCTGACAACGCTGCAGACGCTCCAGAAACATGACAGTGGGAGCAGATAAATCTTTTCATTAAATATTTCGCGTATCAGCCGTAATTACTTCCAATTAGGGCTAATGAAGTTAGGACGGGGCAAACAAGCAGTATAATCTGGTGATAAGCATTTTTAAATTAATATGAATGGCATGGAGAGCACTAATTGACTCGGTTTGGATTTGATTTTTTTAAAAAATACTTTGGTGTTGAAAGACCCTCTTATTTTTTTTGAGCTCCATTTCCTCTCTCTCTCCCTTTTCCTGCTTCCACCGTAGCATTTTTTTGCTACTTGGAATTAAAATATTTTGAGTATCCCAAGCTCAGTTTTATCCAGGAATGATTTTTGTCTCAAATTTGTATTTTATATATTTTATATATATTATATATCTTATATATTTTATATATATAAATATAAAATAGATAAAATATAAAAATATAAAAATATTTTTATCTTCTAAATATTTTTTATATTTAATCTAGTATATATATATTTATCTGTTACATACATAATATATTGACATATTTATATATTCTATATGATTTATGTATTTTATAAATTTTATATATTTGTTATATTTTATATATAAAATATTTTAATATATTCTATAAATTTTTAGCTTTTTATCTATTATATATCTTATCTATAACATATATGTTATATATTTATATACATTTTAATATAAATATATATTTATGTATTTATGTATTTATATATTTATGTATTTATATATTTATATATTTATGTATTTATATAAAATATATTTATATAAAATATATTTATATTTTTTATCTCTTACATACATTACATATTTATTTATTTTATATATTTTATATAGTGATGAAAATAAATCTTTGCCTCATCTCCATCTCTGCATTTGCCCCATTACCAGCAGCACCCCTGAAAATTGGATATTTGTGACGCGTTTTCCAAAAGCAAATGCACCATGCAGGAAGGAGATCATTTCAAATGCCAAACCCACCAAATCAAATTTGAAATTTTCTCGTGCTCTCAGGTATTGACATTCTTTATCAATATTTAAGATTCTTTTTAGGAGTCCCAGGCACAGAATATTTGGTAGCTTATTCCGATGAGGGATCTAAGATATAATTGTCTACAAAATTTGGCTTTGCCAGGACGAATAAAACCTTCAAAATGATCGTGAATCACACCCAGAAGATTTGTGGGGATGATTTTCCATGTTTTCCCTGTTTTCCCTGTTTTCTTCTCTGGCTTAGGGTCTCCAAGACCCAGTTCAGGCCCACAAATTCTACTTTATTTTCTCTTCCAGCTCCTGATCTTGTGTCAATCCAACTCTTCTGTAAAGATCTCTAGGGGAAAGAAATTAAAATGAAATCCAAGTTTTTTACAGGCCCATTTTCCCCTCAAAATGTAGACAGGAATTTGATTCGGGGAACTGATCCACCTTTTGTAGATCAATGCAATAGCTGGGAAATTTTTTGGGAACAAATAAACACATCTAGGGTTAAACTATAGAGTTTTCGGGGTGGGAGCACAAACAGAAACCCACTCCTGCTCATCACAGTCCTCTCCCTGCTTTTGGTAGCTTATTTTACAGCTGGAGGGTCAATCGTTTCCTCTGGTTTAATTTGATCGAAGGGATTAAATGTGGGATTTTAAGGATTCCTGGAGATCCAGGAAGAGCTGCCAGGGTTGGTATCTTCATTCCCTCCCTTATCAGTACAGAGGAGAGTGTGAACCGCCGCATTAAACACAACCATTGATTAAAAAGATTGCGTTATTTTCTCGTGCAGCCTCATTTAGTTCTTCAAAAACCATCAGAGAGGATAATTCCATCAGGATCCAGGGCTGATCCAGATCTTTAATTCCCTTTGCTTCCTCTGGAACCTGTGACCATCCAGCCCATTTCAATCCCAGCCCCTGGGCAGGACACCATAACTATTCCTAAAATTACATATTTTTAAGACACATTAGGAGACAGTGCTCGAAGAGAGGGGGGAAAAAAAAATAAATGAAAGCATAAAAATGAATAACCATTATTTTCTCAGCCCGTTTGAGGTGAGCAGCGAGCACTCGCTGTCCCCACAAATCACCAAGTGCTCCAATTTCGGGAGCAACAGCTCAAGGAATTTCAGCCAGCAAAATGAGCTCGGGGAGAGCAGCAGTTTCATTAAATATTTCCAAGACAGATTGGGTGGTTAACTGGCAAACTGGGGGAGTCTATAAATAAAACATGGAAGGAGCAGCCAACTACGAACTCCTTGTTTTACACGCAGCTTGTCCCCATCAGTAAATCTGTTTTAAAAGCTGCTGGCTGCTTGATAAGAATTGTATTTTCTCTTCGAGGTGATGTCGTGTCATCCCAGCCCCAAATCTCCTCGTGCTGGCCTCGTTATTGGGTGATTTGTCATAATAAATGGATTTGCTGCTCACTTCGTGCTGGTGAGGACACATTTTCCTCTTGGTGGAGGTAATTAGAGCTAAAATTCTCCCTCTGAGTGACAACTTCTCCACAGCTCAGGAAGTGCTGAGGTACCACTAAGGAAGAATTTCATCTTGTCACGAAAAATTGTTAAAAGTATTTTATTTTGCAGGAGGCCCACAAATCCCACCCACCTAAAGGAAACTGAGCTGGAGAAGAGGTGGAATAATACTTAGAATTTGTGAATTTATTTATTTTTTTAAATACTATAAAACTTTTTGCTGGTTTTCCCTCCTAGGTTTGATTAAGATTTGCTGAGAAACTTAAGGAGGGAACTCAGCCCTTCTTTTTTCCTTGTCTCTCTTCATTAAAGCCAAATTTTAAATGGTATTAAAGCTGAGTTTGTTTGTTGCTGGTCTTTAATATAGGCGAGAAAAAAAGCTGCAAAACCCAGCCCAAAAAAAAAAAAAATTAGCAACAAAAATCAGATTTAGGCAGAACAGGAGATCTTAGACAACCTGCCCAGTTAGAATTACATTTGCAGAAATCACTTGATGTTGAGAGAATGCAAACTTTGAGTCACAAAGCGACCCAGCTCATTGAGAAGAACACAGAGCTGTAAAATTAGAGATCAGTCCAAACTGGGACAGGGTCTCCCAGAGCCTTCCCTCTTCACTGAGCCCATTTCAGGAGCCCTGCACATTTCCCTCACACCAGTGGATAACCCAGGCCTGAACCTGGCAACAAGGACCAGCAGAAATAGAATTTCTTTATTTATTGCTGTTAATTCCATGCTCTTGAGGTGGTTCCGTGATCCAAGTTCAGCCGAGCAGTGCCAGGAATTGAATTTCCATTTGTGGTTTGCAGCCCTATCAGTGAGGATGGAGATAAGGAACTTCCCGGAATCATCCCAAACTGGGAATTAAAGGATCCTGAACAGCTTTAATGGTTCTCTAAAAAGTGCTGGTCAATTAGGAGCGTGTCCTTATCACACCCAAATGGGAGGTTTTGGGAATGTGATCCCAGGATGAAGGGTAGATTCCCAACATTTTTAGCTAGGAAAACTCAAGAAATTTGATAGGCTGAACTGAGGTCAAGGTCTAGGCGGAGAAATTAAAAGCCTTAAAGAAAGAGACATTTAAAGCCTTAAAAACGAGAGAAATCAAAAGCCTTAACAAAGAGAGAAATTAAAAGCCTTTTAAGAAAGAGAAATCAAAAGTCTTAACAAGGAGAGAAATTAAAAGCCTTAACAAAAGAGAGAAACGAAAAGCCTTTTAAAATAGAGAAATTAAAAGCCTTAACAAAGAGAGAAACAAAAAACCTTAAAAAAGGAGAGAAATTGAGGCTGTTTAATAGATGTTTAATAGGTGCCTCCTTTGGATTCTGGAATCCTGTGCTCCCCGAGGATCCCGTTCATTCCCTGTCCGTGCAGCCCATGGGCTGCTCCCCAAGGAGCCTGGCCCAGGGGCAAACCCCCTCTGGGCTGGGTTTGGGGGGCTCCTGCTGCAGGTGGAGGCTGCTCCCTGCCCCTGGCACAGCAGCTGGATCACCCAGTCCAGCATTTCACTGCGGCTGGAGCCTGGATTTGCCTTTCACCCAGGAGCTGCCATCCAAACCCCATGGAGGAGCCTCCCTGGCCCTGCTCCACTGCAGCAGGATCAGGGCTGGAGCCAGAGCAGCTGCTGCCCTGGCTGAATTCGAGGCAGCCTTGGATTTATCCCTGTCCCCACCCATCATTCCCAAAATCTCTGCACTCTGTGATGACGGCCAGCTCCGTGCTGTAAATGCTGTGCAGGAGCATGAAAACAGCTTTGGAAACGGAGAATCTGCTCTCAGGGCTAGAAAGGAGCTGCCAAGGGTGAATTCTCTTTCCCTGTGTGGCTTGAAATTCTGTGGAATTCCTGGATTTGGAAGGAATCGTCGAGTCACAGGATGGAAGGGTCTTAAATCTCATCTAATCCCACCCCAGCCATGGGCAGGGACACCTCCCACTGTCCCAGGCTGCTCCAAGCCCTGTCCAACCTGGCCTTGGACATTCCAGGGATCCAGGGGCAGCCACAGCTTCTCTGGGAATTCCATCCCAGGCCCTCCCCACCCTCACAGGGAACAATTCCTTCCTAATATTTAATTTAAATCTACCCCGCTTCATCCTGAAGCTGTTCCCCCTCATCCTCCAGCAGCGTGCCCTTGTAAAAAGTCCTTTTCTGGTGGAAAGAAGCGGGAGGAAGCAGATGAAAGTGTCAAAGAGGAATATATTTCAATTTGATTACCCTGCCCTTACCCTGTATTTCTGTGTGCACTGTCAGAGGAAGGGCACTGCAACTCCAGGGTGGTTTTACTTTTGTAAAAAAATCCGCATTTACTCCGATGGGAGGGAAATCCTGCACTGCTGCAGCCCCGTGGAGTCGTGTCAATGTCATCTGGGGATTGCTGAGTTTATTCCCGTAGAATTTGAATGGCAGAGTTTGTGCAGCTTTGGCAGCCGCCCCTCAGAATTCCAGAATTTATTCCAGGATAAAAACCACACCTTCGGCCTCTCACCATGTTTCCCTCAGCTCTCCTGCAACCAGACCTCGCCCAAAGTCTCTCAGCCTTGCAGAAAACAGGATTTATTTGGATCCGGAGGGGTTGGTTCCAGCCTTTTCTTCTGACAGGGAATGGGATTTGCCCCCTCCTGGTCTGGAGTGTTTCCTTTAAACCTTCCGTGGGGAGGCACCACAAAATTTTCTGTGCAGACCCAGCTTGGGAAATGGACCTGTGAGGTCACCCTGGGGTGCTTTTTGCCACCTCCAAAATGGGAAAAAAAACCTCCCCAAAACTTCATTTCCTGCCACTCCATTCCCAAGTTTTGCCCCAAACCCCTGAGATCTGGGGGGCAAACCAGGGAACCAGGAACTGGGCTGTCAAAAGCGCAGCTCTACATTTCGAATTTCTCTTAATTAATCTAGTTCAAATTAATTGCTTCTGCTTCTTTGGAGAGCCTGCACCGGGATGAGCATTTTCATCTTCCACACGCAGCCCTTCATCTCTGCTCTGTGCTTTGAAGGGAGTTTTTCCAGCTCTGCCATCAGCCGAGAGGTTTGTGTTGAGTGAGTGGAGGAGCTCTGCTTGTCTCTTACATCCCAGGATGTGAGATTGGCTGAATTTTAGCAACACAGCTTTGGTGGAAAATGATTCCTTAAAGAGGAGACGCAATTAAAAAAAAAAGGTAAAATGTGTGAAACTCTCAGGTATTTTTACTTTCCTCTTTAATGACTCTTTGACTATGACCATTGCCACTTTGTTTTTTCCCCCCTTTAAACTGTTTGGGATTTTTTTTGATTTTAGGTCAAATGAAGTGAAACCCCAATATTATTTATTAGTAGAAAATGATTCATTAAAAAGGAGATTCAATAAAAAAGATAAAATGTGTGAAAGCTCTCAGGTATTTTTACTTTCCTCTTTAATGACTCTTCTAATATGACAACTAACTCTTTATTTTTCCCCTTTGAACAGTTGGGGGTTTTTTTGTTAATTTTAGGTCAAGTGGAGTGAAAACTCAATATTATTTATTAGTAGAAAGTGATTCATTAAAGAGGAGATTCAATAAAAAAAGGTAAAATGTGTGAAAGCTCTCAGGTATTTTTACTTTCCTCTTTAATGACTCTTTGACTATGACCATTGCCACTTTATTTTTTTCCCCCTTTAAACTGTTTGCTATTTTTTTTCAATTTTAGGTCAAATGGAGTGAAACCCCAATATTATTTATTGGTAGAAAATGATTCATTAAAAAGGAGATTAAATAAAAAAGATAAAATGTGTGAAAGCTCTCAGGTATTTTTACTTTCCTCTTTAATGACTCTTTGACTATGACCATTGCCACTTTTTTTTTTCCTCTCTTTAAACTGTTTGGGGTTATTTTTGATTTTAGGTCAAATGGAGTGAAAAGCCAATATTATTTATTGGTAGAAAATGATTCATTAAAGAGGAGACACAATACAAAAGATAAAATGTGTGAAAGCTCTCAGGTATTTTTACTTTCCTCTTTAATGACTCTTCTAATATGACAACTAACTCTTTATTTTTCCCCTTTAAACAGTTGGGGGTTTTTTGTTAATTTTAGGTCAAGTGGAGTGAAAACTCAATATTATTTATTAGTAGAAAGTGATTCATTAAAGAGGAGATTCAATAAAAAAAGGTAAAATATGTAAAAGTTCTCAGGTATTTTTACTTTCCTCTTTAATGACTGTTCTAATGTCATCACTGACTCTTTATCCTGACCTGGAAGGGGGATTTTTGTCAGCCTGTGCCTCTCACAGGATTGTAATTATATAAATAACAATAATCCACCATCTACACCCCTTAATTATCATTGTTTCACCTTTTAATTATTGAAAGGTTTGAGGAGAAGATATTCCTCAACATTTACTAAAGTTAAAATTTTTAGGATGAGACTTGAGCACCGTAAAGGAGGCGCATACTAATTTAAATAAAAATGTCATAATTTAAAATATTCACCTTGTTCACGACGCGCTTATTTAATTGTTCCTTTTCTTTATTTGGGTTATTACAAAAGGGGGAAAAAAATAAAAATTGTGTTTTTAAAGGCATCTTCTTTTGCCAGCCAACATTTCACCCTCAGCGGTCCCGCAGTGAATGAATTATTGGGGATTTATGAACATATTAATCATCTCCATGGAAACAGTTTGCAATTTCACAGCGCAGGAATTTGACTTCCCCTGCGCGACAACGGAAAAAAAAACGAAGGATCTGAAAAAGAGGAAGCTGAGGAGAGATGAAAACCCCTCCAAATTTAGACCCAAATTTAACAAGAACTGCTCCTGCTCAAGGAGACGAATCAGCATTTCCAGTGACCCCCCCAAGACCTTTGGAATTTGCAGCCAGTTCAGGTCGTGGATCCTTCAAAAGGCTCGACGTGCCCTCCATGCAGGGCTTTGTAAAGGGAATTAATTTATTTCCCCCCCCCTGCAATGGTGTTATTTAAGGAATCGGCTCTCTGGGATGTGTTTGGAAATAAATGGTTTGAAACTGGAGACCTGAGTAAACGAGAGGGATTTTCCACTGAGGAAAAAGGGTTGGGCAGAAGTGTGGCTCAACAGCACAAATATCAGGGGTTTGGGGCAGGAGAGGGAAAGGAAATAATAAAGTTTTAAAGCCATTCTGTAACACAGCAAAACTCTGTGGGGACAGAGAAAAAAACAGGAACACAAACAGATAATTT
>VZDJ01000301.1:9674052-9685168 GCA_008694505.1 Cyanoderma ruficeps | reverse complement strand
GGAATGGAATGGAATGGAATGGAATGGAATGGAATGGAATGGAATGGAATGGAACCTCCAGCAGGTCCCGTGTCCCTGCTGTGGGAACCCAGAGCAGGACACGGCACCTGGTTCTGCTACACCTCCTCAGATCCCACAGAATTTCCTGTTATCCCACTTAGATCCAAACATTTCGTCCTAAACACACCCTGCAGAGGGGCAGGAGGGGCTCTCTGCCCTGCCAGGAGGGCTGGGGGTGCCTGGAATTCCCCAAATCCGTAGGAATTCCCCAAATCTGTCGGAATTCCCTCTGCCATCCCTCCCAGCTGTGGGGTTCTGTGCTGCAGAGCAGGATCAGCCGCTGCCCCTCAGGAAGGAAGTGCAGTGGGAAGGGAATTTAGCAGGGGAGGAAGGGAGAGGAAGGAGGGAAAGATGGAGCAGAGCTGTTTATTGGGGTGTGGAATCCATGGATCGATGAGTACAGAAGGATGGGATATTCCTGCTGGCCTGCTCCTGGGAATGGGACAGCTGCTGCTTTCAAGGTCAGGAGTTTGGTTCATTTTTTGGTTTTTCTTTTCCTGGAAAAAAAAATTTTCTCTGAGCAGCAGATTGAGGATGTATTTCCCCTTCCTGGGATTTCATTGTCCGGTGGATGCTGCAGGAGGGATGTCCTGGTGGACATGTCCTGTCTGCTGCAACGTTGAATCTCTCTGCTGAAAGCACTGAGGAACCCTTTTCAGCACAGGGTTTATTTGCTGTGCTGGCAGGGACAGGGCAGGTTTTTCCTGAGCCTGGAGAACTCGGTGAGAGCTTTGGGGCTGGGATTTGGCACCTCTGCAGCCCTGCTGGTGCCTCATCCCAGCTCCTCACCAACAGGAACAGCTCTTGGGATCATGCAGGGGGGCAGGAGCAAGCCCCACACTGGATCCTGAATTAATCCCAGCCTTGGGGATGGGTTTTGCTGCTGTTTGCTCGTGTGCAGGGGAACCCTCTGCTCTGGGAGAGAGGGAACAGCCCTTGGATCACTGGGGTGCAGCTGGAGCTGCTGCTCAGGGAGCAGGACGGGGCTGGGATGTGCTGGAATCCCAGTTTTGTCTTCAGGGTGGTTGGGATCCCTTCTGCTCCTTGTGTTAAAATCCCAATTCTGTGCCTGCAGGGTTTTTAGGATTCTTTCTGCTCCTCATGCTGAAATCCCAATTTTGTGTCTTCAGATTTTAGGATCCTTTCGGCTCCCCAAGCTGAAATCCCAATTCTGTGCCTGCAGGGTTTTTAAGATCTTTTCTGCTCCTCATGCTGTAATCCCAGCCCTATCCCTGCAGGGTTTTTGGGATCACTTCTGCCCAACTCTCAGTGCTGGAGCAGCCCAGTGGCCAAGGAGCTGCTGGTGCTGGTTGACAGCAGCTGAATGTGAGCCCAGGCGGCCAAAAAGGCCGATGGCACCTGGCCTGGATCAAACCCAGGGTGGGCAGCAGGAGCAGGGGAGGGTTTGTCCCCCTGTGCTGAGCAGTTCCTGTGTCCAGTTCTGGGCACATCACTGCAAGGAGGACTTGGAGGGGCTGGAGCATGTCCAGGGAAGGGGCTGGAGCCCCAGGAGGGGCTGAGGGAGCTGGGGAAGGGTCTGGAGCCCCAGGAGAGGCTGAGGGAGCTGGGAAAGAGGCTCAGCCTGGAGAAAAGGAGGCTCAGGGGGGACCTTGTGGCTCTGCACAAGTCCCTGACAGGAGGGGACAGCCAGGGAGGATTTGGGATCTTATCCCAGGGAACAGGGACAGGAGGAGAGGGAACGGCCTCAGGCTGGGCCAGGGGAAGCTCAGGGTGGACACCAGCAGGAATTTCTCCATGGAAAGGGTTGTTAAACATTAGAACAGACTGTCCAGGGAGTTTGGAGTGCCCATCCCTGGAGATCTCCAAGGAATTCCTGATCTGGGCTGGTGTCAAAGTGGGGATCAGTCACGGGTCAGACTCAGGGGTGCAAAGGTTTCCACTGTGTGGTTTTCCTGGGACTGACATCCTCCTGTCACACTTTGATTACTCTGATTGTAGTTTTCTCAAATATTTATATTCTAATCAAATCTCCCCTGTATTTTTGGCTTCCATGTCAGAGCTCTGTGACTGGTTAGGTTTTGTGAAGCCCTGTAATAATTTGGTTACTGATAATCCTTACAGAACGAAATCAATCCTGCAGCAACGTTCAGTGACAAATCCCTCTCCTGTCATCACTGCCTGATTGTGTTTCCAGGGCTGCTTTTCCTCCGTGTTTCCCTATTTTGACAGGACTGGGAAAAAATTCGTGTGTTGAACTACATTTAGTAAATTTACAATCGATACAAACTTATCTTTTTTAGGAGACTTTCCTTTTCCCTTTCTTCCACTCTATTAAACTCTGCACATCCACCTGGATTGAACCTCAGTGTCTGCTTCCCTTGCCAAAGGAACTTTACATTCCTTGACAGGGCTCAAATATTTGTTCTTTGGGTAATAGGTGGACTTCATTTGGACTTGCCATTTAGTTTGTAATACCAAGAGAACTTTATTTTAAAGACCAATCAGGCAGGTGTGTATTTAGTTCTGCCTTGGTGCTGCAGCTGTTGGGCACAGATGGGATCTTTCCTCTAAGAAAAATAGGAAAAAACCCCCAAAAAACCTAGTTCTTCTTTCTGGGGTCTTGAATCTGTTAAAAAAAATAATAATTAAAAAAAAATCACCATTTCTTGGGTCTATTAGCATAGATTTCTTTTAGGAACTGGGAATAAGGGAAAAGCTACCACAGAACAGAGAGGAATTGGAAAAGCTTGTCAAGAGGGTCCTTTCTCCTTCAGGTTCTTTCCAAGTCCTCCAAGCAGGATTTAAGGTGGCATCTGAAAAAGTGCTGCTCTTATAATGTGATTAAAAACCAGTTTGCACCTGGTATTTAAAAAAAAAAAAAAAGGAGCTTGGGACTAAAAAGAAATGAGATAAGAGAGCAAGAAACTCAGGAAAAACCACGTGTTTGGGGATGATTTCACAGCAAATCCCAGGATGGGTCGGGTTGGAAGGGACCACAGTGATGTCCTGGTCCCACCTCCCTGCTGGGGCAGGGTGATGGCACAGGATTGTGTCCAGAGGGCTGTGGAATATCCCCAGCGAGGGAGATTCTGTGAACTGGAGACTTAAATGAGCTGAAAAACCCTAAACCAGAGCAAACCCAGCTGTGCTGGAGGCAGGGGATGTGTCTTTGATGCCTTGGGAAGGCTGAGCTGGAACAGAGACTGGGCAGAGCTGGAGAATAAAGGAGAGATTTATTGAAAGGCCTTGAAGGTACACCTTGGGCAGGACAGGGCCTGACCAGGGCTACACCCAAGGTGGACCTAAAATGGACCCAAAATGGTCACAAAATGGACCCAAAATGGTCACAAAATGGTCACAAAATGGACACAAAATGGTCACAAAATGGCCTCACACTTTTATAAGTTTTGATCCATTTGCATTTTGGGGTTTAATTGTCCAGTTACAGCTCCAGGTTGTGAGGTCTCATTCTTCTTGTTCCTCCCTTCAGCCACCCTTGTTTGTGATTTTGGGCCTGAAAACTTGTACCTGTTGTCCTTGGTGTCCATCAGGAAAAGGATTTGTTTTGTGTCCCTGCTGTGTGCAGAGCTGAGTGACACTGACTGTGAGCTCAGAGCTGCACCCCTGGGCAGCACAGAACCTGAAATACATGAAAGATAAAACTTCAGGCATCATCTTTGGCGTGCCCTGCAAATTTTGGCGTTCAGACTGTCCCAATTGTCCACTCCAGACCTGCCAGGCTCACAGACAATAAAGCTGATCCTCCCAGAAACCATTAAGTTTCTTCAGATGAATCGAGTAAAATCAATAGAATTACAGAAAAAGACCCCAAACTGGTTCAAGTTAGACACTCATATGTTTATTTCTGATGTTGGGTGGCACGGGAGTCACCTCCTGGAGTCGTGCCTGTGAATTCCAAGGCTCTTTGCCCTCTATTTCTCAAGGTCTCACACACACAAAATGCTTACACATATGCATAACCCCAGCACCTCCCACTCCCCATTTTAAAAATCCCTTAATTTGTGCACAATTCTTCTCTTGAATTGGGTCGGCGGTTTCGAATTGGGTCAGTGGTCTTGAAGGATGAAGTCAGGAGAGTCTTCGTCACAATGACCTTTCTCCCTCCTGGCTGCTGGCGGCTTTCATGACCTTTTGGCCCAGTCCAATCCCTCCTGATTTTTTTGCTTTGTGATCAATTAGTACTGTTATAAATAAGGTGAATTAAACTGGAATTAAGAAAAAAAATAAAATTTATTTTCTCGCTATCGCGAGTGAAAATAAAAAACACAACAAAAACACAGCTACATCAGGATAAAACTACAATAAATTAAAGTCACAATAAAGATTAAATTCGATTGAATTGGGAGGCGAATACAGGATTGGCTTGCGTCAAGTCCCCCTTCATTCGCTGTGACGTTCTGCTTTTAGGGTTCAGTCTTTATACTTTCTCTTTTTTTCGAGGCAGGGTTTTCTTTTGTCTGTGGCAGGATTATGAGATTCGTGGATTCTCTTTTTGGGATTTAAACTTTTTCTTGGGTGGAATTGGAATGGTGTTTGAGGATTAACTTTAAATCATATTGAAATTTAGAGTGGGGTCCCTTTGCCAGACAGAAGGATGGTTTTGGGGGCTGGAGTTGTCTTGGAGCTGATGGTTGGGTGATTTGGCAGCAGAGACTCAGCTGAAGTTCTTTTTTATTTGTAGATTGAGGCAGACATTTCTTAGTCTGGCCTTCTCTTTAGGTGACTTTGCTAGCACATTTTTTTTTTGTCTGCAATTCTTTAATTTTTTTTTATGCACAAATTAATATACAGGGCTTAATTACAACAGTACTGAGTCCAGGTCCCATCCCATTGGTTTCCATTTGTTATCATGCTGGTCCATCTATTTCATTTCCTTCTATAAACACAACCTAAAACGAGCACATATTAGCAATATATCAAAAATATAACATAACGCAATGCATCATAACAGCAATGCATCACCCAGCTCTGGCCTAAGCATCTAATAATCATTAACTTACCTTCTGTCTTTCCTAATTTGCATCCTAATCGATGGAAATTCCTCCTAACCCTCGGCTGAAAATCTTAACCCTTTAAAATCCCGACTCACAGAGGAGGGTGCTGAGAACCTTCAGGCTCCTTGTGATTTGAGCTGCTCTTTGTCATGAGCGAGCTGCTTCTGAAATGTCTGCTCAAGGCGAGAGGGGTTGAAGTGGTTGGGTATTTTTAGCTCTTTTCCATGCCTGTGGTTTTTATATGCTAATCTGTTTTGTTTCTTTCCCCAGCCTTTGGAATATTCATTCCACAACGTCTAAAATTTGACACCTGCTGTAGCTTGTATTATCACTTTCACCCTCGGAAACCCAGAAATTATTAAGGTGGAGTAATTGCTATCCTATTATATAATAACTGCTTTAATCCGGCAATCATAACGTGATTTGAAATGAACCCTTTTGTGCCATTGATTTTGGAATAATTACTGTTATATTGTACTTCTGCAAGAGTTATTCTCAGTTAACCACTTGAAAATAATACGCTCTACTTATTGAAAAAAATAAATCTGATTATCCCCCAAAGCTTGATGTTCTTTCTACATCTGTGCCTCAATTGTCTGCTGGTGACCTGAGCTGCTCAAACAGGCTCCTTTCTGCAACTACTCCAGGAAATATCTGTGAGCCAAATATTTCTTTCCAAGCAGCCTTTTTTTTTTTTTTTTTTTTTTTTGTGGGGGTTTTTCCCTCAGAACCAAGGATTTGGTCACTGTTCAACCCTGGTGGGCTTTGCCATCTCTTTAATCAGGAAAGAGTGATAAAGACTCAAGGAAAATGCAGGATTTTTTTTTCTCCTCCTGCCTCCAAAATCTGATTTTCATTTGTCTCTCTATATACATCAAAATTCTTAATAAAACCATTAAATTTGATCAAATGAGGTGTTGTCCCTTTGAAGCAAGGCTGATCTGGAAGGAGATGTTGTCCATATTTAAAGGTATGGAGAAAAAGATTCTGGGGTTGTTGGTTGGAACATTCCCATTTTCAGTGTTTTGTCCTTCTGAACTCCTAAATTCTTGCTGGGAGAGGGTTTTATCAACAGGAAAATCGTGGAAAAATGGTCCATTCTCAGCTTTTTCTGATTTCATGGAAGCTCTGGTGTGCAGAATGGAGGGGGAGGGAAGATGTTTGACCATTTATTTCCTTTGTATCTTTCCTTGCTGGGAGAGCAGGGATGAGTTTGGCTCATTTAGTTATGGACAAACTTTTGCTGGAGAGCTCAGAGGTGTGACATTCTCTGTCTAAAAGCTGATGAAACATTGAAAAATTAAACAAATCTGAGCAGAAACAATGACAAAACTCTAATATTTTCCTGAAACGTGCATTTATTTGGGGCTAATACCCAGAATGTGCCATAGAAGATCCAAAATGAAATCCCAGCTGTTCTTTGAGTCACCTTGGTAGTGGCTGCAGAAGAGATTTGTTAAAAAAACCCCCAGAGATCTCAGTTTCCCAGATTTGATTCTACATGGACAAGATTGTCACATCTTTTCAAGGCTGCTCTTTTCAGTGAGCCCCGGAATATGGGTCAGCAAACTTGAGAGCACATGGGCAGGCTGATAAAACAGAAGTGAAAGACTCACTAATGTGTCAAGTATTGATGTTGCTGCAAGCTTTCCCTTGTCTCCTGCTCCGCGAGTAAATAATTCACCAAACTCCTGTTAGTCCTCGTGGTGACACTGAAGGGTTTTGTCATTAATTTATGAATTTCATCTGGGAGGGGTTTGGGGTGATTTCAGAGCTGTGGTGTGGGGGGTGTGTTCCTTGGGTCTGTCCAGTTTTGCATGACTGGTTTCCCCTCACTTTTTCCTGCTGCTGTTGGCTCTTCCTGAGAGGCCAGGCTGGGAATTCCAGCAACTGAGCAAAAATGCAGCAGATTTTAAATTACGGCTCCAATTGTTACTGAAAAGGGAGGTGGATCATGACTGAAAGTGAGGGAAATGCTGATGGACTCGGGAATCCTCTCACTTGGACTTTCCCTCCTGCGAGCACCTAAAAAAAGGGATGTTAACCTCATCCAAACCCATAATTTTGTTACAGACCTACACCTTCACCCTTATTGCTGCAGCCCCAGGGTGATGTTTTTGGGACAGGTTCTCCCATTCAATTCCCCCATGAATTTGGGATCCGTGGAGTGTTGGCATTCCCTCCCAGCCCATGGGACATTCACAGTGGCTGTGTCTCTCAGGAACGTGGTCAGTGGCACTGAGGGAGATCCGAAAGCCTTTCCCTGCTTGTCCTGCTTATCCCTGCGTGGCCCAGGTCTCTGCCAGAGGCAGGCAGGGTATTTATAGCTGGAATATTTGATGTTCGTGTCGCCTTCCCCGGGCCATGTCTGATTCCTTCGGGTTCAGTGGGCTCCATGAGACTTCTCCTGGTTTTTGTGCTCCAGGCACAGCTCCCTGAGTCAGTGCCAGCCTTCCCTCGGTGTTTGCAGTGGATTTTCCTTTAAAATATGCATTGCCCTTTGGATTTTGTGTGAGATCAGCACCTCCTGCGTCTGGCGCCCCGAGAGCCCTGAGGAAGTTTAGGGAATGGCTCGTTTCGGGTCATCATTCCTCCTTGTTCCTTTCCCAAAGCCTTTCCATTGAATTAACCATGGGATTATTTATAGCAGCCCTTCGGAGCCAGGTCAGCCTGCAGTGCTCAGGAATTACTGCAGAGCTGCTGGGAATGGGAATTTGTGGGATTTTTTGGAATTGGGAGAGGTGGGAAGCACAGGGGTATCTGTCCTTCAGTGCTCCCCTGGAGCCAAACCCTGGCATGGAGACAACCCCTCCTCGACACGTCCTCACTGAGCCTTTCCTGCTGGATTTTCTGCTTTTCCAAAGGAAAGAGCTACAAATCTCCTCATGGAAATTTCTTGGGTTTTAGGGTATTTTTCCTCCCCTAAAAAAATACATCCACAAGGTGAAAGTGTCTGGGCCAAAGGGGTTTATTGGTGTTCAGGATTTAATTTAAAATCGTGTTTGTTCAGTCTTGATGCGGAGACAACCAATTCAAGTTTCACTGCACTCTGGAAGCCAAGCTCTACATCCAGTTTTCTTTTTGTCCCTACACATTCCCCACTGATTTCCTCCACTTCAATCACCACTTCAGTCCTTTCCTTGGGTTTCATTTCACTTGTTAGGAAAAGGAGAAAACCAGCTTCCCGTTATTCTGTTGATCCCTGAAAACTGTGGGAAATGGGTGGTAAATGGGCTTTAGGTTGAGGAGTTTCTTCATTTTCCACGGATAAATAAATAGGAAGAGGTTGATGTGTTTGGTTTTTCACTCTTATTTTTTTCCTTTATTTCCTTTTTGACTTTATCCTGCTGCTTCCTTTCTCTTGACCTGCCAGAACTTTGGAGTTTCTTGTGTCAGTGCCAACACATTTGGGCTCAAGTTTAACAAAAATTAAGTGTTAATTTGGGGACAAAGACCCACCAAAGCCCAACCTTGATGAAAGAAGCTGTTGGTGACCAGGGAGGACCAGGGCCCTCAGGGCAGTGGGAATTGATGATTTTTGCCCAAGGAAGGTTCTACCAGCCCATCTCCACCTTTGAAACGCACAGATTTCCTCATCCCAAATCCTGGAATTACATCTGTCAGCCTTCTGTGCCTTGCCCAAATTTTTTTTCTCCAGCCGTGCCCAGAAGCATCTGAGGAATAATTACGTTCAAAATTCATTGCTTTGTATTTTTAACTTCAGCCCCAAAATGCTGAGGCAGCTCAACGTGTCTGGAGCCACTTTCTGAATCCCAATCATTCCAACGTCTGACCCGTGACTTGCTCAGCGTTTATCCCTCCAATGTTTTTGCAAGGAAAAATCTTCTCTAACACCGTCCCAGGCAAGGTTTACAAGGTTTGGTGATTAAAAATGCATTTTTATGCTGTTTCCCAAACACCGCTTTCATCTTATTGCCAAAGTGGGATAAATTCCAGGGTGAGCACTCTATGAAATGCTATTTATAGGAGGAATAAATGTAGCTGCAGCCCCGTGCTGGGCTTTGCTGGCTCAGGATGAGCCGTATTTTATACCTGGCAATTACTCACAGAAAAGCAAGAAAGGGGGAAAAAAAAAAAAAATATTGTTTGAAATGATTGTGGGGTTTTTGTGTGGCCCTGTGGAACGTCAAACAGAGGCTGGTGAGACCCGCCAGGATGATCCGAACTGAAAAAAAAATCAGGGTGGCAGAAACAAATTGTCCTTTCCTGCTGCCTCTGGAATTCACTGAACCATTATTGCTGGAATGGGGATTCCAGAGGATGCAGCAGCTGCATCCTCTGGAATTTGCTGGGAATTTGGGCTTGGAGGTATTCCTGGAGTGATTTAGGGGCTGAAGTCTGGGCCAAGCAGAGGAGTTTCTGTGCTGAGGAGCCTGGGGAGAGCCCTGTTCCCACCCTGACCCTGTCTCCTGAGCAGGAGGGAGCAGCTGAGGAGAGGAAACAGCCTCAGGGTGCACCAGCTTAGATTGGACAGAAGGAAAAAATTCCTCTTGTCCATCCCTGGCACAGCTGGGCAGGGCAGGGGTGGAATCCCCATCCCTGGAGGGATTGAAAAGCCACCAGGATGTGGCACCTGGGGACAGGGGTTTGGACTCAGGGATCAGGGAGGGCTTTCCCCACCCAAAGGAATCCATGATTAGCTCAGCAAAGCAGGATTTTCCTCCAAGGAACACCAATCCCAGCTGGATTATTCCCAGGGCTGGGCTGCAGGAGATGTGCAGGGCAGGGGATAAAACACTCCTGTCACAAGGGGATTTTTTTATTCNTTCAGGGTTTGTTGCTGCACCAAAGCATTTGGCACTTAGTGCCAATTTCCCTTCAGAATTTAAAGGATTTTCTTTAGCTATGGAAACAAATCCATCTTTTCCACGTCTTCACTGAAACCCTGCAACATCCAGAACACTGGAGAGCAATTTAGATTTTAAAGTCACTTTCTTAAGTGAAACCCCACAACACCCAGAGCGTGGGAGGGCAATTTAAAGTGACCAGATCTGGGAGTTACTGTGGCAATGACTTGGATGTTTTAGTAGAGGTTAGGAAAGAAAAGAACTTAATTTTGGGTGATTTCTTGCAACTCTTGAAATGATAATTTGAATAAGCTAAGGAGAATGATGTCTGTATATTTCTCATCAGTTTATATATATATATAAAGTATATCTGTGTTTATACGTAATATATATCAGCATGTTAAAAAACTAAGACTCGGAAATAAAATCAATATAACTAATACAAATAAAGTGCTGGAAACCCATTTAACCCGAGGTTATTTATGATTAAATCCAAAATTTTTGAAAGACTATCCCACTGCAGCCTTGGAAACGAGTTTGTCTCAGTGAAGCTCCTGTGGGTGGATTAGCAAAAAATAATAATACGGATGGTAAATAATTGAGTTATTTCTGATGTCATGGTAATGACACAGTTTTGAGGTGTTGAATGACAACTTTTTGGACTTTCTTGACATTTTTTGAGCTGGGAGGGCTCCTGTCTGTGACCTCCATGGCCATGCTGGGATCTGTTTTGTCGGGGCCCGGGGGATGCTGCTCTCCCCGGGCAGAACTCTTGGGGAAATGCTGATTTTCCTGGCAAGGGAAGGACTCAAATCTGCCAGGCAAAAACCCCAGTGGGAATGAGGAATTTTCCTGCCATTTTCCTGCTGCTGAGGAGTCGCTGCTGTCCCAGAGAGTGCTGGTGCTGACTTTGCTGACTGATTTTGTCACTTAATTAAGGCTTAATTTAACGATGTTGGTAGCGTTTGTGCTGATTTTTGAGAAATTAATGGTTACAGGGGAGGTGTGTAAATAAACTGCAGGCAGCACTTTGCACCTCACCCTCAATTTAAAATAAAAATAGGAAAAACCTAGGAAAATACACCCAAGGAACAAGACCCCAATCCAAACATTGGTTTTTTTATTTAAAAATGATGCTCTTATTATTCTCGCTCAGTTAATATGGTTTGTATGATGAGACTGTAGAACTTCTGCTGCACTTGGGAAATAATAATAATAATAATAATAATAATAATAATAATAATAATAATAATAATAATAATAATAAATAAT
>VZDJ01000301.1:9585300-9672132 GCA_008694505.1 Cyanoderma ruficeps | reverse complement strand
GATTGGGGTTTTTTGGTTTTTTTTTTGTTTTTTTTTCCCTGCATTTGTGAGATTTCTCCCCTCCCTAAAATCGCCAAACTCGATTTTCCATCAGATCCCTTGAAGTCACAAATGAAGACTGATTCTCCCTCTGAACTCCCCTTCTGCTGAGCCACGACGTGGGGTTGGCACAATCTGTCCCTCCAGCAGGGAAAAGCTGCAGAACAAAGCTCGGCTCGATGCAAAATCCAGCAGGATGCGACTGTGGATTGTTGGGATAATTTTAATTTAGTGACGTTAATGAATCTTCCTGGTCCTGAGCTTTATTTGGTGGGAGAGAGCTGGAAATTAAGGGAAGCAGATATTGGAATTGCCAGGGCAATCAGGCTTCATAATCACCACCCAGCAGAGGATTTTTATTTCAGCAGTGAACAGGAAATATTCAGGACAGCGGCGTTAATATTTTTGCTTTCAGACTGGCTCAAATTAACCAGTTCCAGGCATATAATAAAGAGAAAATCACAGATACCCAGAGCATTTGCTGCACCCCAGATGATGAATTCGAAGCTCAGGGTTATATTCTTACAGATATTTATTAGATAAATTATAGATTGTCATATTCTTACAGATATTTAGGCCCCTTCCATCTGATTCTTACAGATATTTAGGCTCCTTCCAGCTGAAAACTTTTGGAATTGGGAACTTAATATGGATTTTTGTTGTTATATTTATTAGATAAATTTATTAGATATTTATTAGATACATTTATTAGATATTTATTAGTTATTTATCAGATATTTATTAGATATTTATTAGATAAATTACAGATTGTTATATTCTTACAGATATTTAGGCCCCTTCCATCTGATTCTTACAGATATTTAGGCTCCTTCCAGATGAAAACATTCGGAATTGGGAACTTAATACGGATTGTTGTTGTTGTTGTTGTTGTGCGTGGCTTGCAAGAATTTTTTTTTATGTAAAAAAAAGTGGAGTGGAAGAAAACTTTGTGAGCCCACATGGTCTGAGTAAAACAAAGACTTGTAGGGACAGAAAAAACAGCAGCTTAAATCAGGACTCACATCTGATGATGTAACTGTTTTGTCACTTGTGTGGGGTTTTGTTGGGTGGGGTTTTTTTTTTCCCTTTTTATTCCCTTGTTTTATTTTGTTTTTTCGGGGCGAGCGCAGACGGGGAGAAGTGTGGTTATTTGGTTATTCCCGATAATGATGGTGTGGATGCTCCCCACAGGAGAGGCTGAGGGATGAGACACCGATGGTATGAAACATGAATTTTGAAGAATTAAGGACTTTAGTTAAAATAGATATTGCTGAGGTAATACAGACTAACTTTGTTAACAGAAGCCGGATTTAAGGAACTGGTAAATCATGAAGCCTGTCAAACTATGGATGTGCATCCTGACTGATCAATGGACACCAAGAACACAATACAAGCATCAATCAAACAGTCCTGGAAAAACAGGATTTAGTTGTCACGTAGCACTAAAAGGTTAAAAAGTCAAAGCGAGGAAGACCCATCTTACTTCATCATTGTGAGACCCCACCCCATAAAAAGACCACCGACCCATTTCAAAGAACAAACTAGGCCTGCTTAATAGCTTTTTGGCTAATTACCATAGGAAGCAGAGAATGGGATGTACCAGAGTCATGAATATGCATTTGTGTTTTGGGTATTCAGTACTCCTGTACACAAACAGACCCTGTGATCACCTGTGAATTGTGGAGCCATCCCGCAGCCTGCCCAGAGTCGTAATAAACATTCACTTTCTAACTTTAAACTGTTGGAGAGTCTTTGTCCGTCACGGTGGATATCGGTGTTAGATCAATATCCACGTTTTTTTTAATAATTCAGGTGGAGGGGCAGCCTCGTGGCAGGGTTTGTTCTCCCTGCCTTTCAGGAGTCAGCTGCAATATGTGATTATATTTCCTCTCGTAGAACTCTGAAACTACTCTGGGCGCTGCATTTTTATTTTTATTTCTCCTTTTACTCCAGTCGTGTTCTTGGAGTGCTTGACTGCCTTTTTTTTTAAATTTTTTTTCTCCCCCTTCATTTATTTTCCTGGAAATGGTTCAAAAGACATTTGGAGGAGTTAATGAGACAATTTGCAATTTATCTTGGTGGTTTTTTTGGTTTTTTTTTTTCCTTTTGGGGGCGATCCAAAGCCATTTGGAGGCAATAGGATGGTCTCATCGACTCCGAGGAGCTGTGGGTGAGGCCCTTGATGAGGGTTGTTGCGAGTCTATTGACGATTAGGTGATGTCTCCATATGTGAAATGATAAAATACAAGTGTAAATGTTATAGCTCGGGATGTTTTAGTGCTGCTTTGCAGCTCTGCTTTTGCTGCAGTTACTCTGGCGGGGCCAAAACAGAGTTTGGGTGCAGGAACCGCTTTAAAACAGCCAGAGAGGCTGCTGGAATGATGAAATCTGGTCCCCCAAAAAATAGAAAAATAAGAAAGAAAGATCAAACCCAGGTTTATTATTGCAATGGGGATGTTGGAAATAGGGGGGACAAGGCGCCTTTAGGGGCAGAGCGGGTTGTAAGGCCCTGCAGGGTGGCGCTTAACGCACATGAATTATACATTGACACATCCCTGGGATGCCCGAGCAGAGGGTAAACACAGAGGGAAGAAACTGAGATAAAAGACGAGCGGAGAGGAGAATTGAAATTTGTTCTCCCCGGTAAACAAGGCTCAAAGTCACCGCCGGCGTTTGCTGCGTGCTGAGGGCGAGCGGGGAGCTGCGGGTTTGTGGCTGTGTCAATATTGGCACATTAAAAATCGGGAGATAAGGCAGAAGTGAGCTGGAGGTGTTTCCCTCTGGGTCCCCGGCCGTGCTGCCGAGGAGTTTTGGGCAGGGCTCACACCCGTGGGTGTTTTCCCCCTGGCACACAGCAGAGTTTTGGGGGTTTGCACAAACGGGATGGGACCGCTGGGAGATGTTCCTGGGGCCTCCGTTGCTGCATCAGCCTCACAACAGGGTTTGAGGCAACTGAGAGATGGTGTGAGGAAAATTAATCCACAAACACCACAGGTTTATATCCAAAAAGGAGATACTTTACTTTATTCGAGTAAAGGGGGAGTCCATGGGGCATTTCCCCTGGGGTCTCTCTGATTTTGGAGAGTGCAGCCTCCTATTTTATCCCGATTTCCCAACCACATTTCCCTATTTCCCCACTGGCTGAGGTACTTGAGAGTTACAGACTTCCCGGAGTGTCTAATACCTAAAATTCCCCTTTAATATATAACTCTCCCCCTTTTAATTTTTAATTTTTATGGAATTTGTGGACGATAATGGAGCACCGGCAGCGCTGCTGTGTGAGGGGAGCAGAGGGATGGGCCTGCCAGCCACAAACAGCCTGATCCCAGGAGAAAATGAAGGTTTTAATGAAGGCCAGTGTTAGGAAGATTAAAATCCACAAATGCCAGAAGTTTATGTCCAGAAAGGAGACAGAGGAGCCCTTTTACTTTTCTCAAATAAAGGGAGAGGCCACGGGGTATTTCCCCTGGAGTCTCTCAAAATTTTGGAGGATGCAGCCTATTTATCCCAATTTCCCAGCCCCATTTCCCTCTCTCTTTCCCCATACTGAGGTACTTGAGAGGTACAAACTTCCTGGAGCGCCTAATGCCTAAAATTCCCCTTTAATGTATAACTCCCCTTTTATTTTTAATTCTTATGGAATTTATGGGGTTTCCCCATTGTTTCTTTCATCTTTCAATATCGAGTTTCATTTGTCAGCAAACCTACGGTTTGTTAATAAAGGCAAATATCATCTTTTCCATTCACCGGTCAGTGGAATCCTTCCCATTGTTTCTTTCATCTCTCAGTGCTGGTTTTACCCACCAGCAGACCCAGTGCTTGTTTGTGAAGACAAATCTGTCATTCCTCTCAATGGCAACAGCTCAGGTCTGCCAGCAGCAGCCAAAGATCTCTTTGTTGCAGGGCATTTAAAAAACTTTCCAGCCAATAACTCATTGCTAAATCTTACAGACAGTTGTTCCAGCCAACCACTGAAAGCACAAGGACGCCTGCTTCTAACAGTGTCTACTTGTGTGCTTTTTGTTAACAATGCACAATATTCTTATTAAGCTAAAAACCTTCTACCATATTACTGGGCATGTTTTTTCTGCAGCCTTAAGGTCCATCCTGGCCAAACCTAAAAACTCGAACTATTGTTTTGTGTCCTTGCTGGCTGTACTCGTGTAACTTTTCCTATTTTCAAGCTTTGCAGCTAAATTCCAAGTTTTTCTTCTCTTTCTGTTTCTGGGGCCTCTGTGTAAGTCTCCTCACCTTCAGCATTTCCCACCTGCAGTGATCCCACTGCAGATCCACGGGCACGTTCCCAGCACCTCCTGGAGCAGCAGCATCACAGGAGAGGTGGATGTGGGGCAGATCCACAACCTGGGAACTGTTCCAGAGACAGATTTCCAGCCAGTCCGTGCCTTTTATATCCCAGGGAAGCTCTGCCTGGACTGTGCTGCTGCTTGGACAAAGCAGGTCAGGAAGGTGCTGCAGCACCTGGTCACTGGCAGCACCCTCCATGAGCAGGGCCTGGATGATGCCTGGAAACTCCCTCAGGCAGGAATTTTCTCCGAGTGCTGCTGCTTTGTGTTCTAGGCTGGCTTTGCTCCAATCTGAAGTGACCGTGATTGCAATTCTTCTTTTGTCCCATCAGTAGTTTCTCGTTATTTCTTTACCGGACAAAGCAGTCGAGGTTTGGGGATTTTATGTCTACAATTGAGCTTCTTTAATCATAGAACCGTGGAATGATTTGGGTTGGAAGGGACCTTAAATCCCATCCAGTGCCACCCTTGTCATGGACAGGGACACTTTTCACTATCCCAGGCTGCTCCAAGCCCAGTCCAGCCTGGCCTTGAACTCTAACTTTTAATTTTGGGGTCAGTCCATAGAAGCTTGGTTATCTTTCACTGTTAAGTGAAATTAGGTTTCATTAGGTTTCACTATTAGGCTTCATTGTGGGGTGGAGGCAAACATGAAACCCCTTCCCTTGTGCACATTAAATGTTTGGCCATTTCTCTTTATGCTAAGAAAAGCTCAGTATTTCTCAGCAGAGCTGAGTGCAGCCAGCTCATCCTCCCATCACAAACCCTGAGTTCCTCACAAACACAAGGAAATGACTCTCCTGATATAATTTTTCTCCCCTCCCCACCTCGGCCACAAAGTATCATCCAGTTGCTGACTAATATCTGGCTGTGGCTGCGATTGCTTTGGTGGGGAGTATGAATTCTTCATGGCACCTCAGGGGGCTCCTTAACAGCTTTATCAGATAATTACAGCTCTGGAAGCAACGTGCGATGCGTGCTGTGGTGTGGGGGTTTGGGATGCACCCCGGCTCCCAGGGCTCTCAGCATTAATATCTCCTCTTCCCTCATCCATTTCGAGCAGCACAGGATGAGCTCTGGAGCAGATGGTGGAGCTTTAGTCCCAGCCTAAATCCCAGCCCTGTAGCCCTGGTTTTGTGCCTGAGGTGTTTTGGTTTTCTGAAATTCTTTTCCCAGGGAATTTGCCACATCCAGTTTTGTTTTAACCACATCCAGGGATGGTGACTCCACCACCTCCCCGGGCAGGCCATTCCAGTATTTAATCACTCTTTCAGTGAAAAACTTCTTCCTGATATCCAACCTGTATTTCCCTTGATGCAGTTTAAGAATGTGTCCTCTCCTTCTGTCAGTGCTGCCTGAAAGAGACCAACCCCCCCGAGCACAGCCACCCTTCAGGGAGCTGTAGAGAGTGACAAGGTCACCCTGAGTCTCCTTTTCTCCAGGATAAACAACCCCAGCTCCCTCAGACATTCCTCATATGGCTTGTTTTCCACGCCCTTCACCAGCTTTGTTGCCTCCTCTGGACACCTTCAAGCATCTCAATGTCCTTCCTGAACTGAGGGGAACAGAACTGGACACAGCACTCAGTGTCCATCCTGAACTGAGGGGCCAGAGCTGGACACAGCACTCAGTGTCCATCCTAAACTGAGGGGCCAGAACTGGACACAGCACTCAGTGTCCATCCTGAACTGAGGGGAACAGAACTGGACGCAGCACTCAATGTCCATCCTAAACTGAGGGGAACAGAACTGGACGCAGCACTCAGTGTCCATCCTGAACTGAGGGAACAGAACTGGACACAGCACTCAGTGTCCATCCTGAACTGAGGGGAACAGAACTGGACGCAGCACTCAAGGATGTGTTAGAGGGCCTGAAATCCAACCTTAAATTAAATGCTTGGCTGAAATTAAACCTTCTGCTGTAGAACTCCCCAGGGGCTGGAAAACTTCCCTTCCAAGGGGATGGCAGAAGTGGACAGGGACCTTTCACCACCTTCTCCAGCCACTCCTGTGAGGCCTCCCCGTGACTGAGCCAGGTGTGGAGGTTTTGTCAGGCAGCTTCCCGGGCGCTGAACTTTGTGTGACATCCCCGATTTTTGGCACATCAAAGGTCTCTGAGAAGAGAAAACGATGCTAATCATGTGTTTCTGCGCTTTAGAAATATCAACTCATCGGCTTGCAGAGCCAGAAGATGGAGGGAAACTCGGAGGAGAGAAATATAAAATTCTCTTCCATCATCAAAGTAGCAGCATCAAGCCATGACCTCTCTGTGTTCCGACACGCTGCAAGCCAGAAGCAGAATTTAAATGGGCCCGGCCTCCTTGCTGCTTAAAAAGGGAGAGAAAAACAAGTAAAAAATTACTTTTACCAACTTCCCAAACTCAGCTCAAAGCTGCTCTGTGAAAAAATATAGGCAGGGATTGCTTTTCACTGGTTTTTGCCTTTCTCCTCCATGTACCACGTGCCAGTGTCCAGGTGTCCAACACCTGAAAAACACCTCGGAACCCTCCTCAGTGCCACCCTCAGCCTCCCGAAACTACCCAAATGCACCTTCTGCAAGGGAATATTTCATTTATTTTCTGCAGATAATCACAACTTCCACAGGAACTTTGTAGGAGCCGTGAGGATATTTGATTTTTAAACCAGAAACTCCTTCTAGAAACCGGCGGCACCTCGAATTTCTTGGCAGACTCTTCAAGGACATTGCGTGGCCTCCCTGCTGGGAGCTCCAAGTGTCACTTGTCTCGATACCTGCACTCGAACACGTCCCCTGACATGGAAATGATGAGCCACAAACTGTCCCATCAGTCTGTCTGAACATTTAACATCACAGCCTGCTCGGCCCATGATCTTTACAGAGAGCAAAATCCCAGGGCTTCATGGTATGGACAGTGATTTGCTGCTGGATGTATAATTTATTTCGGTCAGGTCAGGCTGTGTTCCTTATATAACAGCTCAGCCTAGAAAAAAGGAAATTTATTTGATATTTTTGCACCTTCTATAAAGTTAATGGATGAATTCAAGTTGGTGTTTTACTACAACGCAAGACGTTCAGCTGTGATTATGCATCACAACTAGGATTTTAAATAAATATACTTAAGCTGTTTGGACATCAGGGAATTTGGAATTTGGGTATTCCTATATATCATTCCCGTAGGCCTGGATTATTCCTGTTAGCCATATTTTATTTTTTTTATATATTGATATTTGTATTTACATAATATAATATATAAAATAATGGGACTCCTTGTTCTTTCAGTCAATCCCAGCAGCTGTAGAAAGATTTAATTTTTTTTTTCTATATCCAACTAATTTTAGGAGTTAATTTCTACTCTGAAAGTGTCCTGAAGCACCAACTACGCAATTTACAAAGCTCATCAGGAATGAACGTGGCACAGACCATCTTTCCTGTGGGAAACACCTGAAAGTGAAGGATTTTTCTCTCTGTTCAAATCGCCGTGTCCTACCCCAAAATGTTTTGTGAAGTTGAGGGATTTTTATAAAATCAAGGAGATAAATCAAATTTAGGATAGCAGCGGCTGCTGTGACCTTTCATTTGGGGAAAATGGCTGAGCTTCCAGTCCTCGTTTCTGAAAAGCCTGGAGTTGTTTTCCTTGGGGAAGGACAAATTTTCAGTCTCGCACATCATCAAATATTGAATATATTTGCTACTTATGTAAAAGAGCATTTTAGCCTGGTGAGAGAGAGGAGATTAAAACGAGCAGGCTGCATCCCTAAATCCAATTGTTTTCCTGGGAGATGCCACTCAGCCTGGCGAGAGATTGACACCGTGTCAACTCTGCTTCCCTCAAATTGCCCTCAAACGAGGTGCCCTCCACCTCCATCCCCGAAAACCTGATGAAATTAGGGAATTAAATTTCTGGGAATGTCTTCTCCGAGCACAAGGAGCCCTTTCCAACAGGATCATTTGTTTGAACATTAAATTAAGCAATCTGCCCTCCCCAGAGGGGCCCAGCAGCGAATCCTTCTTCTCCCTCTGGAGGGAAACACCTTTGCTTTTCCTGCTGCTTCCCCACTCCATCATTGACCTCTTGGCCACGGGTGCGTCCACAGTAAACTGACAAATTCAGCAGGATGTTGTCCCTGCAGGTAAAATCAGCTCCATGTCACAGGTCTGGGGATAAATGGTGGCCCTGGCTGAGGAGGTGATGGTTCCTGCCCGGGGCGGTCGCGGTTTGACGGCTCTAACGGGGAATTTGATGGGAATTTGATGGGAATTTGATGGTGGCTGAGGCAAAACAGCCAAGAAATCCTGCTGAAACCTTGTTTTCCTATCAGTCCTTATCAGGCCGGTTGCTGCCAGGAGAGGGGTGGGGATCAGTGTCGTTGTAGGACGTGAAAGAGAGATGAGAAACTCCAAATATTGCAGAAGGCAAAGTGTAGCCCTAGTTCGTGTCTGAAATGTTTTGGTTTTCTGAAATTCTTTTCCCAGGGAATTTTCTCTAAACAAGAGAAGTGTTTTTGCGAACTGTACTTTGTTTTTCATTCCTTTTCTTAAGAGGGACTTCTTCTTGATGTCCCTCTGGTCTGACCAATGTAAAGGAAGAAGTTTGCCTTTCTGTCACCAATCAAATTGGTCTGTCTAAAATAGTGTATAAAAAACCACAGGCCAAAAATAAAGGAGTCATTTTCATCCTTCTGAAGTTGGAGTCTGTGTTGCTGTAGTGTGAAACAACGTCAGCAAAGAGCATAAAAAAAAGCTTTATTGTTTAATTCTTACACTTTTTATAAGTGTTCTGATACAGACTTAACATGGTTGGTGAACAGGAACGACACCTCTCTGATCCCTTTGGTTAAACCAGAGAAACAGCAAAACACCACCTGGAGAAAGATTGTTTTGGGAAAGGAGAGTTGTTTGCCAAGATTGTTTTGGGAGAGTTGTTTGCCAAGATTGTTTGGAGAAGAAACTTCCTTGAGAAATTTTTCATTGAGAAAAAGTTAGCAGCTGCCAGCAGGCTGAAATCTCTCAGACCCAGAAATATCAGGCCCACGGGTCAGATCCAGATTAAACACCAGGGTTCCCTTATCACCGCCAACGGCACAATGCTCCAGCCCACCTGGCAGGGCAAGGCCAGCGTTAGAATTTCATATAAAAATTAGATGGGATCAGAAAAGTGATAAAATTCTTGTGCTCCTTGTAAATATCCTTTCCTCCTCTGCCCTGTCTCCCTGCGTGCAGATCCCATAAAAATCTTGGGTTTAGCCAAGACTACTTTTTAGCCAAAATAAAAATAACAATATGTGACCAGCAGCAGGGTGGCACAGCCTGTAGAATGGGGATCCTTAAGGCTTTAGGAGTAGAAAGGAATTATTTGCCTTAATTATTAAAACATGAACACCACCGTGTGCCGGTTGGTTGATTAAACTTTCCAAACGTTAGTTAAGTCACTGCAATCTACATTTTCGGGACGTGTTTTTGCTCGTTGGGATGTGCAGGATCCAAAATGCAGATTATTTATGTAATAAATTTTATTTTAAAATTTTATGTCCTAATGCAACAGGGCTGAGGGGCCCTGATTTTGAGCATTGGTGTTCATGTTCATCAGCAAACCCCCAACTTCTGAGGGGAAATATTCGCAACAGAGCAAGAACAGGAAAATCCATTTGGTTTAAAATAGGCCATAATTATTATTAGTTTTATTATGATGATTTAGACTTCACCAGTTCTGTTATACAAACCTGCCTCCACTTGGATTTTAACCACTTAAATAACTGGGAAAAATTGTGGTCCTAGTGACTAAAAAAAAATAAATTTACCCTGAAGACCCAGTGGTTTATCATTCCATATTAACTGACGTTTCTTACCGAGAAAAGTGAGTTCTCTCTTAGCAAAATGTCTTTCCTATTCTGCCAGGCAATTTAAAATTAAAGCCTGACAGGCCATGCTAATGAAATAAAGCAATAAACATTTTCTGACAGGTGCAAAATACAGCCCTTGTTCGATAAGATGATATTTGGGGGAAAAATTTGCTCGGTGAATCTAATTTGTGTCAGCTCAATATTGGCTTGAGCATCAAATTCTAATTTATTGAAAGCACCAGCAAATACTAGAACCATTTGTTTAGCACAAAGCATTCAATCTATAAGGACCAACTCCATGAAATTTAATTTTCTGAGCCAAAAAAGACAATCAAAGTAGGAAAAGCAAGAAAAAAAAAACCCTCTCATGTTGGAATAAAGGGAAGTGCAACTTTAGAGGATGAAAATATTTAATTTACCATGAAGAAAAGGGAAAAAACTTCTATGAAATTAAATAATTTGACAGATTTTTTTATCTGCTGCTGATTTTTCTTTCTATTTTCTTTCTTTTTAGTGGAAACACTGATTTTCAACCCTTTTCCTGGCCACTTTTGCAGGGATTTTTATGGATTGACTAGGAAATGTTGAGAAGCTGGAATGAGATGAGCTTCAAGGTCCTTCCAACCAAATCCATTCTGTAATTCCATGGTCCTCCAATGTTTTAGCTCCATCAGTTTCCCCAGTTTGCCATTCTCAAAGCTGATTGAAATGGGGGATAAATTTGGGAGGGAATTTCCCTACTATTTATTTAAAACTGGAGTTTTCATGTTGGACCTGCTGAAGCGGTAACTGCTGCATTCGGATGATGGAATTCCAAATATCCCAGCTGCATTATATCCCCATTTTGGTTTGGTTTTGAGGAGAATGTTTCATGAACCTCAGTGAAAACCAGGAGCAATCATCTCTCCCAAGGTCTCGAGTCTTGGATTGGATCCCTGTAAAATCCTTAATTGAAAATCAGAGATTTTTAAGACCTTTTTGGCGGGCTGAACACCCTGCAAATATTTTTGCCTTCATTGTTTTACCTACAGAAATTTAACATTTTTTTTTCTCTTCATGAACACTCAACTAATGATCTAATTGGATGAAACAATTATAGATTAATCTGGCTGCTAATTAAGCTGGGTTTATGATGTGTTTCCTCATTGGATGTTTGCACAAAGCTGGAAGATTTTGGGAATTCCTTGATGCTGGCATTCCCAAACTCATCATCAATGCTTTCCCTGGCATCTCCTGCTGTGGTGCTGCCAGAGGATTTGGGGCAGATCCTGTGTGGAAATCCTTCACTTTTCCAGAGGTGAGGTCGATTGATGAGGATTTCCTGGGTTTAAACACCCAGATCACACAAATCAGCAGGGTTAGATCGAGTCAAAAATGAAAATCCTTGGAATTAGGATTTTTAAATAAGGATTTTTGAAATTCCCTTTGGGGTGCAGCAGGTGAGGAGCTGAGTACGATGCTGGACCATGAGGGATTCCTCCAGCTGTGGATGAAAAACTGGATATCCAAACCCCTTCTGCTCCCAAAATTTGCTCTAAACCACTGTCTCCGCTGCAGAGATTGATCCTAAAATATCAGCAGGGCTGGGAATTGTGCTGCCTGGCAAAGTGATGTGGAAGGATCTAAAATCCATGGAGGTTATTAAGCAATCCTTCTGCTGTTATGGCTTTTGGGGATTGCTTCTATTTACTCCTTGAACAATTTTTGGGGTTGATTTTTGTTTTTTTTTCATCCCCTCAAGCGTGAGGGGAATATTTCTCAATTTCGTCTGTCGAGAGCTCATCCAAACGCATAAAAATCCTCAAAAAAAAGAGGAAAAAATCCATATGGCATATTTATATCCAATTATTTCCCTGATTCTTCCTTTGTTCAACTCACAAGTTTTATGGGAGCTCCAGCTTTATCCATTTTACGCTCCAGCAAGCTTTGCAAATAAATACTGAAGGTTCAGAAGAGTTGCTGATTTATCCTTAAGCCCAGTTTATGGGAGCTGTAGTTCCGGGGCTGTCTGGATCCCATTGATCCCAATCAAATTAGCAGCTCACTCCTCATGGGCTGCTCATTTGTTCCTTTTAACCACCGAGTTCTGAAGTGGCCTAAACTTGCACAGGTATAAAAAACCAAAAATTGCCTCTATTTGTCAAGCTTTTTTGTTATTTTTTCTGTTCCGGGTTGAACCTCACAGCGCTGCAGAAATCCAGACCAGGCACAACTCACAAAAAGGATATTTTTGGGAATGTTTTGCTTATTAATTTTTTTCTGCAGGACGGGGGGAGAAGAGGCTTCTCATCCTCTGCCAAAAACCTTTTTGTTATTTTGTGGCTTTTGCACTGCAGGGTTTTCACAGCCACGTGGTCCCCTCTTATCAGCAAGTGCAAACTTGGTTTCTTGGGAACCTCGTTTCCAGTTGGACCTCTGGGGTCTTTTGTTGTCTCCATTCTCAGCATTTTTTAACCCAAAACTCTTTAGCTCCCAGTACCACATGGAAATGTGTTTGATGGGCGTCGTTCTCACCAGCAGCACCTCAATATCTGCATTAAAACCTGTGTTGGTCCAGGGATTAAGGAAAATGATTGTGGATGAGCGGGATAAGGAAAGGATTCATATTTTTCCGCCTGTACCCTGCTTAATTATATCGTGTTTGGTACTTAAATGCACTTTTTGGGTTTCAGGATGTCTTTGTTGAATTAAAACGACATTTTTTTCCATCCTTGGAAGTGTCCAAGGCCAGGCTGGATGGAACTTGGAGCACCTTGGTGTAGTGGAAGGTGTCCCTGCCCATGGAATGGGTTGGAATTAGGTGGTCTCTAAGACCTCTTCCAATCCCAAGCCATTCTATGACTTTATTGGTTCCAAATACCAAAATGTATCTTTTATTATTGTCCTGAATCCCCAAACGAAAATGTCCAAATATTCCATTCCACGTTCTGTTACAAAACGTCCATCCCCGAGTCGGAATTCTGTTGTGAGATGGATTTTTTTTTTTTTTAATATTCTCACAAGAGTAGCTTAAACTGTTGGCATCGTTTAGAGTATGGTGCTGATAACAGAGCCCAGATTGATACATTTATAGATATATTTTTATATATATATAAAAAATAAATATATATTTTTATATATTTTGGATTGATTTTGGAGCTTAAACAACATCTCCTTGGCCACAGAAGGCCGTGGGATTGTTTTCAATATATTTCTACTGATATCTACTCCCTACAGTTCCCAAAAGGAGGTTGTAGCCAGGTGGGGACTGACCCCTTCTCCCAGGTAAAAGTGGCTGGATGAGAGGAAATTGTGCCAGGGGAGGTTTAGATTGGACATCAGGGAAAACTTCTTCACTTTTGATGCAGATTTGGCCATGTAATTCCTGCTTCTTCTGTGCAAAACTCCTCAAAACCAAGCGCAAAACTCCTTTGGGGTTCGTTAATTTTGGTTTTTTGGAATCCTTTGAAAACGAGGACGCCAGTGAGACCCACACGAGCACTACGCGAAATTTCCTAAATGTTTCCAGGGAGTAACTTTGAGCAAGTCGAGTGCAGAAGTTTCTCTGTGCTGCACATCTGAGGTGAAGGTGTCTATTTCCGAAAGGATAAATCTGGATGCCATGGTGATGGGAAGCTTTATATAGCCTAAAAGGATAATTGCACGACTTTGAATTTTCCTGGGCTGGGCCAGGTCTGTAATTTGGATTCCACAGAGCTGATGGATCAAATTAGCCACGGCTTTATTTGATAGAAATAACCTTCAATATTTTGCTATTTGGAGCAGCCCACGTGATTTGCCGCCAAGTTTGCTCCGCCGAGGTCGCGGTGCTCCTCGTTCCTTGGTTATTCCTTGGGGAAAAGTTGGCTTTGGATACACTTTGGAGTCTGTTTGGATCTTTTTTTTCCCAGCAGCAAGGGGCAGGATGAGAGGAAAGAGCCTCAAGTTGCACCAGGGGAGGTTGAGGTTGGATATTAGGGAAAAGTTCTTCACTGAAAGGTTGGTCAAGGTTTCGTGACCCTAAATTTTCTTATTGAGACTTTTCACCAAAAAGATCTTTTTTTTACTGAGATAAATCAAACCAAATCCTGTATTCACCAACCAGAAGGTCCAGGTGGGTTGAGTGAGCAAATTTATTAAAATAATTTAACTTTTAGGAAATTTACCTTGTATTTTTAATCCCTTTTTTTTAACTTCTCCTTTATTGTAAAATGGCCTCGATAAATTTATTATTTCACACTTAACTGTTCTCTTATCACCCTAAATTTACTATTCTATCATCTTATTATAAAAAAATTAACAGGTGAATATTCCTTGGATGGGTAAGAAAAATTGCATTACAAGTAAGAAGATAATTTTCAACAGCTTTTCTTTCATCATATTTTTGTCCTATTTATCTTAATTCCCTTCTCTTGCCATATTATGATTATTTTTGTGTGGATTGATCACATCCAGAGTGTGATATTTGAATATATCTGAAAGATATTTGAAATTGGGCAAGATGAGTGGTTGACTTGATGTGTCCACAAGAAATGGGAAGTCCAGATGTGCTGAGCATAGTCTCATGCAAATCTTCAGTAAAAATATTGTTTGTATGAGAAATTCTTCAGGATTTCACTCATAATAATTTAATGCATTTTGAGGATTTCATGACCTGCACGTGAAAAGGAAATTTCCAATCCAGAGAGAGAACTTTCCTAAACTTTTGGTAAAATCTCTCATAATCTCTGCAAGGAATAGAACCTTTAATTTTATATTTGACCCCATCAAAATACTCTTTACGCTCTCACTTGGAAGTGGAATATTCCTTCCCACGTGATATTTGTGGATAATCACAGAAATTGTTTAAGGAAAGAAATTTCCTTGAAGAGGTAATTTTTTATACCTGATAATTAATGGTTCTTTGATGAATGATAGGACAGTGAAGCAGGAAATTTAATTCTTATTTAGAAGTTGGATTAAACACAGGAATCCTGAGGGCCAAAAACACATTTATGGGGTTGTGGGGTTTGTTTTTTTTTCGTCTGTTTGATTTGTGAGCTTTGTGCCACCCACTTATGAAAATCCGTGGATATTCATTTCCTTCAAATCTTTTTTTTCCCAGAGGTTGAAGATGTTTTTGGGAGGAAGAGAGAATTATAATCTGAATATTGTGTCCCCAGCCCCCTCCTGAACTGAGGAGTTCAATCACAAGGTGGCACTTCTGCCTCACAGATGAGATTTTTTCCTCACTCGCTTTCGGTCCACCTGCCAAAAAATCCCAAATCCCGGTCGGTGCCTCCTGGCTCAATCCTCCTTTTCCTTTTCCCTGGGAATAAACATTCCTTACATCCCCGGAAAAGGAGCTCCTGATACAACCACAGGTTTTAATTCGAATTCAACCCTGGAAAGAAAACAGAGTAAAACCAGAAATGGGAGTGAGGTGGTAAAGCCTCGTTTTTCCTTCCACGCCCTGAACTTTCCCTGAAATGATTTAGGTCAGTGAACTGCTAAAATTGCTCTTATTGCTAATTTTTCAATGGTGCTCACGGACGAATTATCCCCTATTTTATCTGAATTTTATTATTTCTCATATAATTTTTTATTTAAAGCTCACAACCTGTTCCCACGTCCCAGTAAGGTGCTGGGTCAAGTTGAGATATTCCAATAATTGTGTTATTTCATTTGTGAGCCCAGGTATAAAAATAACTTCTGGAATGAGCTTTCGCACTTGCCTCGATTGTTGGAGACCCAGGTTTTGTTCTTCTCTTTGCCTTGGGAATATTTTATGGCTTGAAGATGATTTTTATGGGATTGGGCTCTTTAAGGCATTGGGATTTACTGGGGATATTCCACCTTGGACAGGTGGAGCTGCAGGTGCTGGAAAAGCTGCGATAATTCCCAATTTCTTACTTAATATTTACATTAGTCCTTTTCCTCATGTCCCCCCTCTTCCTGTTCCTACCCTAAATTCCAATCCCTCCTGATTGAACCTGTGGATAAATCTCACCTGGATCACTGGGAGCAGATGCAGACCCCGGATAATTCATGACAAAAATAATTAACAATGCTGAACTGCACCACATGTATTTCTTACAGACATCCAGCTCCATGAAGAGCTTGATGGGAAAACAGTGTTGTAGGGAACTTGTAGCTCAAAGAACTCTTTGATTGGGGTTTTTTTAAATGTTTTTCAGGCACTTTTCCTTCGTTTTCAGAATAAGTCACGTGATTTTGAAAGAGAAACAAAGATTCGGATAACAAAGATTATTTCTATTAATACACAGAATATAATGATGAACATTTTCCCCATACTCATTTCCTAACCTTTCTTAGGCTTTGCCTCATTTAACCTGCGAATTCCTTTTTATTTTATTGTATTTGAATGCCTTTGGCAACCAGAAATCCTTTTACTACAGAGCTGATGCTTCAGGTAGGTCAACAAATAATCCAAATATCCAGATGGGATCCCCAGGAAGGATTGGACCTCCTTTGGGTGGCAAAAAGAGACCTTAACACAAAAATAAAATTGCATTTTTTAGCTTTAAACGTGGCTCTGGGGTGAAGGGGAAGTGGTAATTCTGATTTCTCATGCATCTCCTCCCTCTGCTAAATCAAAGGAATTGACATTTAAATTGGTTTAGGCCTTGCTTAAGTTCAATTTTACCAGGTGATGTCAGGATAAACATTTGATTAGATCGTGGAGAATGAAGGATCCAGAGAGCGAAAAGGAGCAGCCATGGAATTGTTTGTTTTCCTGGAGAATTTCTAGGGATTATTCTCCTTTCCTTGGCTGAAATCCTGGCTAAGTGTGGATCTGGGCCTAAAAGGCTCCAAACCGCTTCAGCAGATCGAGGAATTTCATCCCAAATTAAAGGAGATTTAATTTAAGGATTTCTCTGCCCTGCTTTTTAGTTTTGAATAATGACTCGGAGAGTTTCAGTGCTTCGGTAAGTTGGGTTGTTGATGGTTTTGGATGTTTTGAACGTGTCATTTTGGGCCTTTTTAAGCCCCATCCCAGGATTTCAGTAACCACTCTGTGTGTTTTGTTCTCCCTTTCCCCGGATTTAAATAATTCCTGTGTGTGCCCGGTTCAGTTGTGAAATTGATGCCACAGGGAGGTGCAAATAGTGAAAACAAAAGCAGAATTCTTGTTATTTTTCTCGGGTGCCCCCGAAAACGTCCCCAAGTCTGAAATGTGATTCCCCTTTCTCTGTTTTCAGCCCTTCACGTGTTTGTGAAATGCTGGGAAATATTAACTGACCTTTTTCCTATACCAAAAAAAAGCAGATTTTTCAACCAGGCACCGAATTTCCATTGATTTTTACATTACTTGGTTTTATTAGGTTCTGCTGTTTGTTTGTCCTTAATGTAGCATTGGACAAAGATTTATTTATTTCCTCAAAATCTCGTTTTTGCTATGGAAAGGTTGCATCCAAACCTTTATTGTTAAGACTTTTTTTAATGCCCTGAATCTCCACCAACCAGAACGAATAAATAGAATAACCAAGAATGTTTTGCTGACATCCCATGGAGTTGCGGAAGGGGATTTTATTTCCCTAATTTGTGCTGCCTGGCAAAATTCTTGANGATGGTGCCAGATGGTTCCAAACGTCGTGGTGGAAACTTCTGGGATTTTTGGAGTCCTTGATGATCCTTGTTTGGCTCTCAGCAAACGGGAGCACGAGGGGGAACTTCTGCCACCCAGCAAATGCAGGTTAATGCCAAATTCGTTTTCCATATGGAATTTCCTGTTGCCATCACACAAGGATGGGTTGGGAGGGTCACAGGCGCGGACGGAAATAGAAACAACTGAATTTCTCCTGTGGAAGAAATGCTCATTAAAAGCTTGAGGAGGATTAATTACTTGGGATTCTTGCATGGAAAGGGACATTAGAAACCATCCCATTCCACCCCCTGCCATGAGCAGGGGCAACTTCCACCATCCCAGGCTGCTCCAAGCCTGGAAAAGAGAAGATTCTGGCCTGAGGGAGCTGTACTCACCAACCAGAAGGTCCAGGTGGGTTGAATGAGCAAATTTATTTAAAAAAATTTAACTTTTATCTCTAATGGAGATGGAGAGAGAGAATTGACAAGGGGTGGAGGGACAGGACAAGGGGGAATGGCTTCAAACTAACAGAAATTAGAGATAGGTGGGATATTGGGAAGGAATTCCTGGCTCTGAGGGTGGGGAGGGGCTGGGATGGAATTTCCAGAGAAGCTGTGGCTGCCCCTGGATCCCTGGCAGGGCCCAAGGCCAGGTTGGACATTGGGGCTTGGAGCAGCCTGGGACAGGGGAAGGTGTCCGTGACCGTGGCAGGGATGGCACTGGATGGTTTTTAATGTCCCTTCCCGTTCTGGGATCAGAAACACCTCTGGTAGATATTTGACTATAATCACTCAGCTTTGATCACTTTGCCAAAATTTCCTGGAATTTCTGCTCTGCAGTCAGGGGTAAAATGATATTTTGAAGCTCATCAGCATGGCCTGGCCTGCTGGAGAGGAGCTGGGTCCCCCTGAGGGCTTCTTTGGGGGCTCCTCCCCTTTCCAGAGAGGGTTTTGGGACATTAATCCCTGCAGCCCTGCGCTTCCTTGTTTGTGTGATGAGGAAATCTTGCGTTTGGCATCTCCAATTTCACAAGGCGATTTCCATTTGTGTTCAGCCAAACCTTGGACGGGACTGAGACTCTGCTTCTCCTTCCCTTCCCCGAGCAAACCAGGGTGGCACAACTTGGTCTTGTTTTCCAGGCCCTTTGAACAAGTGGTTTTATTGCGACTCGAACAGGAATTTTGGAGGATTGAGGGGGTTGCTTGGCAACTAAACTGCAGTGTTTGCACGGGCACCTGCTGGGTGGTTTCTGCCTTTCCCCAGGGAGGGCAGAGAGTTCTCTGTGTTTTCATTTATTGCTCGAACAGGACGTGGTGCTGCTCCTCCAGCCTGTTCTGTCCTGCCCAGGGGGAAATTCCTGCCCCTTCTTGACACATTCCCTGTGTCCTGTCCCTCCATCCCTTTGTCCCAAATCCCTCTCCAGCTCTTCTGGAGTCCCTTCAGGCGCTGGGAAGGGTTCTGAGGTCTCTTTGCCTCAGTTAATGAAGATTTCCCTGCACAACTGCAATTTCTGCCTGAATCCAGAAGGGTTTCCAGATGTTCCAAATGCTCTCTCATCCTGGGGGATTAATGGGGGAAAATAAATAGGATTTTAGGTGTCTGCACCGACTTGGAAAGTTCAACAATAATAACTTTGCAAACTGGGTTTTAGTGAAATTCCCAACCTTTGAAGGTGCTAAAGCAAAACTGTGTTTGTGGCTCATGGAATCACAGGTTTGGGTTGGGAAGGATCTTAAATTCACCTCGTTCCACCCCCTGCCATGGGCAGGGATGTTTTCCACTATCCCACGTCATCCAAAGCTTCATCCAACCTGGCCTTAAACTTTCCAGTCAGAAAAGAAAGATCTAAGCCCATACCCTTTAAGAATGATCCTTTTTTTTTTTTTAGCTAAGCATTATCATCATTATTTAAGAAGTTTTAAAAAATACGTCAGGAACGTCTGAATGACTTTTTTCTAAGCCTACCAATGAGGATAATGGTAAATGATAATGGGAAAAAAAATATTCCAGCAGAATGAAGGCCTCAGGTTTACAGAAATATTAATCCTGATGGGCTGGGCAGCCAACAGGAACAGCTTTCAGCAGCTCCTGTGTTTTATTTCATTTTTAACTGAGTCTTAAGGTGACAATCTTGCTTTTATTAATGGCAACTCCAGCTAATCTGCTAAATTTTTTTATTTTTTTTTTGGAATTGCGAGAAGGCAGAATGTATCCCGGGATTAGTCATGCTCCATGATACAATGTGCACACAAAGGGCCATGTTTTATTCATTGCTGATATGCAAAGTGGATTTCCAAATAGAAACTTTCTTCCAGGCCTCCTACGGCGCCGTGTCTAACACCAGTTCGTACAAATGCTCTCTTGAGAACACCTGCTTTAAAAAAGAGGAAAAAAACCAAAAAAGCCAAGAAACCCTCCTTTCTCTTTTGCTGTATGAACATCCTTTGGATGCTTACAAATTAATTATCCTGCCCAGAAGCTAAAAATGTATGAAAATTGAAAAAAAACAGAACAAAAACCCCCAAAACAAAAAAAAACCCAACCCCAAACCTGGTCAGGGTGTTGGGGACAGTCCAAATAAATCCTCCTGCAGTGGCAGATGTGGTTCTGTTGGAGCAGAGATGATCCTGGAGAAGGGTCCAGTGGTGCTGGGATGGGTCTGGGCTCCCTCTGGGAATCCAGTGCAGACAGGCTGTGCTGCTGTTCCCAATCCCAGCTTTGATCCAGGTGGGAATGCTGGGCTCCTCCCCCTGGGCGGAGCCTCTCCCCATGGGATGATGGAATTGTCTCAGCCCTGCAGTGAGCCTGGATGGCCCATGGACAGCAGATATCCCCTGGAGGGAGGATGGGTCCTGGAAAGGATAAAGAACCCAAACAACACTGCCCCAGCTGGTTTAACAGCTCCCCATGAACAGCAGATCTCCCCTGGAGGGAGGATGGGTCCTGGAAGGGATAAAGAACCCAAACAACACTGCCCCAGCTGGTTTGAACAGCTCCCCATGAACAGCAGATCTCCCCTGGAGTTATGAGGAATGGGTCCTGGAAGAGATAAAGAAAAAAACACCTCCCCAGCCTGTTTCAACAGATGGTAATAAAATAGATAATTTTGGTTAAATCTTGCATTGCAACCCAAGACAGTGATAATCTCGTGTCTCCAGGCATGAGCTGGGGGTGTGGGTGTTGCCTGAGGTGAGCGGTAGCAGGTGTTTAAAAATTTTAAAATTTTATGTTATTTTAAAAATAACACCTCCAAAGAATGGTCCTGGAGGGAGGAGAGCTGCTTTTTTTTTTTTTTCCTCCCCACCAGAAGAGCCCTTAAATGGCATAAAAAAATTTCCCAGAGTGTGTAGTTGATGTAAGTGCAAGATTTCAGGAAGCTGGAGTGGTTTTCCACCTGTTTTAGTTTGTTTTTTTTTAATCTTGTAACCACAGCAAACGTAGGGAATTCTGAATTTAAGGGAGGAAATGCTCAGTGCTCTCCACTCGACACATTCCCTGTGTCCTGTCCCTCCATCCCTTTGTCCCAAATCCCTCTCCAGCTCTTCTGGAATCCCTTCAGGCACTGGAAAGGGCTCTGAGATCTCTTTGCCTCAATTAATGAAGATTTCCCTGCACAACTGCAATTTCTGCCTGACTCCAGAAGGGTTTCCAGATGTTCCAAATGCTCTCTCATCCTGGGGGATTAATGGGGAAAAAAATAGGATTTTAGGCATCTGCACCGACTTGGAAAATATCTCAACAATAATAACTTTTGACCTCTGTGCTTTTAATGAACCACGCCCAGACAAGCCACGCCCATCACGTAAAAATTGTGACAAAATGTAGAAAACACATCGAAACGCTCTTAAAATTCAAATATCAGCCAGCTCCAGGTTTTTCAAAAAAATTCTGAATTTTTTGGCCCTCCAGCTGAAGGTCAGCCTCACCTGGGGCTCCTTCCAGCGCTCCTGGCACAGTCTGGGAGCAAGGAAATAATTTCAGTAATTAACTTGATGGATGTTTCCTATCAAACCGCTCCAGTCCCGGGAGCTGCTCTTGGGATACCCCATGTGAGAATAGGGGAAAAATTGCATTAAATGTTAACCAAATCCTGCTTTTTTCCCCCTTCTTTTCCTCAGGTTTGTTCTGCAGAGATGCAGGTTTTGGAATGAGGCTTTAGAGTTTTTATTCTGATTTAAAATGTACTTTGGTTTTGTTAGGATTGTTGAGCCTTGATTTAAATGTCGTTTATGGAGTGACAAGAAGTATCAGAGCAAAAAGTTTTCAGGGAGAGAATGGGGATTTTTTAGGTTCTTTCTACAAATATAATTTATTACAAAGTACAGGAGTTTTNAGATCTTTTTTTTCTCCTTTTCTCTCCCCTATTTTGGGGATTTTTATTTTATTTTATTTTATTTTATTTTATTCCCCAGGACCCACGCTGTGGATACTTGGGCAACCTGCAACACTTTTGCTGTCGCTGCTGGAATTTCGATCCTGGCAGCAACAAAACTGGGCAGATCTTCCTAATCTTGAGCTCCCTGATTTGATTTGCTCTTAGCTCTGACACAAAGGTGCTGACTGGCCCTGTAGAATATTCCCAATGATCCAATCAGGGGAGGAAAGACTCTGATTATCCTGAAAAAAATAGAAATTCCCTCAGGATGAGCCAGAGATGCTGAGCTCACCTGTTTCCTCTGTGCTTCATAAGAAAAAAAGCCTTGAAATTCAAATTATTTTGTAAAAATAAAGGCCAAAAACATCAGATTTTTTTTTTTCTGAGAAAATCTGGACCTGGCTGATGTTTTAATTTTAAACGAATTTTGGTGTGTTTTGTCCATTTTGTCATTATTTTTACTGGTGTGATGGGAGTGACTTGTCTGGGCGTGGTTAAAATCACAGAGATAAAAAATGATTTTGGTTAAATATTTTCTATATCCACGCAGACACCTAAAATCCTGGGTTTTTTTTCCCCATTAAACCCAGCCTGGACTCTACTGCTGTTCTGTACTGCAAGAAAAAAAAAATCCCTGAAAATTCACATTAAATTTAACTGTGGCGTTTCCATAGAGATGATGTTTAGCATAAAAATAGCTGAAACATTTTGACACTGATTCCCAGCCTGTGGTTCATAACATCTCTCTTTTAAGCTGAAGTATGGAAATAAATCCCTCATTCCAACCACAAAAACCACGGGATGAAATATGGGAAGGTAAAAGAATTTGTCTCTAATTTAAGATAATTAAAAGCAACTTCTCCTCAAATTGGAAAAGGAACTTATCTTGTTAAATCAGAGATGAGGGGAAAGGAACATTGTAATATGAATTTCTCTCTAATTTAAAATAATTGACCCTAAATTCTCTGCAAATTGGAAGGTGTAACTTCACGTGTTACATCAAGGATGAGCTAAAAGGAAAAGCCTGATTTAAATTTCCCCAAATGGGTCGGGTGTTTATAGGTCTGGAGGGCAGGACAAGGGGAGAGAGAATTACAGTCAATGGAGATGTTTGAATTTTGTGTTAGAAGCCAAAAACGTTGATTTTTGGATCGTTTCCTTCATTGGCAAGGACTGCAGGAAGAGTTTCAGGATAATTTCAAGTGTTCTTGGAGGTGAAGCAAAATGATTTCCCTGCTCAGGTTCCTGGGGTGAGATTTTTTTTTTTGGGTTTCATCCTGGAGAAGGAGCCAGGTCTGATAAACGTGGTGGAGCTGAAGGTTGGGTGATCCCAACATCGTTCCGCAGGGAATTGAGTTTGGGTCGTTCGCTTTGCGTGGTGGATTTTAGCAAGGTGGAGTTGGAATAAAGAGGTGAAGGAAATCCAGAGGTTGAAAATTACAGAAAATGATGAGAATAATGAATTTTTACATATTTTGAAAATAATGATTGGGGGGGGGTGGTTTGTTTTGGTTTGGGTTTTTTTGGTGGTTTTTNTGGTTTTTTTGTTTTGTTTTAGTGGGGGAAGAAATGAAGCATTTGTTATTTATTTATGAACCCTACTTGGAGAACTTTTCCGCCAGGGGCCATGGGCAGCACAAGCTGGGAATGATCTCCAGGGTGAGAGAACTTTGGGACGCCTGGAAACTCTTCTGGATCCAGACGCAAATTGCCTTAATATTTATAGATAAATACTTAACATTTATTAAATAATAAATAAGCAAATAATATTATAACTAATAATTCAAACCTGTGGAAATGAGATTTATAAAAAGATTCGAAACCCCAGTGATGGGAAAGGGGAACAGGTGAGCACACGTGGAAGACGGACGCACTGAGATTCCAGAGGTTGGGAACAAAACCTCTGAATTAGTGAAATATTTCGTGGAAATTTTCCCTGGAACCCACCGTTCCCGTGCGCCTGGCTGAAATCTAACGTGTCAATATTCAACCCATCTCCTCCAGGTGCAAATCCAGAGGGAATTCTTTGACTTTGGGATGGCTGCAGGAGGATGAATCCAGTGAGAGCTGTTCAATTTGCTCCCATTAAATGCCATATGCTCTGCCTTGGTGCCAAGTGCTATTCCAAAACTTGGCACGCTGCTTCCAGGGATAGTCCCTTCAGGAATAATGAATGCCATGTTCCCTCCAAACCCCACTGCTGCTGCAGAAATCTGTGGATTACAGGCAGTTTTGGCCCGGGGAGCAACAGGAATGTTCTTCCTTCTGGGTGCCAAAGCACTTCCATAATTCAGGATATGAGGTTTTTCCATCCTCGTGTTCCAAACAAAAGGTTTTTCCAAGAAAATCTGTGTTCTTCCTTTGGGAGTCTAATTCAAACTCGTGTCCTGCTGGGCAAAAATACCTCCCCAAAAAATTGAAATTAAATGATTTTGGCTTCAGGAGATGCAGATAATCCAGTGATTAGTGGGCTGTGGGACTAATTAAGATGTTTGATTTTCATTCCCAGTGAACCTCTGCATCCATGAGATGGATGGAGAGATATCCAAGGAATTTAGATTAAAATGGGATCGTTATAAGGGATCTTTGGGATCCCTCCTCCAAAACACTTCAAAGGAGCAAAGCAATGGGATTTTGGGCTGGAAATCCTCATTTTTGAGAAACAGCTGCTGATCCCTTATAAAAACTCTTCCAAGGAGAGTTTTGGAGATCCTCAAAAACACTTCAAAGGAGGGAGGCAGTGGCATTTTGGACTGGAAATCCTGGATTTTGAGGAAGAGCTGCTGGGAATGGCTGTACCTCTTGGCTGGAGACTTGGGGCACCAACGGGAGGTAGGAAAAGAATTTCCAGGAGAATATCCTGAATTTTCAGAGTGATCTCCAGAAAATCTGGCAGTGCTGGTGTTTCTTTGGAGCCACCCATCATTCCTGACTCCATTTTTTTGGGGGATCTCCCCCTCTTTGTCCCAGCTCTGCCTCAGCCAGGAACCTCGCTGTGCTTTAGGCCACAACAGCTGCTATGCACAAAAAATATTAAAAAGATCTGAAAAAGAAGATAAAATCCTTGGAATAACTGCTGGGAAATGAAAATCAAACCATAACCCAGCGCCCTTAAACGGGTATTTACAGAGAGAACCGAAATATTTGTTTGCCTGTATTTTGCCATCCTGTAAAATGCTCTGTTACTTCCCACCAAAAAAATGATAAAATATATTTAAAACAGCTATTTTAGACAGTGATAAATTCTACTTTTGGGGGATTTTTTTTTTTTCTTTTTGCTGTCTATCTCGATTTTCCTCATTTCTGTGACTCAGAAGTGAGTTCTTCACTCTTTTTGTGAAGAACTCACCGGAGATGACACCAGGGTCTGGTTGTTGCTGCTTTTGAGGCTCCAGATAATCACGGGGAACTTATTTGGGGACTGATGTGGAAGTCGTTAAGCGGCTGTGCTTGACTTCCACTGAAAATCAGCCTTAATTAAAAGATAATTATTCGAAATTGTCCTGATCCTTCGGCAACAATATTAGAAACACGGAAGGGGAAAGCGAGGGGGTTGATTTCAAATGAGACCCAGGGGATTAAAAGGAGGATTTGAAATGGAATTTTCCTGGGGCAGGGGGTGGGAAGGCAGAGCTCAGGTAAATTTCCTGAGAAAATTTCTGGCATCCGGACTAATTCCTGTGGTTTGGAATTATTGGAGCAGGGATATTGGTCAGTCACCAAGCTCTGCCGTAAGGAACCAATCAATAAATAATCAATTAATGCAATCAATAATTACTGCAAACCGTCTTTGCAGCCACTGAAAAATCGGGAAGTTTTCCCTGTCCTTCCTGTGCTAAAGCCACAAAGAAGTGATTTCTGGAACCTCATTAAAACTTTGAAACTTAATTTGTTATTATTAACTCTGTCACTAATAAATATAAATATTTTAAGTATATATTTAAATATATATTTAAATATATATTTAAATATACTCTGCGTATTTAAATATACTCACTATATAAATATAAGTATAAAATATATTTATTTAGTGCTTAAATAAAAGTTACAAAACCTGTGCCGATATCCATGGCAGCTGAAAATGAAATGCGTAAAGGCTATGAGAAGAAAATCAAAATTAAATTATTGGCATGTGTGTCTGTCCTTTTTATTTCTTATAGAAAATGCATTATTTTAGATAATACAGAGAAATATAGAAAGAATATAACTAGAGAATACAGAAAAATTATTATTATAGAATAAGGATAGTGCACTATAGCGAATATTATTAAAGCAATGATATTGCTTTAGTTAGAAATAATATTAAAGCAATGATAATTAATTATAATTAACAATAATAATATTAAAGCAATGCTATTGCTTAGCAAAAAGAAACAGTTATTAGAGGTTGATGGGAGGGTATAAAAGCTGAAATTATTATTATGGTATAAGATAGGACAGTGATATCAAAGCAATTATATTAAAGTGAGCAAAAAGAAACAGTTATTAGGGATTGATGGAATTCAGCCAGATTAAGGACTGTGCCCCGAGGGATACCCCTGATGAGCATCCCCAAAACCAAAGGGAGGCATCTGCACACATTCCAAGGAGGAATGTGTGAAAAGAACCCACCCCATGGAAGGATTTATGGTTTGCAGGGGTTGGCTGCCAGGAAAATGCCTCCGGGTCAGTTTAGCAGCTCCTCTGCTAAATTCCGACCTGAATATTGGGATGAGGATTTGAGGCTGGGGCTCCAGAAGGGTTTTAGGCTAATGCCACCCCAAAACCCAGTCCTCTACTTATTTAAAACTTACATTTCTACCTCCTGTACTTATTTAAAACTTACATTTCTACCTCGTGTCTGCGTGGATTTACGTGTTTTAATTTCTCTGAAAGTTCTGGTTCAGCCCTCACGTTTCCAGACACTCCTGGGCCTGTCCAGATGGGGCCCAGAGGGATTTGTACCCCGACACTTCACCACATTCCAGGCAGAGCATCCTGCTGTGGGGTGAACCCAGCAGCCTGAAAAATCCAGGCTTTTACCCTGCTCTAAAAGTTCTTTCAGCTCTGTCAGAACACAGGATTTTGAAGAAGAAAAGAACAGGGTGAATCAGCCGCGGGAGCGAGAATGAGTTTCGGATTCTGCAGCGATGAAAGGTGGAGCAACAGTGAAAAAAAACAATCAGGTACCTGAACATTTCAGGTACGTCCAAATGAGGCAGCTGCCCTGTGGTTTGGCCACAGCCTCGTTTCTTTGTGAGCAGAACATCAATTCCTGTTCGAGGCCCATGGTCTGCCCCAGGAATGTGTTTTCCACAGGGAATTCGTCAGCTTTGCTGGATTTTTGTGCTGCTCTGTAGTCGGGGGCTCCTGTTCCAGCTCGGGCAAGCTCCTCTCTGCATTTCCTTCTGCCTGCTGCCTCCACAAATTGCTTTCCCTGGAAATCAAAGGGGGAAGTGAAGCAATGAATTTTCTCATTCTGTTTACAGCCTCGAGGTTTCTGGCCCTCTCCGTGACTTTTGCACTTGCAAAGGTTTTTCGGTGAGGAATGCAGAGCTGCTGACCCAAGTGTGTGTGTTTATATGTGCACAAAACCACCTAAACTGAACTTCTCACCCCGGGATCCAGTGACAGGCTGGTGGGGATGGTTCAGAACTCTTCGGGAAGGTTTACAATGGGCATCAGGAAGGATTTCTGTACTGAGAGGGGGGATAAACCCCACGTCAGGCTTCCCAGAAAGGCCACGGACACCCCCAGCCTGTTGGGGTTTGGACAATGCCCTCAACAGGTTTAACTTTTGGTCAGGCAGCTGGGTTAGATCAATAAATGATAATCAATAAATAATCAATTTTATTTATGATCAGTAATTTAATAAATGATTTTATAGCCATAGAATCCCTTCACCATCCCTAAGAACGAAGATGAGGTGAATTTCAAACACTAAAACTCGCTCTCCCTAATTTCTGTGGTTCTTTTGTCATTATTTCTGTATCCCCTGATCAGGGATTGGCTGCAATCAGTTCAATCTTTATATTATTTGTGCAAGATTGGAATCTTTCCAGTATCTTAAGGACGCTCGTAAAAAGGAATTTGGTATGGACAAGGATTTTAAAATGAAGGGGGGAAGATGAAATGTTGGGAAGGAATTCTTTACAGAGAGTGCTCAAACAGGTTGCCCAGAGAAGCTGAGAATGTCAATTAAATGATATTTAATTAGCAGATGGAAGACTGAGAGAGAAAAACCTCACGGGATGAAAGCTTTTCCCTTTTTCTTCCCTGGAGTGGTTCTGGGTCCCTGCCCCTGATTCTTTCAGTGCTTTCCCTGCAGAGCTGTGTGTGAGCTCTGCTTTGTGCTCCTCCAAAACAGGGAAGATTTTTAGTGATTAAAATGACCCAATAAAATGTCACAATTTTTTATTTATTAATTTTAGAATTATATTTAATTTTAATTTTATTTTTATTTTTCAGTCTACGAACCAGAGCTTTATTTTTACAGACATTTAACCAAGGGGGAAAGCTCAGAGCTCTGCATTTGAACTTCAGGGAGAGGAAAAAATGGTTCACACAAGTTCAACAAGTACCCTGATGTTGTTTGGAGGAAAGTTCCCAGTTCAACAGGTAATTTTTTTTTTTCCTCCAAAAATAAAAATACCTTTTTAATTGCACCAATCTATCCTGATTGCTTTTATTTTGGAGCATCATGATGATGAATCACGCTGAGATAATTGGCTTGAATAAACGGAATAATCCCTACCTGTGCAAATAAAAGATGGAAAAATTGGATATATTCTGAACATGTGGTGCTCAGGCAGGAGGGAAAGACTTCCACGGATGCTGAGGACTAAGATTAGTGCTCATCATCTGCAGTTATTAGTGCTTTTGAAATTTGAATTCATATGCAAAATGGACTTGTTTGAAAAAGAATCCACTGAGTCAAGTCTGGAACAACTTCTGAATGTTGTGCAGTTGTCCTGGGGTTTTTTTTCAGCTGTTGGGAATATGGGAGAGTTATTGGAGGCAACGCTGCTTGGAGTTGTAGTCTGTGGTGATTTTCTCCTGAAAGTTCTCATTTTGTGTGTTTTAAAGAAAATTTCAGGGAATTTAAGCATGTGTTAATACAGTTCTTTAAATTTCTTTTGTTCGTTTTTTTTTAGGAGAAAGAGTTGTTAAGGATTTTGGAGACTTTTTTTGTCGTTGCCGTGATTCTCATGGCCACGAAGATTTTGCAAAGAAGTCAAAGCAGCTTTTCCTGCCTGAGGTAAAGGTGATCACGTCCAAGTGCTTCTCTTGGTGTCCTGAACACCTTTCTCACCTCATGTGAGCAAACAGCTCCAGACTCATTTTTCCAAGGGAGGCTCTCACAATTTCAGTCAAGAAGGAAAAAGCTGCAGAAGTTCCTGACCAGATTTCAGTGGAGGCAGAGGGGAGAGTCCTGCTTTCAGCTGTGTTTAAATCACACCATGAGCAAGCCTTGTTTCTTATTTTTTAAAATCAGAATGGTTTGGGTTGGAAGGGATTTTAAAGCCCATCCCATTTCTCTATCCCAGGATGCTCCAAGCCCCGTCCAGCCTGGCCTTGGACACTTGCAGGGAAGGGTTATAATGTAGAATTTTACAGGCATTAATTACCCTGTGGAGCCAAAGCCTTAAAGCCCTGAAGTTTTGGGCTGTGGAGAAGGTTTGTGTTGTGCTCAACCTCCCCAAGAGGGATGGAGCTGTTGGCAGAGCTCTCCTGGGGCTTTCCCAGGCCCCCAGAGATGGAAACAAAAGTGAGTTGGGGGGGAAACTTGGGGTAAATGACTTCATTAGCTGAAGCTGTAATTGGGAGATGAAGCCCCAATGTGCAAATGGCCCAAAGTGATCCAAGTGTGCAAAGCCGTGCCCCGGGGTCCATTTTGGGTGTAGGCCCTGGGGGGCTTTGTCTGCCCTGAATGTACCTGGAGGCTCTTCAATGCCGCCCTGAATTTTCTGCTTTCTGTCTTTGTGTTGCAGGTTCTCACTCAGCTTCATGTAAACAATGTGTGTTTTTAGAATGTTTACATATTTCTCCTCTGAGAGAAGAGATGATTGATGGTGATCTCCACCATCCAGGTTAAAGAGGCGGCGACCTGTGTAGCCAATCTCTTGACCTTTGTACAAATGTATATAAATGGAGTCAGATTTTTGAATTAAAGGGTTTGTTCCCTTGAAGTGCTGCTGGTGGCCTCATCTTTCTGTCCCTGAAGTTGGGACACTCCCAGCCTCGGCGATCAACACTTCAATAAATAGAACTGCTTTTGATTCTTTTAGTTTTGTCTGGCCTCTGTTTTTAGGTAGCCCCAAAAGGCATCACAGGCACACGACTCCTTCCTCCTCCCTCCCAGTCAGTGGCGGTTTAATGTCAAACTGGATTATGGAATTGAAGAAGAACCCTTGCAGGGTGATCATCAGAAATGCGAAAGCATAATTGGAAGTGAAAGATTGGAGTTCAATCTTGGAGGTAATTAATTATCGTTGCATAAGCACACTGTATGTACAACTACTTAAATCACTTTATCTAAGCTGTATCATTAATATTAGAAATATTTGGGTAGGAGACAGCAAAATTGCTGTACTTAGCATAAAGTTAATGAGTTAAACTACTATTATACCTAGAAAAAAATTCTCAGTAGATGACAAATTATTGGTATTAAAGAGAGCGGGTATTTTTATAATTATTTTTCTTTGCACAATGGAGCGGAGTCAAGAGGTTCATAATAGATTTTTAAAACAATAAAGGGAAAATTTAAATACTTCCCAGAAATCAGGTAAAGCTGCCATGTGGTTGTGTGATAAATGAGGGCTGAAAGCAGAGCCATCCTGAGCCAGCAGGAAAGATTAGATTAAAACAGCTGAGATAGAAAACACTGGAAAAGTCATGGATGGGTGAAAAGGGATGGAGTGAGAGTTTTCTGGGAAATGAAAGGGCAGAAATAGGATTCAGGATGAATGGCAAAGGTCCTCCTGGGTTGAGTTCACACAACAGCAGTGTCACCTGCCCAGGGGGAGAGGAGGATGAAGAGCTTCAGTCTGGGACAGCTGAGCAGGTTGTTCCAGCTCTCTGGAGAAACATGGATGTGGTTGGGATATTTGGGTCTGCAAAGAGCCAGAGCGAAGAGGTGGGTTTGGGCACCAAAGCAGCTGTGCTCCCTTTCTCAGAGAAGGTGGGTGTGGAGATGTTGGAATGTGCATTTTGGAGACGTTGGAATACCTTGACTCCAGAGTCATGGAGTAGTGGGAGTGAGCCCAGAGGAGGCACCAGCATCAGCAGAGGGATGGAGCAGCTCTGCTGGGAGGAAAGGCTGGAGAATTGGGATTGTTCAGCCTGGAGAGGAGAAGGTTTCAGGGTGAACTAATTGTGGCCTGAAGGGAGCTACAAGAAAGATGGAGAAAGACTTTGGACAAGAGTAGGCAATGACAGGAAAAGAGGGAATGGCTTTAAATTGGCAGAGAGTAGGTTTGGATAAAATAATAGGAAGAAATTCCTCCCTGGGAGGGTGGGCAGGCCCTGGCACAGGTGCCCAGAGAAGCTGTGTCTGCCCCTGGATCCCTGGAAGTGTCCAAGACCAGGCTGGACAGGGCTTGAAGCACCCTGGGATAGTGGGAAGTGTCCCTGCCCATGGCAAGGTGCTGGATAAAAAGGATCTTTAAGGACCCTCCCATCCCAAACCATTTATGATTCTAGGAAGAAAACAACAAACTTTGCCATTTCAGTCCCGCTCCAGAGTTTGTGGATTCCTCTGGGCTCTGCCAGAGTCTCTCACTTCCAGTTTTTCCCCCAAAGCCAAGGAATATCCGTGTACCAGCTCCACAATCGTGTGCCGTTGTGACAGAGCAGCAGGAGAGGCACTGAAATAAATGACTTTTTAATTTGATGTGCTCATTGTTTGAAAGCTCAGGATCGTTTTCCTCTTTATTCAGCGGTGAGCTTTTTTTTTCCCCTGGCTTTTCAGACCAAATGAATAAAGAGCTGTAACAAATATTGAAGGCTTAGAATTCATAAAGCAGTGCATAAAAGTATCTCTCCCACTTTATAAATCATATTGTCCGTTCGAAAGATTTTGCTTTAATGACTGGAAATAAATTGGAGGCTGAGGTGTTTTTCAAGGAGCTGTGAAGAACAAAATAGCTGTGGAAAACTCTGCAGCAGTTAAATGTACCGAGAGGAGAGGAACTGATTGAGAACCCCAAATGCACGACGTCCTCCCTCAAATCAATGAAGAAATTGCTGGAAATGTCATAATTAACGACAAGTGGGAATCGTGCAGTTGCAGGAAAGGTGTTTTATGCAGATGGAATTATTCCAGGGATGCTCTTTCCCTCCGATTCCCTTCTCCAGGTGTTGTGTGCATGGACATCAGTCCGTGGCATTGATGGCAGTGCCCAGCAGCTCCAGCTGGGGATGGTTGTGGATACAGGGATCAAACCCATCAAAGCTCTGAATAACGCCACGGGGGGATGGGCTGGGAGCATCTGAAGGTTTGTTGAGCACCCTTCTGATCTCAGGAACGGTTTTCTGCCTGTGAAGCTCATGTGGGGATGGCAGGGGGAAGCCAAGGATTAAAACCTGTTGGGATCAGGCTGTTCGCAGCTCCACAGAGTCACCACAGGGTTTTGGTTCAGTAAATGGGGTCACGCTTTGATTTCTGCAAACAATGGTGTGGCCTGAGCATCTGCAGGTGCTTGGGACAAGAGCTGCTCAGGGAGGTGGCATCTTCTGCCGGCTGTGTGGGACTGATTCAAAACATGCCACTTTTCTCACCTTCAGTTTCCCAACCAGGGAACTGCTGCTTTTGAAACCTCTCCACTGAAACAATTCCTTCTGCAGCGTGTCCCCTCACCTGTTTCCATGGCAAAGAGCGATCACCTGTTCTCGAACTGATTCACTGATGTGTCGTTTCCCCTCGGGAATGGGACTGGAGAGGTGTCCCTGGAATGTGGCAGCCTCCTCTTTGTCCTTTGTGTTGGGATAGAGCATCCTCAGGGTTTAATTGCAGCCTAGTTCTTAGGCCTGGCTCAACAACTCTCCAGCTTTGCTTTGAAGGAAAGGGAACACCCGGGAAAGGAGACAAATCAAGGCTGGGAATACAAAGAATACCCCAAACCACTCTGAAAGTAAAAGCTCTGCTTAAGGAGCTGGTTTTTGGTTGGGCCTTTTTTTTCAAAGTCATCTCAGTGCCATCAATAACAACTAAATTTAGGTAGGCCGCAACTTAGCCCTCACGGTCATCAAAACGAAGACACATCTTAAATTAAAACCTTCAACATGGTTTGCTTAACAGTCTTTCAGGATTTATTCTGCTGTTTGCTTTTCCAGTTTTTGCCTGGCTGTTTCCTTGCTTCGTTAGTTTAACGAGGAATTGGCGCTTTGGGAAGTAAGAAATGTGTTGACCAAACAGTTCTGTGCTAGTTTTGTGTGGAAGGAAATCCCAGGGCGAGAAGCAGATCCCCATAAACAAGAAGAGGTTATAGAGAAAGTTAAATTGATGATCACGATTTCACCAAGTCTGTTTGGGGCTGTCAGTGGGTTTTGCTTGGTTGTTACACAGTTAAAGGAGGCCCGGCTTCAAATACTCTAATTGAGGCTGTTAATTAACAGGAAATGGTGCCCTGTAGCTTAATGGGTCATGGGAGGTGGGGCAGAGGCACAACTTGGCAGTACCCAATTAGGTCAACCAGCAGGATTTTCATTTCCTTGTTTTGGGCAACCTTTAAAAGAGGTTGGGAATGAAGATCCTTGGAATTGCTGTGTTGGGAGCTGCAATTCGGGGCAACGCGAGGAACTGGGTGCCATCAACAAAATTGTTACTGATAACGAGGGGTTTGGCTCTCAGGATGGGTTCTGTGGAATTGCAAAGTAGGTGAGGAGAGAATTGAGGTTATGGCAGTGATTAAACCATTAAATCAGGGCTGTTTGCCAAGACTTCCCCCTGTAAGAGAGGATTGGCTGGACTGGGAGGTGTTCCTGTGGATCTGCTGGAGGGTTAAACCCCGAAACACCCAGGGATGTGCAAACCTGCCCTCAACACACCTGAGAAAGATCCTGAACAACTAAACTGGGAAAAAAAAAATAGAAAAAGGCAAGAAAAAGCTAATTTTAGCTCAGCCTCTGAGACCAACATGGGACGGAATAAACCCAGCATATTTAGAAGTGCCTGAGGCTTTTCCAGTGCATGGAGAGTGCCTGATGCAGTTTGGAAATTCAGCAGATACTGCTTTCCCATTGCTGTTATCACTCCAAAGATAACCCAGCTCCTCCCTATCTCTTTCCTGATGTTAGTTCTGATAAGTGCACATTTCTTTTTACGGCCTAAACCACTTTCAGAAGCATTGGTCTTTTCAAAATTGATATATTTTTAACCATGTAACAGAACAGAGACAATCCCAGTGGACTGCACACGTGGACTCTGCATCTCCTCCACACAGAACCCACTCAATAAATAACCAGAAAGAATGGGGAGTTCTCTGTATGGGTTTTTTTTTTATGTCTTTTGCAAAGAGGGAAGAGAGAACTGTGAGTGAGGAATAAATAACTCCTGAATTTTAAAGAGATGGATTTGTTGGGTGTCACCAAACCTGTGCCCTATGAGTTTCTTTCAATGATACTCACTGAGGAGAAAAAAAACTTACCAAAACAAGCCAAACACCCCAAAAAACTGTCCTGGTAGCTGTTGTGTACTGTAAACAAGGATGAACAGTTAAAACAAAGCATAAGACAGTTGGGGTGTCCCTCAGAGCCTCATTCCTGGAGGATTTTCCATCTCCTTCCCAATCCTAAGGTCAGTAAGGGGATAAAGGGTTCACCATCTCTCTTCCCTAACCTACATCCTTTTTCTCTCCCCAGTAACAGTCAAAATTCAAAACCACCTAAAGAGTCAAGAGAGGTTTTCACCTGCTCTCAGAATTGTTTTGGGGGAAGGATTGTTATTTTTATTTATTAATTTATTAAAACCTCAATTCAACTCCTGCAAACGCTTCAAGTTTTGGATGTTTCCACTTTCTGCCTTTGTAGGCAGCAGTGGGAATATCCAGAAAATCCCAATATTTGCACCAAGGGTGGAAGGGGCAGAAGTGGCTGCAGAGAGGAGGAAAAGGCACATCCTCTGCCAGGCTTTGTAGCAGCCACTTCCATGAGTGGCTCCATGAGGACAAAATCTAGGAAATCTAGGAAAAATATCTTTGTGGAAAGGGCTATAAAACATTGGATCAGGCTGTTCAGGGAATGATTCCCAAAATGTGGGGATGTGGCACTTGAGGGCATAGTTTAGTGGTGACCACAGTGGTGGTGGGCTGATGGTTGGACTTAAAGGTCCAAAGGTCTTGCCCAAAATTACCAGTTCTGTGGTTTTATAATTCTATGAAAATATTTCAGATCTAGTGTTGAAAAAACTCAGTTTTTGCTCAAGAAATAAGGATTGGCAAAAAGCATGACTTGTTTTTGGTCACGCCCATTAATTCATGAGCCATATTTTTGGTTAGGGCAAGGGAGAAACTGTTTTTCGAGTTTAAGTTTATGCTGGAACTCAGCTTCTTGTTTGGCTCTTTACAACGATTAATTCAACACAGAAACCTCATTTGTGTTGGACTTTCTGTGCTGGAAAGAGATTCACAGATCTGAAACCAACACAAAAAATGCTTCTTCTTGTTTTTTTTCCTGTTGATTTCAATGGATGGTGGATTTAACTCAGCCTTTCCCACCAAGAAACCAACTGCCCCAGTTGTTTCAGACAAGAAGGAATGACCTATTCTGAAATACTGAGTCAAGTCTTGTTCTGATGTCATTTCAGGGAGTCGAACAGAACGTCTGCACTCATCTCTCTGCTCAGCTCTGAGTCTGGAATGTTCCTTCTGAGTGACTCCTGTCAATTATCCCTGGCCTCTCTTGGCTGACTCACAAAACGCTGGGAAAAACACAAAAGCCTTGTGAGTAATGGTATTGATGGGAACCCAGAGCAAATGATGATGTCTGGGAAATAAAGCCGTGCATTCAAATCTCCTCAGAAAGTTTGGGAGAGGACACGGGAACTGGATAACTTTTATATTGTCAGAGAGGGACGCACTCTGTTCTTGCGTTTATTCCTGCAAAATAACATCTCATGGAATTATATTGACTGGGTGGTTATTTAAATCTGTAGTATTTCAACATTTTGAGTCCTTTTTCGTAATTACGTCTTTCTTCCATCCGTTGTCATTCGTTTGTACTTTGTCAGGCTCTTCCTTTTGTTTGGATTTTATATTCTTTCCCTCAAGAGAGTTGTTATATCTGGTTTTATTTTCTTGCCTATTGTTTTCCTGAGCTAATCTCCTTGTTTTCCTTCATTTTGTTGTTCTCTTTGCCATTTAGACTCATTGTGTGTGTCTTTACTTCCAAGCCTGCCTTGATCTCATTTTGCTGGGGAAGAATTGCTCCTTTTGCCTGCAGTTTGAAGCTGTATCTATTTTTGCTGATACTTTTTATTGCCATGACAAATCCTTTTATTTAAGGGCATCTTGTTAAGACAGCATCTCGTTATTTTTGTTGCTTCTTGTCTTCACTGGGTTTAAGGCTTCTCTGCCAATTCTTGCTCATGAATTTTGTATTGTCCACTTCCAACCTTAACTTGTGGAGGGTGTGCAGGCCCTTTCCCATGGCATTTCTCCCTAATTTTTCCTTGCACCTTCTTTTGGCCCTGAATTCCCTGCTGCTGGAATTTTGGCCCTGCAGGGACTGAAGGTGTGTTAATTCAGCTGTTCCATGCACAGGATGCAGAGTCAGTTTTCCTCTTTATATTTAATACCAATGGCTAAAGCAGCCCTTTTGCGTTTTTTGGGGGGGCTGTTATTTGTTATGAGGGTCCTGTACAGGTTCTCTGCTCCTGCAGTTCAGCTGGACTTTGGAATCAGTTGGACAATTGGGATCAGACCCTTTTGGTTGGAATCAGCACATCTTTGTAACTGTAATGTCCTTAATCCTTGGAACTCTCACACATCCCATTGGACTGCTCATGGGAATTCTGTTTCCCTGCCAATATCTCACACAGAGAGACACTGAATTTCTTTTTTTTTTTTTTTAAAATTATATATATTTTCTCTTTGAAGATGTACCTTGAGGACTCCAAGAGCCCAAGAAGGAGCTGAAGTCTGTGAGTGCCCTATCAGGAATGAAAAGGGTTTTCTCTCACAGCCGACAGGAAAAGGGTCCTTTCACGACAGTCCCTTCAGAGAAAAAAAAAATTAATTAACACTTGTCATCTGAGAGAGTCACAGGGAATTCCCACAGTGACAGGTCTTTGCACAGATTCCCATTTTTTCCTTTGACAACTGGACCGTGAATTCTAATTTTGCCAGGCCAGAAAATGGTATTGGTGTCTATGCCAGGTTTTGAAAGGCATCAAAATGAGCAGGGAAGTGTCTGCAGAGCACTGGGAGCATCCAGGTGCTCCTCTCAGGACAAGGGGCATTGCTTTGACAAGCAGCAACAAGTCATTAATTACAAACAGCTAATTGGCCTCATCGGGCAAGCTTGAGGATGATAATCCAAAAAAGAAAACCCAAACAATTTGCTGATGGTTGGCTGCAACGAGGGAATTAAAATTAATCACTGAATGCTTGAAAAAGATAGAAAACAATACCTGACTTTCATTCTGTAAAATATCTCTAATTAATGCCTTGATGGTGGCTATGAGTATCTACTGAGTAATCCTGCACGTACAAGTAGCTACTGCCTTAGTAAGGATCACAGAGCCACAGAATATCCTGAGGGAGAAGGGCCCCACAAGGATCATCCAGTCCAAGTTCTGGCCCTGCACAGACACCCCAAAAAATCCCTGCACAGGAATCCCACCCTGTGCCTGAGAGCTGTGAAATGGGAATAGCCTGGGAAGTTTCACGCGGATCTGGCATCAACAGTGGCGGAATTGGAATCTGAGGAAAACCCTTCCCGTCTCCGAGTAGATCAGAATGATTTCACCCCACGTCTATGGGATGTGCTTCCCTTTGACATCACCAGGGCAAATCCCAGCAATTCCTGAGGCAGTTTTCCCCCCTTGGAGCTGATTCCATTTCTCCCCTTGGTTTCAGGGAGGTGCCAGTGTCCTCTCACAGCAGATCCTGCCTGAGCTTCAGCTCCTGGGGAAGTCACTACTCCACTTGACACTCGACTTAATTATCTTTGTAGCTTCACATGCAGTGACTTTTTCCCCCAGACAGCTCGGCCAGGCCTGGATTTTGGAATGCCTCCAGCTCTCGTTTCAGTCCATAATGTGCAGCTGAGCATATGCTTTAGGATCTCTTAAAGAACAAGCCTAGCATGAAGGCTGAAATGAGGCGTGGACGTGTCTGCTAATTAGAGCAGCAGAGCAGGGAGCTGGAAAGCAGCTGGGAATCAGCTCCTCTGCACCAGTGATCTCCCTCACCTGCAGAAATTCCTATTTTGGGACTCATGATGTTGGGAATCGCAGTAAAAAATCTGTGGGGATTGCACTAAAAAACGTCAGGATTGATGAGATCTTCAGACAGGGGTCATGACTGTGAGGGGAGAGACCCTCAACAGAGCTCTCCTGAGGGATTTTCCTGAGGGAAGAGAGAATCCTGTCCAGAGGGGAATGAAGGTGTTGTAGCAGGATGGGAAAGTTTTCTCCAAGTCTTACTGTGACGTGAATTTCAGCTGCACGACTTCCCAGTAATTCCCAGTATCCTGCGGGTTACTCAGGGCCTGTTAATCCGCGTTGGATCTTTCCCACTGGTGCTCTGATTCCACACTGGTGCCTTCCACACTCCTGATCAAACACTGAGTTGCTCCACGAGGCCTGTGATGCTGAATTTGATACCCAGAGATTATTAGGCTGAATTTGATATCCGGAGATTTCCTGTTTTATCAGCACACCCACCCCCATCTCGGATACCAGCACTTCCTCCAGCACACAGTTCCTTTCTGATTATCCCCCAATTTCCAAATTTCACCAGCTTTGTCATATTCCACCAGATAACAACTTTCTGCTCGATATTTCAGCCCGTTCTGGCGCTGAGACTGTGGTAACCTGCACACCTTGTGTTTGTCATTCACCAGCTCAGCGCTGCCTGCCTTGATTGATGGGCTTTTATCTCGTGTAATTTGCCTTATCTCAACAGCTCTTCCTCTCCTCCTTTTCCAAGAGCAGGAAAGCCTGGCTGCTGCTCTCCCATTAAAAAAAAAAAAATCCAGGTGAGATGGGAATTTAGCCTTAACATCTGTGCTGCGTGTTCTGCTGTTCAGGGAACGGATAAAAGTTTGGGCCTGCCCAAAGTCCATAAATATTCTATTAAAACAAGATTTACAGGGCTGGATCTGTGGAGTGGAAGTGCTGAACTTATCCCATAATATTCCTGGAAGGCTTCGCCTTGTCTGTCCAGCCTGGATTTGTGAGGGTGTGTGCCTGTGTTAAACTTCTTTTTTGCAGCTGCTACTGCTAGTTTGGCTTTTTAAATCTGATTTTTATTGCGCTGTAAACTCCTTTCTCTCTTCTGGAAAGTAATTTCACTTCCCTCTGCGTGAGGGATGTGGTAAAAAAACTTACAACTATTAAGTAAAGAAATACAGAGAGTTTTGTTTGCCTCCAGGCTGGTTTTTTATTTCACCTCTGGAAGCTTTTGGCGATATCCGTGGCCTGGGAAGCGATGCTCGTTTTGCAAAGGCAGCTTTTCAATTAAGCTGCTTTTCTTCATCAAATTCTGCTCTTGAGGACTTCCAGCGTCTGCTGGCTCAGAGGAAAAGATTCTCCGTGAAAATCCTAATTTCAGAAGCACTTTCTAATCACAGCACGTAAAGTTCCGATAGGATATTTCAGATTTTCACCCCAAACTCTGACCTGTGTTATGAGAGATAATTAAGCTCGGTATCAGCCTTAAAGCAGCTGGGGAAGAAGGAGCAAACAGAAGGGATTTATCCAAACTTCTGGCTACTCTGAGGCGGAAAAATGCCTCTTTTAAAAACACTGGAAGTTGAAAAAGTCACAAGAATCCATGGAGGAATAGCGGGAAAATTGTCCTCCTCCATTTCATGTTTATTTTATGGGTGCTTTCCATGGCTGAATAAATGATAGGGACTCTTACATCCTAAACGACAGCTTTGGGCTGGTTAAAATGTTGCAGTTTTTCCTACAGGTTTTCAGGCTCCAACCTTGGGAAGTTTCCACAAGAGACCAGGGAAAATGGGATTAATTTGGTCAGTGGCGCAAATCAAGTTCTGTTAAAAAATGCAGGTGGGTTTTATTTGGACCCAATGCTGTTGTTTTAAAAATTATTATTATTATTATNTATTATCATTATTGTATTTATTTAATTAATAATTTTCCTATTTTTCATTATTTTATTAATCTTCTACCATCATTATTCTAATTATTCTCATTATCATTAGTTCTGAGCAGAGAATCTGCTCCATCCACCAGACCAGGATTACATTCTTTGTACAATTCTTTTGCATTTTTTTCATTTTCAGCTCCAAATTTTCAAGCTAACTCCAGGTAAAACTTGGAATATTCATGTGGAATGTGGTGTCAGCCACAGAGAACTGAGGTAGAGCCACATTTAAGTCAATTAAAGCTTGACCTGGACAGGTAATTAATGTCTTTTTCATTGATGATAATGAAGGAAAGGTTAAAAAATATAAATATTGAAATACCTAAAAAAACCCCTCCAAAACAACAAAAAAAAGGAGTTAAAGAAGAAAATCACCACCACAACCAAGTAAATCCAAGCAATAGTTCATATTTTTCATATTAAAAGCCACTTATTTCAAATTGCTCACAGAAAATATTAATACATGATTCAACTCTCCTTAAATATCCATTTGGGTTGATTATAAAAAACAAACCCCATGTTTTTTGAGCAGGTTTTTCTGCAGCAGAAGCATGTTTGGAACACTTGAAAATCTGTTTTTCTTCTTGTTCTGCCTCATTTAGTTGTTGTGTCCAGCCAAGCTTTCGGTTGTGCACTGCAAAGTGTCAGAAGTGGTTAAAGAACATTATTGATTCCAAAACTGCTGAAAGACAGAACGAGTTTGGGCTGAAGGGATCATTTTTTCCTGCATGGTGAAGGTTTCTCAGCCTCCAGTTTTGTTCCAGGGTGACTGGGTTGAAATGGCTTTTTAATGAGTTAAGGGAAGTGCTAAACAATAGGAGCAAAAAAGAGCAGATTATATAAGATTTAAGATGTTAAAAAAAAGGGATGTTTTGTAAAGTTTCAGAGCAAAAAGAGGCATATTTTATAAATTAATTCAGGTTTTCTTGGCTGAACAGGAGAAGTTGTTGGCTCGATCTACAGGAATTACATGAAATGGTAGAAAAATCCAAGTTAAAACAGGCAGAATTATTAAGGTTAGAAAAGAGTTAATGGATTTGGAAAGGAAAAAAAATGATTTGACAGCGCTGGGTGCAAAACCAAACAAGGATTTTTGCCTATTTTAGTGCTGCTTGGAAAAAAAACAAACAAAGGATTAAGTGGCTTTAAATTAAAGGATGGAAATAATACCTCCATTACTATTTGGGAATGTGGGAATCCATGAGAGCAGCTGTTGAAATCCAAAACAAGTAAAAAATTTATTTTGTCTATGGTACAAAGAGGGGAAGTTTCTTGTACTTGCTGTGCTCCATATTTTAGGAATCAGCAAAAGTAGAATTGATTCAAGGATATCCTTGTGGGAAATTTCCCTGATTTAGGCTGGAAACAGATTTGGAATCCCAAACCTTTTGCTCTAACACCCACCCTTGAGTCTTGAAGCAGCAAATATTTTTGGGATCACAAAGACTCAGGAAATGGCTCCTTTTTCCTCGTTTTGAGGAAAAATTGATGTATTGATACGAGTGCAGATGTTCTCTTCCAGGAGCTGCCTCAACATCCCAACCCATGATTTTCACCTGCATCAGGATTTTTTTGGAATACAGTTCATGAAACTTTGGAAGAGAGCTCCAAAACCAAGCCCAACCTTTGGCTCAGTTCACCCCCAAACCTTGTCCCCAAGAGCCACATCCTGAACAATTCCAGGGATGGGAATTCCACCTGCTCCAGTGCCTGAGCAACTTTGTAGTGGAGAAATTTTTCCTGATATTTAATCTAAACTCTCCAGTTCAACCTTGAGGGACATTTGGGAGAGATCCCCATTGGATCAAGCTTCTCCATGAAGTCACATGGTTATATCTGATGCAGGCATGGGTATTTTTTACCCAATTTATCATATTTTTTTTTAAAAAAGATGTTTATTTTGATGAGAAACCAAAGAGATCATGTTTTTTGAGCTGTTCCATCTGTTCCTGCTCTTTAACCCAGGGATAGGAATCGATCCTGTGGTGGGATTGCTCCTCTGGTGAGCTGGCAGTAATGGAAAAGGAGATTCCATGATTTCTGAAGGCTCCCTGACAGCTCTTGTGGACAGTTCTGTGTGGCTTTGCTGACCTGGCGTCCAGATGTAACAATCAATAACTCCTGGCTCGTGTCTGGGTGTTTTCTGCTCTTTCAGAGCTGTGATTTCTCACGCTGCATTTAAAAATTGGCTTTTTCCAAAGCCATTTCTGGGACAGGTTAGGGTTGAACGTCACTATTTAAAATCGGCCCTTGAAAGGAACCAGGTTTAAACTTGAAGTGAAAAACGCTTTGCTGAGACACAGAGAGCTGACAGTGCCTTCAGCTGCTGTTTTCAGCCCCTTCTCAAAGTTTTTATGCTTCATCCTGAGCCCTCCCTAGAGACTTGGTAAAGCAAATCTGGAAAATGCCACTGTGCTCTTTATAAATGCGGACTAGAAGTGTTTCAAACCCCGAAGTTTATCTGTCAGCATCAGGAGAGGCTGCATTTCACACACTGGGTTTGATTTGTTCCACAGTGACAGCTCTTGTTCAGCTCATAATTTTGACTGGGTTGAGTGAATATTCTTTAATTTTGGTGAAATTTTGGACCGTTTTACACATCCCTGGTATTTTTCCTAAGGGAGCAGCTGTTATAAAAACTCGATTGCCACGTGGAGTTTTCTCTTGGTGGCTTTGTTGCTTTTTTCAGAACCACCTGATTTTCGAATAAGGGAAAGGAGATGGATATACACTAAAACTTCTGCCACTGATTATGTTCCTCTCGGCCTCTTGTCTCCTATTTTTTGCCAACCAAATTCCAAGGACTTTCGATCAATGATTTGATGTGGGTGGTTTTGTCCTGTGTCCCAGCAGATCCCTTGGGAACATGACTCCGCCTGGAGGGTTTGGAGTGTGGGGATGGAATCAGAGGGTTTATATTGTGCAACAGAGCAAATCCAAGTCTTTTATCACCTTGGAGGAGTCGAAAACTGAATATAAACTATGAAATCATGACAAGTCAAGTTTCCCCTGCCCCTTGCAGATCCAAACTTTAAGATATCCATGACGTAAAAAAACGGAGAGTCTTTGTTCTCGAGCTGCCTTTCCAAAGGGATTAATCTGATTTATTCCACTGCATCTCTGAGTTGCCATTCACAGACAATCCCTCGTTTAGGGAGGGACGTAAAATTGTGGAAGGGATTTCATTGTGGTGTCTCCTCCCAGCTAAATCAACTCACTGAGTTATATTTAGCAGAGTGTGATGCTCCTGAACTCGGGAACAAATCTGTCTGGGCTTTCAGGGGGGCTTGGGAATGATGAAAACTGATGCCCTGAATGCAATTTGTTTGGTTTTGTGCTCTCTGGCTTCATAAACTCTTGAAAATCGCAATGAATGCAGTCAGACACAACGCAGCAGAACCAGAGGAAAGCAGAAAACCTCTCCTCTGGATTTTCCAGTTCCGTGCACATTGTCTTTGAAATGCTCCTTTAAAATATGGATTACTCATTGTATTCCTGGAACCCGCAAAACATGACAGGAAACCAGAGGCTCTGAGGGCTTGTAACTCGCATCTGGGACATCAGCAGGCTCAGGGAAGGGACCCTAAAGGGTGAAGGCAAATATTTATCTGCATGAAAAGAAAGAGCTTGGAACCCTTTCATGTGTCAGTCATTCATCCTGTCCATGGTGAGGGAACACACCTGAAAAAAAGGCTGGATTTTGTTGTTCCACGTTGTTACTGCCAGGGGCTCCCTAAATGACTTTCATTGTTGCAGCTGCCAGGACTCAGCTGGTAAAAGATGCTTGAATTCAGTTCTTCGTCCCTTTTCTGCAGCCAGAGAAGTGAGGCAACATTTCATCTCCTCTAAAGGGTGGAAAACAGAACTTAAAGCCTCGAGGTTTGGTGTGGGTTAATTATTGGGAAGCTGTTCCCTGCCCCATTTGGATAAAATCAGAAATCAGAGAATAGGGACAGAATTCCTGGAATATTTGCTAAACTGTGCGGGGCTGGATCTCTTCTGGAATTGAGACATCATTCTAGAAAATAAGGGGGTAGAATCTCCTCTGTAGCCTTGTGTTTCTTGAAAATTAAGGTGTATTTCTTGTCTTCTGCGGGCAGAATTGTCCTGAAGCCCTAGAAGAATAAAAGTGGTTTGAATACAGTTAGATTTCAGGCCAAAAAAAAAAAAAAAGTATTAAAATGATGGGTAAAGTTATTCCTCCCCTCGTTTCCGTCAAGGCTCCCTTTTGACATTTGGCTCTCTGACTATTTTCTGAAATTAAAAAAAAAAATAATTCAATGTCCTGGTCTGCACAACTTGGAGGTCACTTCTCCTTGGTGAGTTTGACGTTCCAGGCAAGAATTGGACCTTTGTGAGTATTAGAACACATCATGAGAATTAGATCAAGGTTTATTAAGCCTTTCAGAATCCCCTTCAGTCGGAGATCAGGATGGACAAGCTCTACCTGGGGGTGCAATTTCTGTAATGGGCGTGGAGGAGGAAATCAATGACAACCTCTGCTTGTCCTCTGGCACCACCAACAAAGTCTTTGCCTTCCTTTCAGCGTGCAAGACTCAGATTTTTATTAGGGAAGAGCTGCTTATCACTTGGAACCTTTTATTTTATATTTATTTATTTTATTTCTGTTGCCTCACTTCTCTGGCTGCAGAAAAGAGATGAAGAACTGAATCCAAACATCTTTTACCAGCTGAGTCCTGGCAGCTGCAACAATGAAGGTCATTTAGGGAGCCCCTGACAGTAACAATGTGGGACAACAAAGTCTTTGCCTTCCCTTCAGCGTGCAAGACACAAATTTTTATTAAGTAAGAGCAGCTTATCACTTGGAACCTTTTATTTTGCTCTAGAAACTTCTTTAAACTCAGTTTCTCTGTTAATTGGGTTCTATCCGCTGCTGGGGTGGAATTGTTTTTCCTAGGAAGTACAAATAATAATTATTAGTGATTTGAAATTTCTGCTATTGTTATTTCCACAGATTTCCTTCATGGCCACCTCTCTTTTTGATTGCACGTATTTGTGCAACCTTCAAAAAACAATTTTGTAAGTAAATCATGACAATCATAAAAAACTATTTTTCAGGACCAACTTCTGCTTCAGTGTAAATCCATGAACTCTCCTGGACGCACTGGATGGTGGCCACCACAATTTCTTAAAACTTTTAACCTCCAAACAGATTTCTCACCCGGTGATCTCCAGTGATTTAAAATACGAGTTATTTATGTGTGTTTAGTCTCGTATGATTAAGGCCTGAAAAGATAAACTCTTCAAATCCCAAATTCAATTTAATATTATTGCTGAAAATTGCTTCTGTTCTTTAAAGAAAGTCCAGAAAAATTAGAATCAAATTCTCTAAGTGGCCTAAACGAGAGACAGAGCTGTGCTGGAAAACAATAAAAAATGAAAGGAAAAAATCATTGGCCAAGCACAAATCTGAGCCTGCAGGGCTCGTGTCGGACTCTCTGTCCCTGACAATGATCCTTCCCTACTTTCCTCTGTGGGAAAGGAAGGACTGAGAGGATTTTAATCCTTTTCCTTCTGATCCCAGGGCACGCTGGAAGAGATTTCCCCAACCCTTGAACAGATAGTTTTTTCCCTAGCGCTGAAATGTGTTCTCCAAACGCTTCCATGTAGAAATCCCAGCTATTTGAGCAGGGCTCAGGAACAGCCGAGATCATTCCTTCGGTGCAGCAAAGTCAACTGCTTCAAACAGCTGATTCTTTGATCTGACTTGCAGGTGAGACAGGGACAAAGGAGAATTTCCCAGCATTTCCCCTCCATTCTTCCAGCAACAATCAGGCATTGTCTGGGAGCGGAGGATCGATTGCTCACCCCCATGTGTTTGCATAAACAACACATTAAAAAAAGCCTGTTTATCTGTTTGCCTTCTCCCCTCCTTTTGGTTCCCAAAACCAAACTGAATTTTAATGCATGCCTGAATTAAAAAAAAAAAAAAAAAAGAAAATATGGAGCAGTTAGAGTTATTATTTTGAGTAGATGGAGAAACACTTGTGAATCTTGCGTAGGTATTAATAAATAATGAGAATATTAAATGAGCAGTACCCTGTTTTCTTGTCTAATGTTCTGTTTCTTGTGCTGTAGCTGCTGCTATAAATCATGCAGGATGTTCCTCCAGCTCCTGAGACGCTCAGAAGAGGTTTTGCCTGGGTCATGAGTTTAAGAATTTGCTTTTTTTTTGCCTGAAACATCTGGTTTACATGCTCACCTTCACCCCAGGTGAGAAATGGCAGGAGGAAAACATCATTATCTTCGGAGCTGTGCTTGGTCACTTGTACAGGAGCCGTGCCCCGTGCAAATTATCGCATGCCCTGGTGGAAAAAGATGGATATTGCCAACTGCAGGGAGCTGGGAGCGCTGGAGTGACACGCTCAGCAAAGGAAAAAGGGTTTGTGGCAATAAAAATGTAGAGATTTGATTCTAACTGCTTCCCTCTGTGCAGAAGGGAGGCGAGGGATGGAGTTGCGGTGGAATAATCCGAGGGGTTTCTTTGAGCAGAGGCTGTGAAAGAGGAATTTGAAGGGGCTCACGAGAGTAGGGAATTTCTACTGCAGAAACTTGTGGGAATGTGGAGGTTCAGCCCAGGTGCTCGCAGAAATATCAAATACAGCACATTTTTGGCAAAGGAGAGGGCAGATGTGGCTTTCCTGGCAAGGAGGTGAAACTGCTGCGCCCACAAGGTGCCACGGCCAAGGCAAGGGAATCACTTGTAGGTCAGTGATTCCAGGCTGACCGAGGCCAGCGGTTTGGAACTCTGTGAAACTTGTGTTAAAACAAATCAATTTGTCTTTTCAGGATGGTTAGTGGATGTATTTTTCTCTCTTCGGAGCCGTTTTTCAGGAGGAGACAAGAAATTGTCGTGCTGTGACCAAACAAGAGCTGCCATAAATCAATCAAGATCCTTTGGTTTCCTTTTGTGTTTGTTGGTTTATGCTTTGAGGCTGCTGTGACCCCCCCACACACCTAAAAGAATTCCTTGGAACCTTTCTCTTTCTTGCATGTGTTGTCTCAGCCCAACAATCCCAACGTTCCCAAAATTTTGTGATCCTACATTCCGTATTCCTTTGTTCTGCTCAGCCCTGGCACCACGAGGCCTCTGTCCCACAGGGCCTGGCTCTGGGAATAACTGGATATCCATGAAGACCTCTTTCATCTGACCTGGCTCTGGGAATAACTGGATGTCCGTGGAAACCTCTCTCATCTTGCCTTGGGAAGAAAAGGCTGGAGGGGAGAGGATTGGGGCAGGAAGAAGTTTGGGTTGAAAGCAAAGGTAAGGGTTTCATTCCTAGTGGCTGAAATAATTAGTTGTGTTCATCTTTACAATCAGCTTTTCAAATTTCATGTTGGATCAAGCCAGGCTTTCAGTTGATATTATCTTTTAAATTGTAGTTCTTGATGTCCTTGTATTTATTCATTTCGTGTAATTTCAGGACACAACACAATAATGGAAAAAGTGCTCTTGTTGGCAGCTTTTATTGAACTTAATGTCTCTGTACTAAATTCAATTTAAGATTTACTCCACTTGGAGCGTTTTGCACCCAGAATCTCATACAGTGGAAAACTTCTCATTTTGGTGATACAGGTATTTCCCTTGTTAGCTGCAGCCCGTGGTTTTTATGTTTTTGATGGAATGAATCAGTCCAGAGGCCAAAAATTCTGCTTTCAGGTTCCATTTCAATTCCTGCCTGAGGAATAAATTTGCAGCTGCCCAAAATGTAAACCAGCAATGCAATTGGAAAGGTTTTTTTAATTCCCAGGAGCTGCAGGAAATGTGGCAGGGCAGCCTCGTGCCTGATTTTCACCTATCTCAGCCGAAGGGCACGAGGGGATCTGGAGCAAACTCAAAGCAGGGATAACTCAGGGAATGAGCACTTGTATCCTTTCCATTCCAAAATGCCCGGGGTGTAAAACTCAAACTGTTATTTTATATAAAGTTGTTTGTGGCAATCCCTAATCTGATGCAGACAAGGAACGGGAGGAGAGGAGATCCACCCTGCTTGGTTCAAAAAGGTTTTCCTGAAATTCCCATTTATTAAATGGACACAAAGGATATCTTGAAATTTGCAGTGGATCTCTTGCTGGTGCCATGGAATATTTCCTTCAGTTCTGCACTTGTGTTTTAATTCCCACTGAGCCTTTCAGGAGTTTAAGAGGACAATTCATCTCCAAAATGTAGGAGAAAATTAGAATAAACCATGAGAAATTCATAATTTAGCAAAGATGAAAACATCAGGTGTAAAAAAACTAAACCCAAATTATCCCTCTCTGCCCCCTCAAAATACCCCTTACTCTCCAACAGACTAAAACCAGATCAGAAAAACCTTGTTTGCCTCGGGAATCATTTCAGTGTTAATGAGGGTGTAATTGTACCTTTCAAATAATTTTTTATTCCACGGTCTTTTGGGTGTGAATTTCCCCCCATTTGCAGCCTTTACATCAGTGGGATCTTTCACAGGATTTCTCTCAGCCCTCAGCTGGGATGAATGAGTCAATGTGTTTGCAGTTGGATGGGAGTGGGCAGGGAAAGCTGCAGGAAAATGGGATGTGAAACATCCACACACTGAGAAACAGGGCTGGGAAGTGACTACAAAACTCAACAGTTGCTCCTCTCAGACCAAAACACAGATTCCACACCGAACTCCACAAATATCACAGCTGCCACAAGCTGTGGAAGCAAAGATTCCCACGTGGAGAGGCTTAGACTGAATTTCAGGAAAAATTCCTGTGGGAATTCCTTTCAGGAAAAGTTTTCTTTCAGGAAAAATGGAGTCCCCATCCCCGGAGGGATTTAAAAGTTATGGAAATGTGGCTCTTGGGGACATGGGCTAGTGGTGGCCTTGGCAGTTCTGGTTCAACTGATGATCTTAGAGGGTTTTTCCGACCTTAATGGTTCCCATTCCATGATGTAAAACAGCCCTGGACAGATTCCAGCCATGAGTAAAATCTCTTTTTGACAGTTGTGAGGGTTTAAAACGGGAACAGAAATTTTAAACCCTTTAATAAAATGCTTTCCAAAGCACTTTTTGGGAATTTCCTCCCCAGTTTGGGCCTAGTGAGGCTTTGGGAGGTAGGAGCAGAAACAGAATTATTTTGAATAATTGGTTCACATGGAAATGATGAACAACTCTGGAAATAATTTCTTCCTAAAACAAATCGCGAGTGCAAAGTGCGAATTCAGAACACAGCAAAGATTGGTGGCTTTCCTTGGTTATTTGTTTAGCTTGGTTTGTTTTGCCAGAAATTTCTACCCATGCATTTTGAGGACAAAACTGTACCTCTGGGAACTACAGGTACAATGCGCAAAAAAATGAATTTTTAAATGGGAAATAATAAGAGTAATGCATCATCACTGACTGCCCCGGTGCAAATTTATAGCAGCTTCATTTTTAGCCATTAATAAACAGGCTAAATATTAACATCAATTTCCCGGTGATATTGGTTATTATATTATTGACTTATTAATGAATTATGTTATTGAGTTGTATTCTGAACACCCGGCATGCTAAATGTGCTATTTAATTGTAAATTACTGCCTCATTGCTCCACTTTTTTTAAACTGCAATCAATATTTCACAGTTTTTTGTGGTTTCTATCTCATCCTTTGGGTTTTTCACCACCTATTTTTGAAAACTTCCTTTTGTTAGAGCCCTCTTGTTCAGCGCTTCACTCTGAATCAGGATTTTGATGAAACATGTAAGGACTAAAAATGGGAGGGTGAGAGTTTAATGCTTCTTGAAATGCCGTGTAATGCTTGGAAGAATCCCATCACTTGTACCAGGAGCCTTCCTGCATGATCCCAGAATGGTTTTTTTTTTACATGGGAAAAGCAAGGAATGGAATAGCTGCCTCATTCCAGGCACATTGGCTTCTTGTGGAATGACAAACTGATTACCTCTGGCTGCTAAAAGCAGGAATTCAACGCGCTGAACAGATTTGCTTTTAATATTTCCCTATTTATATGAATGTACATCACCTTGATATATGGGGTTTCCGTCCGGGGTTATGTTAATGGAAAAGTTCATCTTCACAGGCAACAGGATGGAAAAAGCCATCGAGGTTCAGCCTCTGCTTCAATCTGGGGACGTGGGAAACTCATCAAACTGGGGCACAGAATGAGCACCTGGAACATGAGCCGCAGATTTGATCCTTGTGGGCTTGGAAAACAGGAGATTTAATGTCTGGAGGTATTGAATTGTGAGCTTAAAAATGGGTTCTGGATCTGCATAAAGGGCTCTAAAGGCAAATAAATCAGCTGGAGGCCGGGGCTGTCAGCAGCTCTGCTGTCGTTGTGGGGTGACCCTGCTCGGGTGGGGCTGTGGGATGGGTTTGTGGTGCTGGAGCAGCTCTGGGCAGGAGTCCCCAAATCACACATCAGCTTTTTATCCTCTCCTTCACTCCAGTGTGTGTGGAAAGGGAATTGAGGGACTTACATGGAAGTGGTGAGATGGGATTGGGTGAGAGATTGGACCCAGCCCAACCCACGGGGTCTCGGCAAGGTCATGGAATGGTTTGGGTTGGAGGGGACCTTAAATCCCAACCCTCCCACCTCTGCCATGGGCAGGGACTCCTTCCACCATCCCAGGCTGCTCCAAGTCCCAACGTCCAACCTGGCCTTGGACACCGCCAGGGATCCAGGGGCAGCCACATCTTCTCTGGGAATTCTATTCCAGAGCCTCCCCACCCTCAGAGCCAGGAATTCCATCCCAATATCCCATCTAACCCTGCCCTCTGGAAACTTGACACACTTGGCCCTTAAATTTCATCCAGAGAATATTCTGAGGAGTGGAGATCCCAGTAGCAAGAATATTGGGGGAGCAGGAGAAGGAGGAGGAGTTTGTGGAGCTCAGACCTCAAAAATCTTCATTTTTTCCTTCTCCCTTAAGCAATGACAGAGCTGAGGTCGCTGGAGGAGCAGAAAGGAATAAAGAAGAAGGGGGAAAGGAGATGGTTGCAGTCATAAAAGTTGCAGGGGAGGCATGAGTTGTTTTATTGATGTGAAATTCCCTGGATGCCCAAGTGACTTCACTTCTTAGGAGAAATCTCGGCGATGTTTCAGAGGGGGATACTCCAAATGAAATGATCCATCTGTAAAGTGCTAAAAATAGATTTCCTCTCCGGTGAGTTCTTTAATTTTGAGGTTTCTGGCTTTGGGAAATTCCGTTTGAAGCTCCTGTTGTCTGCACCACCTCTGTGGGAGGCCTGTTCCTTAAAATCGGAGGATTAGGAGGGAAAGCAATACTTTTCTTGGTTTTCCCATTTTGCAGGAAAGGTTGTTCCTGCTGTTCTGCCACTTCAGGATCTGTTTCCCCAGGAGCACAGACATGGAAAAATACGCTGGCACAGCAAGGAGACCTGGCTGTTGTTGCAAAGATGTTGGTGTTGTGAGACTTTATTGGAAATCTGGGAAAATTCGTGTCATCCCTGACTAAGATCCGTCCCCAGGGTGTACAAAGTAACTCTGAGACAGAGAGGGAAAACAGAGCACTCCAAAGATGCTCAGAACATCTCCTCAGTGATTCCCTGCATTTCTCCAAACAGCAGCATATTTCAGGATGCACTTTAACACTGATTTTCCCCTCCGGAAAAAAACGAGCTCCTTTTTTTTACCCCCTCAGGTAAGCTCTTAGAAGTCTCCTCGTTTTGATTTTCTGTATAAAATAAATATCCCTGTATTCTAATGACAACCCTTCCACAGAAATGGATAAATGTATAAATGTATAAATGTATATAAATGTAAATAAATGGATATAAATGGACATAAATGGATATAAATGGATATAAATGGATACAGTGACACTTAGAGAGGATCCTTCTCTTTTTAGAAACCTCAGTTCCCTTTCTGAAGCCACTGGGACACCACGAGGATAAAGACACTTTTTAAGGAATCTCTCTCTTCATGTTTCCCACTGATGGGAGCCCTGTGCTGCTGAAAGCTGCCAATTAATACTTAAACAAAGATTTCTTGCTCGTCCCAGGTTCCTGCTGGCCCAGTCACCCCAGAGCCATTTCTAGCTGAGAAAATCTGACTTTCTTCTGTTATTTTCTCCCCTCCCCTCACAAACATTATCTCCCAAATAGGAATTTCTCTTTCATTTTGCCATTATGGCAGCTCGAGGAGGTGTTTTTCATTTCATAACCACATCCCTGAGGACAGAGAGCCAATAGTGAGCCTGGATTCCCTAAGGCAATTTCCTTTGATATCCATACCCTCTTCTCCATCTCTTGGTGCAATCTAAAGTTGGAGATAGATAAAAGCTACTCTGCTACAAGTTCATCTCCTGCCAGGGCAGGAGCTGTTCTCTCTAGTTTATTTCTAGTTTTTTGACCAATTTGTTATTTCAAAGTTTATTGCATCTGTCTTTAGGAAATAGAAGTTTCTCCTGCTATTCATCCTAAAATTTTTGTTCTCCTTGTTTCATTTTTTCCCCCCCTTCCTCCCATTTCTATTTTCTTGGTGCTTGAAAATAGACAATGATGCAGTTTAATACTTGCAGGGAAGAATCTTTCCGTGAAAATAACGAATTGAGGAAACTTCATGTAAATCCTTACTTTTAAATCTTTAGGCAAGATGACTCTGGGTATGAAACATAAATTTTCTGGAGAAAAGAGCATGAGCTGATGCTCCTGGTGGCTCTGGCATTGCTCTAAGACAGTGTCTGGCTGAGGAATGGGAGAGAAATTCATCTGACAACTGTTGGCTTCTCTGTGGGTTCTGTAGGGTTCTTTTTTTATTATTTTGGTTGCGTGTGACAAACATTTGCTGTCACTGCGGTCTCAGCCAGTTCCATGATCCGATGTAAAAGCCGGGAGCAGAGAAGCGTTTTGGGCGATCCTGCTTGCTCCTTTCAATGTCACTCACGGGGCTGGCAGCTGTCAAAGCCACACAGCGAGGTCCTGACCGCGCTGGGAGGGATCAGCATCGATCCTGCTGGGAAAGGGAGGTGTAGGAAGGGCCCCCAGCCTTGAGCCTGCATCTGAATCCCTTTGGGAAGGAGCAGAGCTGCCTCAGGGTGATGATGGATATGGGAAACCACCAGGACCAGTGGGGAGGTGGCTGCCCCGGGAGGCAGGAACAGGTTAATAAGCTCCGAGAGAGGGAGGGGAAAAGAAGAAGAAAAAACATTAATTTTGAAGAATTAAGGACTTTAGTTAAACTAGATATTGCTGAGGTAATACAGACTAACTTCCCTTTGTTAACAGAAGCCGGATTTAAGGAACTGGTAAATCATGAAGCCTGTCAAACTGTGTATGTGCATCCTGACTAATCAATGGACTCCAAGAACACAATACAAGCATCAATCAAACAGTCCTGGAAAAACGGGATTTAGTTGTCACGTAGCACTAAAAGATTAAAAAGTCAAAGCGAGGAAGACCCATCTTACTTCATCATTTTGACACCCCGCCGATCCATTTCAAAGAACACACTAGGCCTGCTTAAGAGCCTTTTGGCTAATTACCACATGAAGTGGGGAATGGGATGTAGCAGAGTCATGAATATGCATTTGTGTTTTGGGTATTCAACACTCCTGCACATAAACAGACCCTGTGACCATCTGTGAATTGCGGTGTGTATTTGGGAGCCATCCCGCACACTGCCCGGAGTCGTAATAAACATTCACTTTGTAACTTTACACTGTTGGAGAGTCTTTGTCCGTCATAGTGGATATCGGTGTTAGATCAATATCCGTATTTTTAAAATAATTCAATCCAAAAGAAATTCCTCAGCCTCTCTTGCAGTCCTTTGGCTCCAGCCTGCTTGGCCTCCCCTTTTCCCCAGTCTATTCCTAGCGCTGTATTTAACACTCGTGTTTGCTTTGAGAACCCGGAGTACATCAAGGCTACACAGAAGCATCTCCGCGGCTCTTTGTTGTCTCTCACAAAGGCTGCGGCTGAGAGCGCTCACTCCCTGGCACCTCCAGACACTAATTACAGATGTCAAACGAGGTGTGGGCTGCCACCGCCGCCGCCAGAGGAGAGTTTGCTTTGATGTCTCACACCTTCCCTCCGCTGACTGAAGTCGCTGCCAGAGGTGCAAGACGTCCCAATCCCTCCCTCTCTCCGCGCCTGTTTATCTCTGGAAAGCTTCCCAGTTAAAATATGGGAGTGGAAAAGCAGGCTGGTGCTTCCCTCCTGGCTTTGAGGTCCTCCTTTTATAAAGTTTGTGCCTTTGATCAACCATTCCTGGTCCAGGTCACCGCCGAGGTGAGGTCAGATGCACACACAGCTTTTGCTTAAAGGCATTTTGCAATTTTAGTTCAACAACAGCTCTGGTCAATCTTTCTATTCTCATGGAAGAGAAAACCTTGATACTTGAAGGTAAAAGTAATAATATTTTTTTCATTGATTAAAAAAAAAATATATACTTTCTATGAAACTTCTGCTATGATCTCCCTGAAAGGAGGTCATGGTGAGGAGGGGCTCAGCCTCTTCTCCCAGTCAACCAACCACTGGACAATGGGAAATGGGAATTGTGTCAGGGGAAGTTCAGGCTGGATATTTGGAAGATTTTTTTGCACTGGAAGAGTGGTTGAGCTTGGAACAGGCTGCCCAGGAAAGGGATGGAGTTCCCATCTCTGGGAATGTTCAAGAGGTTGCAACTTTTCAGTCTGGTTTAGGGCAGGGTGGTGATCAGTCCAAGGTCGGACTTGATCTTGGAGGTCTCTTCCAACTTTAATTTCATTTAATCTTTGATTCTATGATCAGTTCCTTTTGAGAACTAACAATGCTGGTGTTGCTGACACGGTGTTCAGAGCACACCGAAATTCCCTCTCCCTCTGCTTTATCCTTCCCTGCATTCCTTCCCTCTGCTCTCTCTCTAATGTGTGATCCACACCCCGATTCCATGGAGATTTTCTCATCCACCTTTTTGTGAGGATTAAAGGTGCAGGAACCCTGAGATCCCAGCTCATACATTCCTCCAGGAGGGCCCTGTCATTGAACCACTCTACACCGTCTGCTCTTCTGTGAAATCTCAGATAATAACTCGTATACAAAACATTCCTGCTTTGAATTTAACCAGAAGCAGGGATGTAAAATATCCCCCTGAATCTGGAGAAAACTCTGTGTCCTGAGGAAGCCTTGGGGCCATCCTTGTGGGATGTATTTATGGGAGACTGAGTGTAAACCTTCAGGAAATGTGTCTGGTAGTAAACAGGTTTGAAAGAGACAGAGCTGCCACAATTTCAGCTTTGAGCAGTGAACACTGTAAATATAAATTGCCGTTATAAAATGCAGTAATTGTGATTTCCAGGAGTTTAACTTTCCTATTTTATCCTGCTGTTTATACCCAACCAAGAGCTGGAGTGATATAAAAATACATAGATTCACTCAAATGCTCACTAATACACTGTTTAATTCAAATTGTCCTTAAATAGCTTCCTAAATTCTATTTCATTTTGTTATTTTTGGATTTATTGCTGCTTTAGTTCATAAAGCTGCTGGATTCCAAAATCTGAATTACAGTCCCTCTCTCTTTTTTTTACTACAACAAGTTGTATACAAGTATCCTTGATTACTTTCCTTTAGTTCCTCGTGAAATAATAAAGTAACAGCTTTTTATGCTCTATTTAAATTTTGAGTGTCAGCCAAGCTCCATCTCTCCCTGTTTTAGCATCCATTTAAAGTGAGGTTTGTAATCAGCTCTGGCCTGCACATCATAAAGCCTCCCCCTTTTGCTATCTGTGCTGATAACTCCAGAGATTTCCAGGCTGGGAAATTGTTGGTCACGCTTCCCTGGCTCTGCTCCCCCCAAGAATCCAGCCCTTAGGAAATTCATATTCCCTGATCCCGAGATTATCCAGATTCCAGGAGCAGATGGTGCCGTGGAATTTCCAAGGTCAGCGTTCAAGGAGGTTGGAAAACTTTCACTGAGTGTTTACACGCTCCACAACCTCAATAACTTCTCTTCCTGATAAATTTATTTGGTTGATCCTGGGCTCGTTTTATCTCTGAATGGTCTCTTGCTTTTCAATAAAAGCCCTAAAAGGACAAGATTTAGTTTTAAGTCCTAATATTAGCTCAGAACAAGACTCGTGTTGGTTTAAAAGGGCCTTTTACCCTTCTTGGGGCTCCTCATGATGCCAATGTCTGTTCTTCTGGCAGCATTCAACCCAAACTCGGTAGTACCTCCAATTCAAGCCATACAAAGCAAAAATAAACCAGAGTGATTCTGGACATAAAATTATGGCTGTGATGATTCAAAGGATGGGGTAAAAATTGCATAACTCAAACTAACTCCATTCAAACCCCCTAAACTACAGGAAAAACCTGTTCCCCCTCAGCAATCTTCCCTCCTGACAAACGTCTGAGAAATTAAAAGCAAGCAAATAGATGGAAAACTAAAATGCCTCTTCACACATGCTACTTTTTTTTGGTTATATTCCCTCATCAGCAACGGGCTGGTGTTGCAAATGAAAAACGTGGATTATTGCTGTGACAATAATCTCTGCAGAGGAGGCATCGAGCTCCATTCGGCTCCAAGGAGCGGTGCTTAACTGGGGCTGTAAAATGGAAAGGCAGCAGCAGGGAGAAAACAGCACTGGGAGCTGGGTTATTATGCTCAGATTTGAACATTATCGAGGAGTAAGATGCAAAATGTGATTTCTGAATGTCTCCAGAAGCCTGTGCTCTTAAAACGGATTGATTTTAGGAGACACTCCAATGTCTGTATCCCCACAACGACTCACTAACCTCTTATGCTTAAAGATGATTACTAAAAGTTTTATTCATAATGCTTTTATTGTTCCTGTATTTTCTCAGATGCTTCCATGTTAAAAATTACCCCACTTTTACTACTGTAGTTGACACTTAAATTCTGGGGGTTTTTTTCCCAAGCTTTGTCTTTTACAGAACAGCTCCAAAACTTGTCGTCTGGCTGATGCAATAAAGCTGAATGGACATGAAGATGCTCCTCCTGATCTTCCTTTTCCAGCAGCACTTGGAGCAAACCTTCCTTTTCAAGGTCAGTTCCCTCCTTATTTAGATACCCAAACCTTGCAAAGCTGCCCTTAACAGACCCCGATGTGGGATTTTGGTTGCTTTTCTCTTTGTTCCAGCACTGTTTTTCCCGGGTTTATCCACCTGAGGATACGAAATCTATTCCAAGGACTAAACCTCCCCTTGCAGGGAGAGGGTTAAAAATGCTTTCAGTCGGGGAAATTTGCCGGAGCGGCGCTCCGTGATGCTCGCTGCCCTCTCCGAGTATTTCTCTTGCTCCAGTTGGTTTCATCCTTTCCCTTTTGTGTGCTTTTTTGTTTGATGGGAAGGTCAGGGAGGCGCGGGTTCCCTTTCGTGTGTTTTTTTTTGTTTGAAGGGAAGGTCAGGGAGCCGCCGGTGTCCCGGCAGAGCAGGAGGGAGCTGCCGTGAGGGCGAGGCCGGAGCCACGGAGGCCGCCTGAAAGGGAACTTCTGAGGGGAACAAAGGAAGCAGGAAGCACCCAGAGGTTTAAGCCACAACCCTTTGGAAACAAGAGGTCAGATCAAGGTTTCAAATCGTATGTAGTTTTCTCCCGGCTTTGATGGGAAGTTCTGTTCGAGCCCAGCTGGAAGAAAGGGGAGTGAGGGGAGGGCTTGCAGCAGCGCTGATTTTTCTGCCTTCTCCTCAGGATTGCCCACTCTGCAACAGCCCCAGCCTCTCACTCGGCTGCTCAGAACTCTGTGGAGAGGAGAGTAAATTATCCCCTTCGACGGCAAATCGACTGTGAGGGTAAAGAGCACACACAGAAAATGAATTACAGCGACTTCACCTCCGAAGATTTCCTCCCTCCTCCAGGCCGGGGAAGGCTGAGGTGGAGCTGCCTGGGACACCTCAGAGCACTGCTCTGTGAACTGCAAACTTCTCACTTTTGTGGAGCTCCACATGGTGCTTTGAGCACAGAAAATGTGCAGAGGTGAGGTTTGCTTTGAGCTGGGACTCCACGGCACGCAGGGAAGCAGCAGCGCTGGGAATCTCCAGAAGTAACACAATGGATCTGGAGAAACACGCCAAATAGTCCCTCTTTTCATCTGAAAATTCCAATCATGGGAGCGTGGAGTGTGGGCCTGATATTTCTGGGTCTGAGAGATTTTAGCCTGCTGGCAGCTGCTAACTTTTTCTCAAGGAAAAGTTTCTCAAGAAAGTTTCTTCTCAAAACAATCTTGGCAAACAACTCTCTCAAAACAATCTTTCTCCAGGTGGTGTTTTGCTGTTTCTCTGGTTTAACCGGTGGGATTAGAGAGGTGTCGTTCCTATTCACCAACCAAGTCTGTGTCACAACATCTTATAAAAGGCAGTAGGAATTAGACAATAAAGCTTCTTTCTCTATGCTCTTTGCCTTCTGAAATATTTGGAGTCTCTCATCTTTCTTTCGTGTCCTACAAGAACAGTGGAGTGGTTTGGGTTGGAAGGGATATTAAAGGTCTCTTTCCACCCCACTGCCAGGATTTCTTTCCAATGGTTTCATGTTTCTGATGAACTCATTCATATTCTGGTGAACAGAGGTTGTGAAATGCATTCAGGTCTTCAGCCCTCATTTAGATTTACTCAAATTTTAAGTAGCTTCACAGTGTGTTTTTTCCCTTTTTCATGCCCTGTTTTCCTCCTAGACTTGTGTGCTCAGTTGAAGTTCATGAGGCTGTTGTGAGGACACAAACGTAGAAGCTGTAGAAATTTTAAAAATCATGAATTATACATTTTAAGCATAAAAAACCCCCCATAATCAGAATAAATAACCACCTCCTGCCATGGGCAGGGACAGCTCCCACTCTCCAGGGTGCTCCAAGCCCTGTCCCTGTCCCTGGCCTTGGACACTTCCAGGGATGGGCACCTTGTGCCAGTCCCTCCCCACCCTCACAGGGAACAATTTCTTCCAAATATCCCATCTAACCCTGTTCTCCTTCAGTTTGAAGCCGTTCTCACTTATCCTGTCATGTAAAAAAAAAAAAAATCCATCGGCCATTCGCAATTTCCATCTCTTTACCTTTTCTCCCTTATTTTTTTTGGCAGCTCGGCTGCAGAAGGGTGATACTCTGACATTCTGCAAAGGACAGCAATTGAATTTTTTTGCTGCCTCCAAATTGATTTGGGTTTCAAACATGACTCAACAGACATACAAATCTTACTTAAACTTGTCAGTTCCAGAATAAAATGTATCAGTTGATACGGAGTGACATTTTTAACTGAGATGTTTGATTTGCAAAAGTGTTCTCGGTTCCAGCTTTTTTTTCCCTCGTGAACTGTAAAAGGAGTCGTTTTTGACATGTCCTTCCATATCTGAGTGGCCAACGATTGCCTTGATTGCTTTACCAGAGCAATAGATGGCATCATTAAATAATGGGGCTTTAAACGTTTATATTTTGTAAATGCAAGGACAGTGCTTTAATTATTGAATTGAAATCAATAAAGCAGAGTGTCTGCATTACAAAATTCTGACGGCTGACAATGTTCCTGGAATGAGGCTGGACTTGATCAAAACACAAAACTGAAGAGAAATTGTAAAATATCTTATAAAAAACGTGTGGACCAAGAGCTGATTGCACTTGAACCAGTGCAAGGCAAATAGGCTTATCCCAAAATCCGTTCAGACTTCCAAATCCGTTCTGTTCGGTGCCTCAGAATCCTGGAATGGTTTGGGTTGGAAGGGAATCTTAAAGCCCATCCCATTCCACTCCCTCCATGGGCAGGGACACCTCCCACTATCCCAGGTTGCTCCAAGCCCTGTCCAACCTGGCCTTGAGTATTTCCAAGACTGGGGCATCCCTGCCCTTTCTGGGCAAACCACTCCATTTTCCCCCCACCCTCAAAAACTTGGTTTTTATTTTATCCAAAGTCAAGGCTATGGAGTCACTACTGGTGCTTTTTGTGATGGCTTCCTGGTCTGCACTGGGTTTATAAATTTTAATTAGTGAAGTTAAGAGCAGTTGCAGCAGCACAGATCCGTAACCCTGCTGAGGCTGATCGATGTCCAGGGCGGGGTGGAAGGGGTGGGTCCAGTCCCCCACCAGCTTGGGGAAAATAAAATGTAAATCCATACGTCAGCACCAGGAATCTGGAGGAGAACTCAGTGTTATTAATGTCTAAAATGCCCCAAACCATGTGAATGAGCAGCAATGACCTGGTTCTATGAAAAAAAACCCAAAACCAACAAAAAAACTGTACAGAAAAACCTACTCGAGCTGTTTTAATTGATTGTTCAGTCACCTGCAAATGATGCCCCTGGCTATGAAATGCAAATTGGCCTCGAAATATTCTTGTTCTGCTGTACTTGGAATCTCAATCAGCTTGGCTTGAGGAGCCTCTCCTCTGCACAGAGTTGTTTTTACAGTTTGAATATGTAGATTATTTTATAAATTATATATTTTAAATGTAGGTGTATCATCCCCTTGGTGCCCACGGCAGGAAAACTGTGAAACCAGAGCCAGGACTCTGCCACCATTTATATTCCAGATTGTCCCCTCAAATCCTGGGATATTTGCTGCATGCCTGAGCTTTTGGGGTGTTTTCTCCAACTATATCTTAAGTTATCTAAATGATAATGTTTTCCTTTCCTCTTTTGAGAGACAATCTGATATTATAACCTAATTTCACAATCTAATATCTCAGTGTCAAGGAGATATTTCCCTTTAAGCTGTGCTCCCTTACGTTACTCTACATCATTTTTCCCTACTTCAGCTCATTCATCAAACATTTATATGCAGTTTATGCACCTATTTACTTATTACTTAGCCAAATTTTACACCCTTAACTCATCCTTCAGTCTTCAACTGTTTACCCTAAAGGCTTTTTTGCAGCTCAGAATGGGATTTGATTGCCAGTGAAGAAGAAAGATTAATTTTTTCCGATTTATGTCACCGTAACTATATTAGAACTCTACCTGTCTCATTTATCCAGCGTCGGTGCAGGGAGAATTATGAAAAAAAAAAAGGTACAGAAATTGGTCTGTTGGGCTTGTGTTGCACTTTGGGCAGAAGCTGGTAATCTGAAGTGACATCCAGCTGAGAAACAGCAAAGAGCAGTGAGCCAGAATTGCTGTGCCTTGGCAAAATCCTATTTCCTTTTTTTTTTTGTACTTGGCTTATTGGAGAGGCTGTAGGGGAATAATTTTGGGGCAGAACCCAAAAAGTTCATAAATACGGATTTCTGAGTACAGACGTGTGTGGACACTTGGGTGGAAAAGAGAATTGGTGCTGCTTCAAGAGAATGAGTCAAGCCCAACCTGGAAAATAACAATAATCGGTGTTTTTCACGTCTTTGAATTAATATTTCTGCGTTGCTTCACTTGGGGAAACAGAGCAGTTCTGCATTTTGTTACTTTAGAGCTGCTCAAAGGGCTCTGGGGGTGTGAATCCTCTGCTCTGGCTCTGTGCTCCTGCCCTGTCCCAGCCCTATTAGAGGAAATCTTTGTTATTGACCCCGGCAGGGCGTGAGCTGCCACGGGGCCGTGCTGAGCAACCCAATTTATTGATAATATTCATGCTGAGCAGCCCAATTTATTGATATTATTCGTGCTCTTCAACCAGGGGGACTCCTGGGCAGCTGTCTGCTGAAGGAGGTGTGTCCAACCCTCAGGTCTGTGCCCAGGGAAGGGAAATTGTGATTTCTTTGGAACTCTGCAGATCTTTATTCCTGGCTGGGAACAAGTGTTTGAGGGGAGCGGTGTGTGGGCCACCTGCCAGCGTTGGATGTGTCGCTGAAACCCCAGCCTGAGGCTCTGGGGATGAAGGGAAGGAGCTTCTGTCAGTTCTCTCTGATTTTAAATCATCTTTTTTCAGGCATGAGGCAGTTTCAATATTTCTCCAAGAATATCTGGTAGAAAGAGCTGGAATTTGCACGGCGGGGCCATATAACATGATTTTTCAGGCAAAGGGAGATGCTTTGTCCCACAGGTGTTGTCTCTTTGCTGGATTTCCCTTCCCACATGTGTTATTCCACATTTTTTACCTCTGCCAGAATCCAGCAGCTCCCAGAGCCTTTTCCAGCCTATTGGCAGCTTTCAAATTTTGCAGGAGCCCGAGACTTTAGGGTTTGTCACCATCCCCAAGGTGCCAAACCCATCCCACTCCAGAGCCCACCCCTCCAAGCAAAGGCACTGCCCTTCTCCTCAAACATAATAATTTCCTTCCATAAATGACCAAGGGAATTCACAAAAAAAACCCAAACACCAAAAACAACCCAAACAAAAAAAACCAAAAAAAAACCCCAAAATCAATTTTCAATGATTAAAACAGTAAAATCAATTTTCAGTTGAGAGTAAAATCAATTTTCAATGACAGCTCTCATTAGAACTCTAAAACTCTGGCGAGGTGTTTATATATATTTATTTATCCCTCTTCATTCCTCCTTGCAGTTGTTGCACGTTCTTGTTTGTTCAGTGGTTTTTCCTGCCTGGCTCTGCCTGGGTTCAGTTTGGTGTTGCACTTGTTCCCTGTGGTTTTAGGGAGGTTTTTTTTTGTTCATCTCTTTTCTGTGCAGTTCCTCATGCTGAAAAAAGCATCACCTGCTGCTCTGTGCTCACTCACCTGGGCTCAGCTGGGAGAAATAAGGTTAAAAAAAGGGAAAGGTTGTAAAACTTCACAGGTGTGGTACTAAAACATCACCCCTGACAGCTGGATTTCAAATCTGGACAGTGCTGTGATTTATTTACTTATTTATGTGTTGATTTTCAAACCAGAAACTGCCCTGCCAAGTTCCCAGCTGAACTAAAACTGTGACTTTCCCTTCCCAAAACCAGTAAATAAAAAGGAGAATGTGGTCTCAGCATTGTCAGTCTTGTCCCATATAAAATTTAACACCCTATTTAAAGAAAACACCAGGAGGGATGCAGGTCTTTACGTTAAAAAATGGTGAGTTTAATTCCATGTTTTTGTTTTCCCCCACAGAAAAGGTTGTTGAGGAGAAAGAACATTGTGGGGTTGAACAGAAGAACATTCTTCAGGGATGGACAAGTAGATGTCAGATGAATTTATTCCCCCCATTTTATTTATTTAGAAGAGGATGAATTAAACCCACCACAGAACTTTGGCTATAAACATTTTCCTGGCAGGTCTTTAGGAAAAAGAAAAGCATTTAAACAGTGAGAACAAATTACAGCTATAGTTTAGTTTTTCTGTCTTTTAGAGGAGACTATAAACTGTAAATAGATACATTTAAACAATTTCTAAGGTAATCTGAGTAAAACTTCAAAGATTCAGAAATAACTGAGCTGCTTTTACATATTTGCACTTTTAGTTCAGATTTCTCATTTGTTTGAGTTAAAATAGCCTTAAAGTTGTTCCTTTGGTACAAAGCTTTTTATGTATCTTTTGGTAAGATCTTTATCTTCTCAATTTGGAGGTTTTGATCCCTTGTAAAACACTGGCTATAAATGAGAAAATATGGTCCTTTCAACGGTGACCTGGGAAGGGAACTTTAAAATGCTCTGTTAAACTTCTGAGCCTGAAATTTCTGAAAAGAAAGATAAATAAGAGAACCGGGGAGTGCAAATAAAAGAGTGAGAGGTTTATGCCGCTGGCTGCCAGGAATGCTGAATGCATCCAGGTTGGAGGGAAGGAACAGCAATAAAACACCGGGCTGCAAATCCCTGCGGGGATTTCATGGGAGGTGGAGGGACTAATTGTTCTGGTCAGGTTTCAAATGTAAATGAAGGTGTTGTGGGGATGAATCCCAGAATCCCAGACTGGTTTGGGTTGGGAAGGACATTAAAGATCACTCAGTGTCACCCCTGCCTTGGCAGGGACACCTCCCATTGTCCCAGAGTGCTCCAAGCCCTGTCCAGCCTGGCCTTGGACACTGCCAGGGATCCAGGGGCAGCCACAGCTTCTCTGGGAATTCTATTCCAGGGCCTCATCACCCTCCCAGGGAACAATTCCCTCCCAAAATCCCATCTAGGCCTGCCCTGTGGCAATGGGAAGCCATTCCCCGTGTCCTGTGTCACTCCATGAACAATAAAACCTCACCAAAAACCCAATTCACCAATGGCATCCCCATCCAGCAGAACTGGGATATATCCCAGGGAACCTTCCACCACATCGTGAGACAACAGAAAATGACAGAAAATGAGAGACCTTGATGCTTCCTGTTCTAGATCTGTGTTTTCAGCAATCCAAAATTTGGTGCACAGGGATGTTATTGGTGAATAGATTTTTTTTTGATGGCATTTTATTGTTCTTGGACAATAGTAGGAATGGCTTCCCACTGCCACAGGGCAGGGATGGATGGGATTTTGGGAGGGTATTGTTCCCTGGGAGGGTGATGAAGCCCTGGCACAGTTTCCCAGAGAAGCTGTGGCTGCCCCTGGATCCCTGGAAGTGTTCAAGGCCAGGCTGGACAGGGCTTGGAGCACTCTGGGATGGTGGAAGGTGTCCCTGCCCGTAGCAGGAGGTGGCACTGGATGATCCTTCATGTCCCTTCCAACCCAAGCCATTCCATGATTTTTAGCTGCCCACTTTCAGTAATAAGATTAGGTCCCGTTTCAAGGTATGGAAATTGTTTTTTTAGAATCTACAGTTGCAAAAATTAAAATGTTTTGGTTTTGTGCCTTTATATGGATTTTTAATATTCCATCTTTTTAATTAAGAAGGGCAGAAAAATAGGAATTGTTCAGGGAAGAGCAAGAATGTATGGTTTGTTATTTTAAAAGTGCTCAGAAATTTAGAAAGCTTAATAAAGTAATGAAGCAGCAAATATATTCCCTCTGTTCTCATTTGTTTTCTTTATCTTCCACAACCTTGGGACTCTTCAAAGTTTCCAGGGAAGGTGTAGGAACAGTGACCAAACTTTTCCCGGTTACCTCCAGTGCCTCAGCAGTGATCCATGGCCCTGGGGATGTGTAAATCATGGACTGGCAGCAATAAAAGCTGCAGGATAACTCACTTAAAAGTTACTTTGTGGAAATGATGATTGCTGAGTCTTGCAGCAATATGCACATGAATTGTCTCTTGACTTGGATTGAGTCAATTAAAGCTGTTTAATTAGTGCAGTTAGTAATCATCTGCTAAAATTACAGGCGTTCTTTTGTGCCCGGGTTTGTCTGTTTTGATAACATTTTGAAACCATTTTAAAAAAAAATGACCCTGTGCAGATGAATTTGGTTAAGCGTTTTCTTTCAATTGCTAAAGGAGAATTTAAAAAATATTTTAATATCTTAGACTTCTTACAGCAACATAATTCCTATTTTTCTACATTTTTATGGTTCCTGCTTTGATTCCTTGTTACCCCTCACGGTTAAATCTCCTAAACTCTGAGACGTGGATCCATTTTCCTTCGCTTTTTGTTTGTTTGTTTGTTTGTTTTCCCAATTAATTTATTAATCATGAAAGGCCATCAACTTTCCTTATGAACTGAACTCTCAGATTGCACTTTGCTTTTGAAATAATCTGTTCCCTCTTGGAAGGAGTTACAAGGAAAACTGATAGACCCAAATTGAGGATAAATCTTGGGGAAAAAAGGCAGTGGAAGAAGCAAAGCCCGTAAATTCCCTCTGGAAGAGCCATGCCAAAGGGACAACGGGCTCAAGGCTGCCTGGGAAATTCAATCATTGCAGGAAACGCAGTCCTCTAACAAAGCTTTGTTGTTAGATATTGATCCCTCTCAAGTTCTGCAAACATCATAAAATGTTTTCTCACTCAGCAGGGACTCTGTCATCATGTCCAAGCTTCACGTTTACATCCAGTGTGGCACCTGCAATGTCTCCACCTGGGCAATTCTTCCCTGCTCAGGAGCTGCTTCCCTGTAGCCCTGGTGGTGTTTTGGTTTTCTGAAATTCTTTTCCCAGGGAATTTTCTGTAAACAAGAGAAGTGTTTTTGTAGCTGTAACTTTGTTATCCATTCCTTTCCCTAGGAGGGACTTCCTCTTGATGTCCCTCTGCTCTGACCAATGTGAGTGAAGAGGTTTGTCTTTGTTTCACCAATCAGATTGGTCTGTGTAGAACAATATAAAAGGGAGACACATCCCAAAAATAAAGGAGTCGTTTTCAGCCTTCTGAAGCTCGGAGTCTGTGTCGTTGTGGTGTAAAACAGCGTCAATTCCCCAGCACACAGAGCTCTGGGATGGATGTGGCTCGTGTTTAGTTCTGGAGTCGGTTCTGCCATGACAAACCCTGGTGTTTAGTTCTGGAGTTGGTTGTGCCATGACAAATCCTCGTGTTTAGTTCTGGAGTTGGTTCTGCCATGACAAATCCCTCTCATTTTGACTTGCTCGTGTTCGTCGTGCAACTGGGAATCCAAAATATTGCCGGAATTATTTTCAAGTGAGTGTTTGTTTTGACAGTATTGAAAAAAAAAAACCAACCCAAACAAACGAGGGGAAAAGCAGAGATATTATCCTGTGACAATACATCCTTTTGTACCTGAGAGGCATCGATCCACAGCAGAGCCATTTGCAGCTCTTCACACACCTCAAAAATTGTTTATAAGAACAAGAAACCGCTGCCAGGCCGCTCTGTGAAATCCTGAGGATTTTTTTTCCCCCCCTAGAAAAATCATTCCATATTCAGGATGGGGTGGGTGGAAGGTGGCTTTGAACAATCTCTGTGCTCCTGCTTTGCAGGTCCTGTCAATAAAACCAGACCAGATTTGTGCACTGACTGCACAGCCCGGGAAAGGACTGGAATGATCAGCAGGGAATGAGATCACCAGAAATGAGCCCAGGAACATCCAGTGCTCACAGGAGAGGACACAGGAGGTGCTCCAAAGGGTGACAGGACAAGGAGGAATGGCCTTAAGATGTAGGAGGGGAGGTTTAGATGGGATATTGGGAAGGAATTCCTCCCTGGGAGGGCAGGGAGGGGCTGGGATGGAATTCCCAGAGAAGCTGTGGCTGCCCCTGGATCCCTGGCAGTGCCCAAGGCCAGGCTGGATTAGGTTTGGAGCAACCTGGGATGGTGGGAATTGTCCCTGCCCATGGCAGGAGTGATACTGGATGATTCTAAAGTCCTTTCCAGCCCAAAATTTTCTGTGATTTTGTGATTCTCTGTCCTTCAGGGAGGAGTTTTGGTTCCAGGAGCTCCTGTCATATTTGATGTCAATTTGTCCAAAACTGAGACCCTTAAATCTTCCTGAGACCCTTAAATTCCACACCCTTCCATGGGGTGTGGAACTGTCTTCAGCTGGGGAGATTCTCCTGTCAGCAGGGCAGGTGGATCCAGAGGAGCCAGGCTGAAGTCAATAACATATTTCAGATTTATTTGAAACCCTTCCTCTGAATTTTGTTTCAGATTCATTGCATAAACACATCCCAAACAAGATGTGGTTTAAATTACTCCATTTGCTCTCTAAATCTATTTTTTTTTGTGGTTTTTCTCCGTTTTAAATAATATAGAACCATACAGAACGTGCCCCTTGTGTTTCATTGGCTTTATCCACGCACGTGCATGGCCTTGACCTTGGAGAAAATGCCAGTAAATGTTTAATAAATCCACAGGCCAGCCTGAACTGTAAGAATTGTTCCAATACACGGATCAATAGCACATGTTGGAGCGCTGATACTAAACAGAGAGCTGCCTCAGTAATGAAAAAAAACCACATCAGCTTTCTATGAAAAGCCGTTTTTTAGAGGCAAAGTGAGCCATAGATCAAGCCTTGACAAATTCTGCTGCTGTTGAATAGATTAATTTTTTGCTATCAGCCCCCGTTCCACCTGTAAGAGAGAAAAGAATGGAATTTGTGCTACTGAGACAAAGAGATTTAGAAGGAGGTGAAGGAAGGCACAGCTCCAAAGAGCAATGTTTTGATTCCCAGGTTTAAACACTGGTGCATCATAAATTGTAAAATGTGTTTATTTCTATTCAGTGAAAATCCCTTTTTTAGGAGAAAAAAAAGCTTTCTTTTATATTTCTGACTATCTGGAGGAAAAAAAAATCAAATCCTGCTGTCTTTCTGCAGACAAAATTCCGTTAATTTGCAATTCTGTGAAATTTCATTTCTTCACAGAAAGAAAATAAATGGTAAAATATTAAAATGTGAAACTTCAATGCCTCTCCTGCTGCTTTGTCCCAACAGCACAGGGTTGTGGAACCTTCAGCTGGCACATGGATATTCCAGGTTTTTGAGGGAAAAACTGGATGTGAGAGACTCTGACAGAGCCTAGAGGGATCCACAAACCCTGGAGTGGGACTGAAACTGCAAAGTTCCCGTTTTTCTTCACAGAGTCACAGAAGGGATTTGGGTGGGGAGGGACCTTAAAGCTCATCCCATTCTACCCCTGCCATGGCAGGGACAACTTCCTCTATCCCAGGGTGCTCCAACCTGGCCTTGGACACTTCCAGGGATCCAGGGACAGCCACAGCTTCTCTGGGAATCCCATCCCAGCCCCCCATCACCCTCACAAGGGAGAATTCCTTCCCAATATCCCACCCAGCCCTGCCCTCTGGCAGTGGGAAGCCATTCCCTGTGTCCTGTCCCTCCATCGCTTGGAAATTATTTCTCTCCATCTTTTCTGCAGCTCCTCCAGCCACCCTGAGCTCACCCCAAATCTTCTCCTGTCCAGGTGAACAATCCCAGCTGTCCCAGCCTTTCCTCCCAGCAGAGCTGCTCCATCCTCTGCTCATCCTGGTGCCTCCTCTGGATTCTCTCCAGCAGCTCCAGGTCCTCCCTGTGCTGGACCCCTGAGCCTGGAGGCAGCTCTGCAGGTGAGGGAGTGTCTCAAAACTCAATTACCAAATTTTATCGACGTTCAAAAGCATTTTAAAGTCTGATTGTCCTGGGCGGTGCCTTCCTGCCCACTTGGCAAAAGGAAAAGAATCGAGTTTGAGATGTAACCCCATAAAACGCCGTGTGCTCCCAATCCTGCTGAAAATGATGTCACCCCACAGGACAACACATCCCAGATAATACCTGGTGTTAAATTATTCATCCCCTCCTGCATGATCCCATTGTCAGTGACCTCGGTGGGCCTTCGGCTGCTCTTTTGTGCTGCCTGCTCCCTGCTCTGTCACCGTGACATCTCCCAAGTGTCCCCGGCAAGTAGGGCAGCACCAAATGTTCTCTGCGAGGCAATTTCCACTCTGCAGTGAAATTTTGAATTTTGACTGAATCTTGACCTTGTTACAGTGGAAAACACCAGATGTCTGTTTGGTTGCCGTCACTGTTGCAGCAACAGCGTCCCCCAGCTTTGATTTCTCCCCATCCAGCTCTCAGGAGAATAATTGGTGGCACTTTCAGAATAATTAATGGCATTTTCAAATCAGGTCAGACGAGAAGCTCCTCAGCATTACTTCAGACTTGTACCAAGCAGAGTTTGTGCAGTTAAGAGGAGGAATAGAAAGTCTTGGACTGATGACTGGGCAGATTTGTTCTCCATTAATGCTTCAGAGTGGCCATCTCTGCAGCTCCAGCAGGAGAAATTGAATTTTCAACCCTAGGAACCTTTAAATTTCACTATTAGATCTGTCTGGAATGCTGAAATGCTGAAATAATCAGCATTTTCCCAGTAGTTTCCTGATGTGCCTGCCTCCACAGTGAGATCAGTCAAAATTCCTCCTATCCCGCTGCCCATCAGCTGTGGAAAATGGAATTATCCTTGTGCCTCTCTTTGGAAAATCTGGCTCTCAGTCAATGGTGTTTCCATAGCAAATCCAACCTCAAAAGTCCCCAAAGTGCAGCAGCTAAGCACATGTAGCCAAAATATCTCCCAAAATGTGAAATATGATGCTAAGATTGTGTCAACAAATCCAGGACAGAGGATAACTCTTCCTATAGAGTGACTGTATTATATGAGCAGCCATGAAAACCTTGGAAACACAAGATATTCGAAGTCTCATTCGATAGAGATGATTTGTGTTGAAGCAATTTCTCCCAAAGAAATCTGGGTCTAATTTGCCAACTGTGATTTGAAAGAAGAAACATATATATTGATTTTTTTCTGTCTTTTTTTTGTTTGTTTGTTTGTTTTTGGCCCTTGCAGGATGGATTTTACTCCAGAGCAGAGCAGAGGATGGAGAATAAAATTCTCAATTCTTCTCCCATCATTCATAGAAATTCCCTGCAAGAAGAAATGTTCTGTTCCATAGATGTGACATCCCCACACACCCCCAAAATGGTTTATTTTTAAGCCCTGTGAACTACCTTTTAACAAACACCAAATTTAAGAGGAATTTAGCAAATTTTGGCGAGGTGTCCTCAAAGCTGACTCCTCCCCTCAGGACTCTGAGGCTTTATTTGAATTATTAAAAGTATTAATTTACAACACAATGAAAATATTTGACAAAAAACCCTCCAAAACATCGAATGATGCTTTTCCTTATTATCTTTTTCCTCTATTTTCCAGCAGCTGGAGATGGGAACACTTTTGGAGTGGCGATTCCCAAATTTTTCTGGATGAAGCCATGAAAAATAAGAAGCCCAAGTGTTTCTCACAGGTTTTGTGATTCTTACTGGAGTCAAAAGAAGTCACAGAACTAAAAGTGAGTATTTTCCTTCGTGGGACGTGGGAATACAGTTTCTAAGCCAGAATTTTTTTGGAAGCTGTTGTGGTCTGAAGGTGTTCAGAGCACAGGAGTTTTGTCCTTGTAATCCGTTTTTTTAATGACACAACTTCAGAGCCTCGTGAGCTTCCCGTTGTCACTGAATCCAAGGAAGAGATGGAAAATCTGGAAAGGGATGAACAGGGAAGGATTCATGAAGCAGGAATGGGAAATCTCTGGCTGTTTTATTCCAAGGGTTTATTGCTCATTCTGTACCTCCACACAAAAGTGGTGTCCCCCATTCCTCGTGTTTTCTTTGTAATTATGTCCTAATGAGACAGAATTAATATTTATTCCTGGTTTTGACTGCAACTTATGATATTGTTGTTTCTTCCCTTCCTTTTCTACTGTTCTCTGTGGGAGTCAGTGCTAAAATAACCAAACATTTGCAGCTTTTCGTAGAAAATTCTCTTTAAAATCTGAGTGCTCTTCCCCAGACCTGTTGTGCCTGTTAATCCAGTGACAGAAACACTTCACTGTTCTCCTCGGATGTTGAAATTTAAGTTTAAAAACAGCAGTTCTGTTTGAAATCAGAGTCGAATATTTCTATCTTCAATTTAAATCAAAAAGTATTTTTCTACTATTCCAAGTCTAAAGAAAAATCCTCTTCACGGTGTTTTGCAGATGCCACCGAAGGCAGAATCACTCCCTAAATTTGCTGCTGCAAACTCTCCACTTTCTCTGTTCCAGGACAGATAAACACAGGCTGAGAAGCTGTTCCCCTGCTATTTTCTCATGGTATTTTTCCCCTCTATTAGGATTCCATGACATGATATATGAAGCAAAATCAATAATTCTCACTTTTCGGGTTAAGGGCACAGCTGAATAAATAATTCATAAGTCATCGGATCAATGTGATTTCAGAGAACATCCACCAGCAGAGACCAGTTTTCTCAGATACCCCCATTATTTGAAATTATCTGACAATTGTCTTGGGTAAATTTTTAAGTCCTTCTATTGACCAGAACTAATTTGAAATAAGCGCTCGCAATTTGTGCTCTGCTACTTCTTTGTGACCTGCCGGCTCTGAGTCACCTTGTGCTGCCTGATTGGATCAGCAGCAAATCCTTGGTGAAAAAGCCTTAAAAAAATAGAATTTCAGACTGGTTTGGGTTGGAAGGGACACAAAAATCCATTCGGTTCCAGCCCTGCCGTGGGCAGGGACACTTTCCATAGACCAGGTTGCTCCAACATGGCCTCAGACACTGCCAGGGATGGGACAACCACAACCTCCCTGATCTGCCCACATTCCCTTGAGTGGGAGAAATATCCATGCCATTAAGAAAAGTGCAGCAATTTATTTTTTTTTAAAGATTTATTTTTTTTTTAAGGATAGATTGTCTGGAGTCGTAATCCCTTCTCCTTCCCGTTCTTTCCTGGCGCTGTGGAAGCAACAACCACAGAGGTGATGGAAAAAAAAAAATTCATCTTCCTGCAGCCTCTTTTTTAAGGATTCGCTCTGGTTTGTGTAACACATTTATCTCCCAGTCCCAGGGGGCTGATCCGGGCGCTCTCAGAATCAATGGAACAATTCCTGGCGTTTTCAGGGAAAGTGGAAATGCATTAAGAGGATGTTGGGACACGTTCGAACTGCAGAGATTTCCTGCAAGGTGGAGTTCAGCGCGGTGTCTGCGCTGCCGGGTGGCAAGAATCAAAACGTTTTAATTCAGAAATTGAATGCAAAGGTGGGAGAACAGTAAAAAGAGACATTAATCAGAACTTTTCTGATATTCAGGCCTCCCTGGCTGTTTCCATGGTAGGTTTCTGATATCTGCTTCCACACATAAGCCTTGTCCATATCACATCTTTTGTGATAAGGGCTATCTTACCTGCTGAAAAAGCAGCTGATAATGCCTTTCCCAGTCCATTCTATGGAGCAGGGGATCCAGTCCTAAGAATTTCTCAGCCGGGTTTTCTATTTTAAATTGTTTCAGCTATAGATCGATTTGTTTCTAGTGCTATTAACAGCTTGTACGTCTCTGAAATCTTATTTTTGTCATTTGTTCTGCCAGGTCTGACTCCTGCCAGGATCATGCTGGGACAACAGCTCCCATGTGCAGCTAAAAAATACTCAGTCATGAAATCTGTCTTCTTTGCTCATGTGCAAATCTACTTTGTTCACTTCTCCCGAAACTCATAAAATCTGTTTTTTGCTGCAATATTTACATGGAAAAGAGGAGCCAGGGTGCTGATGCTCTCTGAGCACTCCATTATCCTTCTGGCCTTGATTTGCTTGCTTTTTTCTGTACTCCTGTCATGTATTTTGTCTTCAGTTTTGGAGGCAAATTCCTGGCTGGGGAACTTCCCTAGGAAGAGACGTAATTCTTCGTGTCCCTACTCCATGAGCAAAGCTGCAGGCACTGTATTTATACAGATTATAGCTGATTTTATATGTCCTTATATAATGCATTCTAACAGATTTAAACTGGGGGAGCATTTTGTAACTTCTGTGTGGGAGTTTTGTCATCAAATCCTATTTGTTTTTCAGATTTCGGTTCTAATTCCCATGAATCCCTTTACAAATGTCCTTTTCTTCACGGAATAATGTCAAACAACTTTTCTGATCACTGGTTATTGTTTCTCCTGGAACATGATGGATTCCTCTGAGGTAGGATTTGTCGAGTTTTCACATCTCCTTTTCTGGTCATGACTGAGGGTATTACAAGTGTTTGGATTTTTGGATGCTTTGTCCTGGAATCTTTCCTTATTAACAAACTCAGGAAGGTTTTGTTAAGTAGGCTGGGATAGAAGAGAAACAATTTTGAACCCTTGAGTGCGCTGAAATCTTGTCTATCTCAACCTGTTCTATCCACAAATTGTTTTGTCTGTTATTTCAAGAGAAAAAAATGATTTTTAAAGCAAAGCCGTGATGGTCGAGCTTTAAGACATCCCATTGCAACAGCACAAAGTTGATTTGACAGAATATTGGAGTCCCTGTTTGAAATAATTAATAAATCCTTGGAAAACTGTTGGTATAATCAGTTTGCAGCTACTCTTGCAAGCCTGCGCTGCTCTAACTGCCCAGGGAGGGCTCTGCCCTGTAAATAAGATTTTACCATTCCTACATCTCCATTTCCAGTCTATAAAACCGAGGCCACCCGCGGAGGAATGGCCCAGTTATCAACAGCTTCATTTTGCATAATTGGGTTCTCCGGTGCTGCAATAAGAGCTCCCATTAAACCCTCACCAGGCTGAGGAAGCGCAGGAGCGAGGGTGGAGAGCAGGAGTGAATCCTGCAGCACTGACGTGCCCAAAAGCTCCTCTGTGGAGCTGGTCAGCACTGAGGCGGTGGGAAATGCTGTTATGCAGAGATGATCCAGATGTCCTGTGCTTGGAAGTGTTCCCACTGCCTCGTTCCGTGGGCGGATTTCAGTCCTGCGCTGATGCAGAGCCACTAAAAGTGGTGAAGTTGCCCGTGTGGGATGTGGGAATTAGACCCATGGCAGGGCAATATCCATAACCGCTGAGTTAAACCACCTGCTTGGATAGTCAGGATTGGATTTGGAATTCAAAGGATGAACTGGTTTTTGGGTCTACAGTTTCTTACTAGTTTAGGACTGTGTATAAACCCGGTATATATGTGTGTATTAAACCAGTATAATCCAAATAATCTGTGTTCAACTGCTTTTACTGCCTCTGTTGCCTGTTATGGGCATGCCCTATAATTATGGGACTCATCTCAACAATTATTTCATCCTTTCTTCCCCACAGTGTGCTGTGTTTATTACAAACATTCAGTTTCTCTGGTACTTTGAATATGTTTAACTTTTTCTTCAGATGCCCAAACAGTTTTCAGATCATTCTGTCTTCTCACTCTGCAACTAACTGCAGTATATCTCAGAGAGCAGTAATAACCTACATTTTGGAGTTTATCCTTTTTTTCTCAGAAAACACGATTAAAACTCTGTTCTCTCAGTTCTGAAGATTTAATTCATTTGTCTTTCACAGGCAGATTATTTAAAGTCTCCTAATATTCAAATGTAAATAATCAAACCTAAGGCCTATTTGCTGTAGATCTTAAAATGAAATCTCTGTTCTTTAAATCTTTGTTTCCAAGAGAGAAAAGAACCTTATGGCCAAAAAAAAAAAAAAACCAACAAAAAAACCAAGAGAAAAATGAAAAATCATTTGCAGTTCATCTTTTGGATAAGACTATTACAGAGCTATTGGAAGCAAAAAGCCAACCTACAAAAAATGCACATTGTACTGCCTCAGATAGAGAAGAATGAATTACAGGATTTGAGTCTTATTTATTTTCCAGAACTGCTTAAGGACATTCAATCCCATGTTAAAAAGTAGTCACTTGCTTCTTTGTTCATGGGTTTGTTGTTGAGGCACTCGGGGGTTTTGGCTGGGTGGGACTTTTTTACTTAAACTTCAGCCAAGCAGAAGAGGAAAGTAGGGCACTGCAGCAGAGTGAGGGCCTTGGAGAGGAGAAAACAACCCTCAGCCAGCGGGGATGGAGCAGGGACAGGGATGGGACAGGGACAGGACAGGGATGGGACAGAGNCACAAAATGGTCACAAAATGGCTGACCGGTCATGAGGTCTCACACTTTTATAAGTTTTGGTCCATTTGCATTTTGGGGTTTAATTGTCCAATTACAGCTCCAGGTTATGAAGTCTCATCCTTCTTGTTCCTCCCTTCAGCCCTCCCTTGTTTGTGCTTTTGGGCCTGAAAACTTGTAACTTTGTCCTTGGTGTCCCTCAGGAAAAGGATTTGTTTTGTGTCCCTGCTGTGTGCAGAGCTGAGTGACACTGACTGTGAGCTCAGAGCTGCACCCCTGGGCAGCACAGAACCTGAAATACATGGAAGCTCAAACTTAAGGCATCAGTGGCAGTGGTGGAGCCGTGTCAGGGCCAGGGTCACACCGTGCTCCCAGAGCTGGCTCTGCACGAGCAGTGCAGTTCCACAGCTCTGGAAAAGGCCACCCACGCCCAGGAGCTGCTGCCCAAGGCACCTGTTCATCCCTCTGGCCTCATCCAGAGCCAGGGTGACCAGGGAACATCGAGCTGGCCTTGGGCAGCACATTGGTATCATTTAGTGTTTGTGAATGGTTGAAACCTGCTCCTTCCACCCTGTGAAATGTTCTCCTCCACCTTTGATATGGGATTTTTAGGACTGGAATGTTTGAACTTCCATACGGATCTATGGATTGCGGCCACCATAATGTTTTGGAGAAGTCGGTGCTGAATATTCCTTTCCTATCTTGGTATTCCTTCCTTTTTAAGTGTTTGTTATCTTCAGAGAGGATGAAATCTGTGGAGAGGATCAGCACATGGAGGGGTTTGTTATCACTCTTTAACCCTGTGAAAACACCTCCTGTTCTGAACAAAGCCACCTTGCCTTTGATGTCTGTGGGAGTCCTGGGGAAAACAGGAATGACCCAGACATTGGAGCAGAGCTGCCCCTTTTTGACATCAAACAAAACCTTCGGGCATTGTTTTAAAGGCTGAAAACAAAGCAGAACCCCACATTGCTTTGCAGAGTTGATTTGGGGAGTTCTCAGATCCTTAACGGGTGAACAGAAATCCTTTCTTGGAATATTTCTGTGGAGATGCTTCACTTTTACATTCCCCACCGTGGAGGATTCTTGTCACAAAATTCCACCTCCCAGATGTCTGATAAAAGCAGGGAAGCTGTGAGTGCCCACAGGTGAGGCAGCTCCAAAATGCATTTTTTTTTTTGTGCACGTGGAGCATCTTACAGATGAAGAAGAAATCCAAGGGTTTTTTTCAAGTATTTTATCTTTGAATCGTGATTAAATTATAGTCTGATCACAGACTGAACACGAGGATGTTGGTGAAATAACTTATGGATAATCCAAGGATACTCACCCAGGTGCCTTACATAGGTCTGGCTGTGCCACTCTGGAATTTAATTTGAAATCTTAACTTTAGCTAGAATTTTTTACAGTAATGTTAATGGTTACTGTAAGCACAAACTAATTTCACCGACAGCAAGAAGTTTGGCTTCTCTATTTATTTCCTTTTATCTAATGCAAAGTAATTTTTTTTTAAATAATCTTAGAAATTCCTTGTGTGAAGTAGCTCCCGGCAAGGATAAAACAAAGGTGCAGTTCTGTTACATTTAACAAGCAGAGAAATGCTTTGTGAGTATAAAGAAATGATTAATTATATTTTAAATGTGTCGTGTTATGAGGAGAAATAACAGAACAGACTGACACTTTTCCCCTTATATTAAGTCAAAATTTATATGAAGTTTTAAAGATTCATTTTCACGTGGAACCGGCTTTAAAATGATGCTTTTAATTCCTCGAGTTTAGTTATTGCTCTATGAATATTTGAATTTAATCTCTGCTGGGGAGGCAGAGGTCCAGGACAGCGGTGCTACGGCAGAGGTGACCCTAAAAGAGAGGGAAAAAACCAGCACAGAAGTTTTAACTCCTTTCACAAGCACAGAGACATTTGAAAATAATTCTTTTCAGCATCTTCCTGCTTCATCCAAACCTGTCAGATCAACCTCTTCTCAGTTTGTGTGGAATCACATCGTTCCTGCTCCGAGGTGAAGCCTCATTAGCCCTCACAAAACAATATCAACAGAAAATGTCAGGGATGATGGGGCTGGAGAGGTGTAAAACTGCTGGTGGAAACACAGGTACCTGACAAGCCATTAATGAGATCATTAAAAACAGGCAAAAAAATTCGATTCCGTCTGAAAACGCGAGACTTGTAAAACGCTGAAAAATACATCAAAAAGCTCTTACATAGCTAAAAAATGCTCAGGGAGTTTTGCATCCTAATGTGGGGCATTGACTGACATGCAAGTGAAGGAAAAATATCAATATTAAATCAAATGGGATGGCAGGCTGCAACTTCTCCCATCCGTGGGAATACTTCATGTGGGAATTGTAGAAGTATTTCAATGGAGGTGCACAAAAATCCCCTTAGGGAGACAGAGGTGCAGAGGCTGCAGGTTTGCTCATGCCCAAAGCTACAGCAAGAGTGAAAATGCAGCCTTGACAAAGGTATTCCTCAATGGATTTTGTCAGGGAATTATATTTTTGTAAAATATCAGAAAGTGTTTGAGGCCAGGTTGGACGGGGCTTGGAGCAACCTGGTCTGTGGAAGGTCCCATGGCAGGGGTGGAACTGGGTGGGCTTTAAGTTCCTTCAAACCCAAACCATTCTGGGATTAGTGACAAGATTTTATGAAGTTCTTGGGAAATTTATCAAGTTTAAATGATCTGGAGTGTGACAAAAGGATCTCCAATGCAAAAACTTTAGATTGATTAATTTCCCCTACAGAATCATGGAAAAAATTGGGTTCGAAGAGACCTTAAAGCTCAGCTCATCCCAGCCCTGTGCCGTGGGTGATTGCTGGAGCTCAGTGTGGAATTCCAGCGGGGTGGAAGGTGGGAATCAGCCCCTGTGCAGCTCATTCCCATCCCAAGGGACAGTGCTCAGGCTCTGGATCCATCAGCCCCCGTTCGATGCCCACCTTGTCCGTAATCCCTCGGCAGACTCCTGCAGCTAATCTTCCCATTGATTTTGGCTTAGGAACACCTGGAGCTGTTCAATCCCTAAGAAAATCTGAGGAGCTCAGTTTTCCAGCCATTTAACTCGTTTGGAGGCAGAGCTTATTTATTTTCTGAGGAGCAATCGAAGAGCTCTGCTCGCTCCTGAGTAAAGGCGTCGGATGGACGAGTGAAAACTGAGCCAAAATCCATCCAACCTCACCAAGCTCCAGCCCTGCAACTTTTGGGCTGCAATGCATCTGCCTGGTGTTTTTCCCCTCCTTTTCCTTCTCTTCTTATTTTCCCAGTTTAACTTTGGAGAGAAAAAAAACCCCCATCTCTCTTCCTGACCCTGACGCTGCCGTAATCAGTCCTGCACCACAAATCCTGATGGATCCAGCTTGGAAGGAATGCCAAACTTTCTGATTTGCCTTTCCCGTTGTTTCTCTGGTTCCCCCTTCTGTTATTTTCTCCACCCTACTCCAGATCCAGATGTTTTGTCCAGGACTCCTGGCAGATTTGCTGGGGAGAAGCCAAGGCGAGACAAAGCAATAGGTGAAAATTTTGGGGGGTTGGGTGTGCAGATGGGGTCACCCTCCTATATCCCATGCCAGGTGCCCTGGAATCCTGCTCAGTTCTTGAGGAAAGGCAGAAATGACCAAACAACAAAGGCAGTTCAACAGGAAAAAAAACCCCAAAGAACTTTTGTCTGGGTAGAAATTGTTACTGGGATGGGGAGAAGGCTGAGGTACAGAAATGGAAAAAACATGGGGAGAGTTCACATTTCCAGATATTTATTTACCTTCATTTATGTTCTTTACCTTCAAATAATGCCAATATTTTAGTAAAAATAATGTTTTATTTAATTGTGAGTCCCTTGCAGAAAGTCTGTAATATTTCATGGCATAACTGATAAGCCCAAATCTCTGTCAGATAATGTCTCACTTTTCTATTTATTTAAATGATGAAAGATGGATGTTTTATGACTAAGATGATTTAATGACTTTTTCTTTTACGTTTTCTTAACCAGGATGACATTTAGACAAGGGAAAGGAAAAAAAAAAAAAAGTCAGACCAGCCATCAATAAATGGTTTTATTGGTTAAATTTGAATGTTATTTTTAAGCAAATAATGAATTACTTTGACTAATAACTGCAGAGCCAGACATGATTCATTCCATAATTAGCTTGACAGTCACCATCAATCCTGTAGTTTTGTTCAGCTGATTATAAAATCTTGTCTCCTTTTCCCACATGACATCTTCCCAAGTTGCATCCCATGGAAAAGGAGGTTCCCGAGGAGTCTCCAAGCAAATCTTGGGCAATTACAGCTCTCCAGCCACCGGGGGTGAGCACCCAGCCCTGAGATTGAGCCTGGAGCCAAAACATGGGGAATATTGAGAATATTGACAGTCTGGGAGAGCTCTCAGCCTGGATCAGGGCTGTTTTTATAGGAAAGTTAAACCTGGAAGTTTCAGATGGAAATCAACCTCTCCTGGAGCCCGGCCAAAGCACCCGCAAGTGGTTGAGCACAGGCCAGCAGCTCTGGGGGACTGAGGTGACATCACAGAACCTTTAATCACAGCTCTGAGGAGAAGAAATGACCTTGGGTGAGAAGATTGGACATGTTCTAGGTCAGACAGGTGGAAGAGTCCTCAAATGGGGAATCCAAATGAAGATTTCCCACCTTTCAGCAAAACAACTCAGCACTGGCAAGATAAGAGAAGATGGCCCCAGGCTGTGCCATGGGAGGTTCAGGCTGGAGATCAGGAAGAATTTATCCATGGAAAGGGTGGTCAGGCATTGGAAAGGGGTTTGAAGTCCCCATCCCTGGAAGGGTTTGAAGTCTCCATCCCTGGAGGTGTCCAAGGAATGGCTGGATGTGGCACTCAGTGCTCTGGGGTCAGTCACAGGTTGGACTCAATGATCCTGGAGGACTTTTCCAACCTAAATGATTCCATAATTCCATACCGAGCAATAATGCCAAAGATGTGAGAAGACGTGGGGATTTGTGCATTTGGGAAAATGATTGCAACTCCTTCATTAATGTATTTACTTTTATTTTGTGAAAATACATCCACACCCACTGAGATGCTGCGACTCCTGTAGATAAAATGCATTATCTCCCTTTGCTCGTACTCCCACGGAGAAATCCTCAGAACCCCAATGGATATCCCACAGTAGCTTGCAAGGCGTTTATCCTATAGATGTGTCAGAAAATAAACATCTATTTTCCAATTAAAAAAAGAGAGTGCGAACCTATTGTTGTGTGTTAATAGCATTTAACACCTGGATTTGGCAGCGGGGCTGCTGTTGGGAAGCCAAATCTCACCGCTCCCTCTGCAAGGAGAAACTCCTCCTGTAACAAGTGGTTCACAATCCTCGCGGTGTTTTCGTGCCGCGCTTCACACTCGCGCTCGCTGACGGGTTTAGAGCGCTTTGAGGAAGCAGGAATTGGCCTGGAAATGCACCTGGCAGCCTTCCCCAGGAAGGAGCAGGAATTGCACTGCCCGAGGCCTTTCATCAACTGCTGAAACCTGTTGGATCCCTGGTCGCTGAGGATTCCAGACTTTCTGTGCTGACAGGCACGGACCCCCAAGCAAACACTGCATTGACCTGAGGCCGTGGAAAAGGCTCCCAAAATTGAGTGACAGAGCTGGGATTGTGGGTGTGGAGTTTGGATAGAAGTGTGTGACACCACAGGGTGCAAAACCTAGGTTTTAAGGTTTTAATATATAGTAATATATATATAAAGCAAGATGGAGGATTTAGGGCGGAGTCTGAGTTCTTCTTCTTCACCTTCTTCTTCATGGGTCTGGGTGGGATTTTGTAACTGGGTGAAAAAAACCAAATTGCGGACCACGGGTGGTTGGTTGTTGGGTTAAAAGTAAAAATAATCTAGATCCCATCTCGTAATTGGATAATTTATGCTTAAAAACCTTTGGAAAGGGTTAGAGAGCGAGCCATTTTCTACCTGGTTAGTTGGAACTCACAACTCGTGAGCCTGTGCTATAGATAAGGATTAATAAACATCTGAGTCTGAACACAAAAACTGCATCTCCCTGGCATTTAATCCCAGCTCTAACAGAAGAAAAGAAGATAAAAAACCCACAGAAAACGATGGAAGGTGGTACCAGGACTGCTGTGTCCTTCTAGGAATGCTGGAAGTCTGCTCCCCTCTCCACCCTCCCTGCAAACAATTTACAAGGGTCTGGTGATAAAGCTGTGTGGGGTCAGCGTGGTATGAGCCCCACAAAGGCGTTTCAAGCTCTGAGGGTGTCCAGCAACCTCCCAGAAATGGCTTAAAAATAATTAACAGGACGGCTTGATCAGAGGTGTTTTGACAAAGCAAAAAGGTTTAATTAAAGCAGAAAATAACAAACTGCACAGAACAAAAGAATAAAAGTCATGCAAAGTGCAGGGAGGTCCCTTTCACCTGCTAAGACATCCCAAAAAAGGGCTGAGAACCTTCCTGCTCTTTTTTAAGTATTCAGTGATTTAGGAGGGGTTTTTGGCAAGCTGCCCAAGAGAAACAGCTCCAGGTCTTGAGGCACATTTCAAAGATCCAACAGGCTCTGTTGGAGAAGCACAGACATTTCTGGTTCTTCTTCCTTGAAAGTTCTGGGGTGAAACTGAAACTCTTTTCCTGATATGGAAACACCTGCTCTGGTGTGAGGGTGCACTGCAAGAGTCTGGAATGACAGGACGCAGGGAATGGCCTCGTGCTGACAGAGGGGAGGTTTAGATGGGAAATTGGGAGGGAATTCTTCCCTTTGAGGGTGGTGGGAGCTGGCACAGGATGCCCAGAGAAGCTGTGGCTGCCCCATCCCTGCCCCATCCCAGGGTGGGTGAGGTTTGGAACATCTTGGTCCATGGAAGGTGATTCCTTGGTGACCCGAGGAATCTGGGATGTCCTTTGGTGCAGAGGAGAGTCCAGAGAAGCTGAGCTGGTCCATCTCCATGGAGGGATGCCCAGGAATGCCCACCCATCCTGCAGCACTTCCCATCCTTTGTCGGGACAGAAGTTGTCAGGACAGACTTGAGCAGTGGGAAAGACATTCAGCTGGGTTTTGGGGTTGTTTTATTTTGATTTTTGAGGGTTGTTGTTGTCATTGTGTTGCCTTTTTTTTTTCTTCTTTTTTTAAAATTTCAAACTCTCTCTTTTCTCCCAAAACCATAAAATCTCCTTTCATGAATTCATAGAAAGATGCTTCAGGAATTGAATGCCACAGGATTCTATTCTGGCTGTTAATATTCATGCTTAAGCCTGGATTTGGAGATGCCTCCTAAAATAAAACCAGAAAACTGCACTTCTGGAAGAGTTGTTAATAATACAGGAGGAGTAAAATCCATCCCACTTGAGTTATTGAGATGGATAGCTCCTACCTGAAGAAATATTTCTGAGGAAATTCAAGGATCCAGGAAGAAACCATAAATAGGTAATATTTAGATTTATTGTTGGTTGTACGGAATTGACACCTAAGAAACTGAAAAGCTTTATCTGTGCGACCATCAGATCTTTTTGAAGTGAAGAGAGATTGGATAGAAGTCAGTGGGAGGATAAAAATAGAATTATTATGTAAATTTGTTTTGGAAGGAAAATGAAGTGCATTTCCATTGGAGACATCCCAGTTTGTTCCGTTCACTGTGGTTCTCTTTCCTTTGGAAAAAAAAAAAAAAATCTGATTATATTCCTTATGCCTGTTCTCACTCACGGAAGGTAATTTTTGGAAATTAATTTCCCTCATTAGGTTGTATAACTCAATACTAATTTGCTGAAATGATCTTAGAAAGGAGAGGTAGGCTCATCTGTAGATATTAGAGTGTTTCAGTAAGAATCCCTGGAACTTTATTATTTCTGTCAGCTTGGGGAATTTGGTTAAGGTCTGGTTTGAAGGATGGGCTATGAAATCCCTAATAAACATCTCTGCCCTGGAACACTTGAATGTTTTAAAGCTGCTCTAATATTCCTCTCACAGATGTGCTACTGAATGAATCAAAACTGAGCTTATACCCTTAGGTTAGGCCCTGTCTCAAACTCAGGCTAAAAGTCCTTATTCAGGGAAATAATTTATGAAATATAATTCGTCCTGAAGTGCTTCTGAAACCTCTGTCCCTGTAACTAAAGCACAAGTAAATAATAAAACCCCTGGATTAATCCAGATGGTCTTTTTGGTGATTTGGTATTTTTCAGAAGGAAATAAACAAGAGAAATTACACTCGGGCTCTTTGGGAATGGATCTTGCTTAATAAAGTCATGTGCATTAATTTATAATATAATTACTTGTGTGTGGAAAATGTAGATGTTCCAAAAGCTGGTTCAGGCAGTAAAACTATAGTAAATTAAAACAGAAATAGGAATTTGTAATTTATTCAAGCTATACCAAATCCATTCTCTCCTTAACTCTCAGTAAAAAAACAGATTTTCCATGACAACACTACAAAAAAAAGAACAACCAACCCCAAACCAACAAATAAGACCAGATATTATCACCACTCTTAGGCAGGGGAACGACAGGTTAAAACTTGAGGTCCTAAAGTCAATGTCAACGTGGAGAAGTTGATTAATAATCTGAAAATACAGGAAATAATGACAAAGCTTCAAGAAAAGCAGGTTTTGCCGAATATGATTTTCAGTGGAAGAAACCAAGCCACAAGTGGAGAGCAGAACATTAAATAAATATAAGTGAGGAGAACTGGGAATAGAAAAAAGTGCAAGACAAGTTGGCGTGTTCCATAAAACATGAACAAATGCTTAGCAACATTTTACAGTTAAAAAGAGGGATTTTGTTGAGCATGTACAGGTGAGGGATGTCTGTCCCTGTGCGTTTGGAAATCTGCAGCACAGATGGGCAATGCATTTATGCATTTGTTACATCCATGCACAAATACACTTGTATATGGACAAAAAAAATCTCCAAAATTCAACTTACTAGACAAAAAAAAAAAAAAATGGAAATAAACAGAGAATTTTTGGGTTTTTAAAACCTTTAGCTGGACCACCATTTTAACCAAAGGCTTTTTTTTTAATGATATTTTGAGGGATTCTGTTGCTGCCTCATTGTTAACCTTCAGTCTGGGCTGAAAAACTCTAATAAAAAATACTGTTTTGCATATTTGCTGCTTTAAGTAACACATCCAGCTCCCTTCTAACCTCTTGCCTTGCTTTTGGCTGCTTCATAAATACATAAAAGCTTGCCTTGGACGTTTTAGCAGTTGTTAAAGCAGCCAGAGAGATAAAAGAAAGTTAAAGGACATGCAAAGATTGAATTACGGCGTTTCCCAGCATCTGGATGACAAAGTTTGACCATTGTGAGGGATAAATCAATTTGCAGGCGCTGTGGCCAGCGAGCTGAGGCTGGAGCTGAAACTGCTCCCCTGGGAAATGTGCTCAGAGATAAAAGGAGTCACATTTCTTATTTTGTGTGGAGAAACATGGAAGGGATTTTTAGAGACCAGAAGATATGCAAAAATTTACCAGGAAAATGAGAAGGGAGAAGAGAATGTGTGTTCTAGTTCTAAAATTTCCCAGTTGCCATTCTAAAGACGTTTCCCATTATTTAGAATTTAAAGTGAAATATATCCATCAATTACAAAAAAATTGGTTGTTTAGAAATTAGGACAAGGTTTCGTATTTAATGGTCTACTGAATTTTAATTTTAAAGGAATTCTGGGTTCCTAATGAATTTCGTATTTATTGGTCTCCTGAATTTTAATTTTAAAGGAATTCTGGGTTGCTAATGAAGGGTCCCCTGATTAATGATTGGAATTGATGATCTTAGAGTTATTGATTCTATGAAATGAGGAGCACCATGAGAAGATGAAGGACATCCCCTGGTGCTACTGGAACCAGAAGCAAATGCAGGGACTGTTGTGGAACTTCTGTTTGTTGTCCAAGGTCCCAAAGGGTCCCTGGAAGGAATGTCCTGGAGAAGATTTGGAAATCTGGTGAGTTCTTTGTAACGTGAGTGGAAATTTTCCTGTTCTTTTATCGCCTCATTTTTTATCCCTTCCCATTTCATTCACCAAGAATCCCTAAACTATTGCAGATATTCCTAATCCTCCTCAGAGTCATTTCCTGCCCGTATCAAGATTTTGTCACAGAAAGGAAGAGTTTGATCCACCATAATCACATCTCAAATGGCAACCACTCCATCTCCTCACAACCTTTTGGAGCAACCACTCCATGTCCTTAATCTTTGGAGCAACCATCCCATTTCTTCAACCTTTGGAACAACCACTCCATGTCCTCAACCTTTGGAGCAACCACTCCATGTTCTTAATCTTTGGAGCAGCCACTCCATCTCCTCACAACCTTTGGAACAACCACTCCATGTCCTCAACCTTTGGAACAACCACTCCATGTCCTCAGCCTTTGGAACAACCATCCCATTTCTTCAACCTTTGGAACAACCACTCCATGTTCTTAATCTTTGGAGCAGCCACTCCATCTCTTCACCCTTTGGAGAAACCACTCCATGTCTTCCTCCTTTGGAGCAACCACTCCATGTCCTCAACCTTTGGAGCAACCATCCCATTTCTTCAACCTTTGGAGCAACCACTCCATGTCCTCACCCTTTGGAGAAACCACTCCATCTCCTCAACCTTTGGAGCAACCACTCCATGTCCTCCACTTTTGGAGCAACCACTCCATGTCCTCAACCTTTGGAGAAACCACTCCATTTCTTCAACCTTTGGAGAAACCACTCCATGTCCTCCACTTTTGGAGGAACATTTCCATCTCCTCCACCTTCGAAGCCTTCTGTGACAGGGTGACCTGGAGCTTCTCCCCTCCTGCAGCCTCAGCAGACTGGAAGGATGGGAATGGTGACGGGAATCCAGCATTTAGAAGTTCAGCGTGGTTAGTCAGCCTGGGGGCTGTCCTGCCCACTCGTTGAATCAGGCACGACGATTTATTTTGTGCTGCTTCATCAGCGTGAATCAAACGTGGAAAAGACCAAACTCGGGAACTGCAGAGATCGGTTTGTGTGGTTCTGGCTGTAGGGAGAGAGACAAAAAGCTAGGGGGGCCTTTTTTATCCTGCTTTCCATTGCAGCCGAGTGTGTGCTGCCAATTGAAACCCACCTCCCTGGCTCCGGCTGGAGCTGTTCCAGACGGGAGCAGGGGGGGCCAAGGTAATGTCTGCTCGGATTTGTAAAGCTTGAACCTGCCTCAGCCAGCAGAGGGGTCCTTTCAGAGCACACCATCCACTTACAGATGAATTTCCGCATGTCAGAGCGCTCTTCCAGCCTGGTGGAGGAGCCTGAATAAAGTGTGGATAAAGGAATCTGGGAAGGAAGGAATCTGTCTAGGAAGGAAGGGAGGAGAGAGGGAGGGAGGGAATGCTCTGGGAAAAGGAGGCTCCACTCTCCTTCCTCCTGCTGCTCTTAAAGGAATAAAGGCAGCAATGGAGCCATGAATAACCCACTAAAACATCCCAGCTCCAGAGCAGGGACAGCGGGGATGGAAAAGAAGCCAAATTCCTAAAACTCC
>VZDJ01000301.1:9560897-9585202 GCA_008694505.1 Cyanoderma ruficeps | reverse complement strand
AAGGAAGGAAGGAAGGAAGGAAGGAAGGAAGGAAGGAAGGAAGGAAGGAAAGGAAGGAAGGAAGGAAAGGAAGGAAGGAAGGAAGGCTGGCACCACTCTCCTCCCAGCAGCAGCTCAGATTTGCTTCTCTGCTTGGGATAGATCCCTGTACTCCTCTGCGAATAAGATTTGCTGATTCCATTGGCTGTTCCTCTCTGATATCACAGAATTCCAGGGTGGTTTGGGTTGGAAGGGACCCTGCCATGGACAGGGGCACCTTCCACTATCCCAGGTTGCTTCAGTCCCTCTCCAGCCTGGCCTTGGACACTTCCAGGGATCCAGGAGCAGCCACAGCTTTTCTGGGAAACCTAAAATATCAGCATAAGAACGATTTGACCCCTGATGCAGAGAAAGTTTTCAGGGTAAATCGTGGTGCTCAGAGTGAGGGGTTTAGAAACCAATATCCTCTGCAGCTCAGTCTAAACACTAACAGCACAAAACATCAAAGTTATACCCCCCCAAAAGCTGTCTGGCTGCTATTTCTAAAAACCCACTGAAACATTCTGACTTCAGCTCTGCAAATATTTCTCTCCTGATGTGTACATGGAGTTCATTAGTGACTGTCGGGGAGTAAAACCTTGAATATTTCTTCATAGCCTAAAGCCCAGTAGTCACATTCAGTGAAATCATCCTGTAACTGTGCACTGGTTGTGGTTGCCCAGATAATTGGGAGAGATGGTAAAATACTTAAGTGCTTCTAGTGAGCTTTGTGTCAGAGTGGTTTCATCAGGAATTTGTCTTTGGTGTTGCCACGGACACGGCTGGAGCTCCTTTTTAGAGCACAGCCCTCATTTCAGCAGAGATGAAGAAATCTCTCTGATCATCCCCCTCCGAGAGGAGATTTCCTGGGTTAATTGGACAAACAATGGCATTTTGAAAAACTAAGGGGTTTGGCCATTCCAAAAATATTCTGAGGGCTTGCCTAAAAAATGCTGAACTTGCTGTGCTGCAATGTCATTTCTTTGGGAATTTTTAGTGCAGTTTGGAGTGCTCTGGATGTCTGATTCCAGCATGGCCTGTCAGTGCTCCAGGAGAGGGGAATTATTTTCTCTCCCCAAACCCATTCCAGTTTAATTAAGGAAAACCAGCTTAAACTTCCACCATGAAAACCATCGATACTCAAAATCAGGGAATGACAGGTTAAAGAATTGAAGAAAATCAGGGAAATTCCTATTCATGCTCCACTTAAGACTTCGAGTCCTAACGGGAGCTGCATTGGCACAAAATGAAAACGATCGCATTTATTCTAGAAAATTTCAGAAATAATTTTAATAAATAAGAATTATTTTATAAATAAAATCATTTTATAAATAAAATAATTTTATAAATAATAATTATTTCATAAATAACAATAATTTTAATAAATAATTTTAATAAATAATTAATTTAAGTGTGTTCAAAAGAAGGTGATTTCAAAAGCAGAACTCCCTCCGAGCAAAATATTGTTCGGTGCAAGATGATCCTGCTTGGGTGGGGCCTGGTGGGTGTCTTGGCAATGTTACCGTCCCAAGATGTTTACAATCTCTTTATCAGGTGCTTTTCATGTCTGGAAGAGGCGTGTGACGCTTATTTTTAGGCTCTGTCCTTTTCTTTCTCTCCTCGCAGCTCCCCCAATATCGGTGTTTCCTTAGAAACCCTGGCTGTCAGCTGGCATCACAAAAATCTGACATGACACCGAGCTGGCTTCTCGGGGGAGGTGATTCTTGTGCAAACAACGTGTTTTCTATTGCTGGCAAAACTCTTGGCTTTAATCCCCGCCCTGAAAACAATGATTTCAGTCCAGATTTAGGAGAGGGAGGGGCCCTCCTGTGCTTCCCTTTGCATTCCCGCTTGGGAACGAGGATTACTCCGAGGAAAAGCTCATTGCTATGCAGAGCTAGAACCTTTTTTAAGCCCCAGGTTGATGCTGGATGGATGTGTTGTCATGAGAGCCGCACACTGGGCTTGCATAACTCTTTGGAGGTGTTTATGTACGAGCTCTCCCAAGGGTGATGTTTTATCAAACCTTATTACAAAAGTGCTCTTCTCTGCAAGCCACCGAACGCTCCGGGAGCATTAAAATGCAGAGTTGTGTCTGGTCAAGGATAAGCAGAGGCTGTGTTTCATATTCATGGGAGAGATAACTCCGAGAAATTTCCAGAAGATTTTATAGGAGCTGCAGCTGTCCTGGGCTGTGGTCACCTGCAGGGATCTGCGTTAGAATGCCAGGATGGTTTGGGTTGGAAGGGAACTTAAATCCCATCCAGTTCCACCCCCTGCCATGGGCAGGGACAGCTTCCACTGTCCCAGGGTGCTCCAAACCCTCTCCAACCTGGCCTTGGGCACTTCCAGGGATCCAGAAACTCCTGCTGCATCCAGAAACCCCTGCCACATCCAGGAATTTCTGCTGCATCCAGAACCCCCTGCCACATCCAGGAATTTCTGCTGCATTCAGAAACCCCGGCCACATCCAGGAATTTCTGCTGCATCTGGAAAACTCTGCCACATCCAGAAACCCCTGCCACATCCAGGAATTTCTGCTGTATCCAGAAACCCCTACTGCATCCAGAAAACCCTGCTGCATCCAGGAATTTCTGTTGCATCCAGAAACCCCTGCTGCATCCAGAAACTCCTGCTGCATCCAGAAACTCCTGCTGCATCCAGGGATTTCTGCTGCTAATCTTTTAGTTCTTCCTCTAACAACAACAACAACAACAAATAAAAATGCAGATCAGAAAGAATCAGAGGGAAATACTTGAGGAAAGGTCACTCTGCTGAGCTGGATTGAAACTCAGATAAAAGAGCAGTGACAATCCCACTGGAGAGGAGCCACGGGTGCTTTAATTCAACCCCACAAACCTGGGGAGTCCACACAGAGCCTTCTCTGCTCTCAGGAAGTTTTTGAGGTGCAGGTGAAGGTGCTGGTGGCGCCTCGAGCTGCCTCCCTGGGCACAGAGAAGAGGGTGATGATGGGGGAGACTGTGTGGACATGGAGACGCTGAGGAAGGACATCCCATTCCAGGGTGATCCAAAGCCTCACCTAAAGGAAATTGCAGCTTTATAAATTTGAGGGTTTTATTTATTTTTTAGCTAATTTGGGCAGTGATGCTCTGCTGGGAAAGGGGCACTTGGTGCCTTCTCCTGCTGGGACTCCCTGAAGAGGGGAAGAATTTTATTTTTTGTTTGCAGAGTTCACTTCTTCCCCCTGTTGAATCACAAACCTCGGTTCTTTTATGGGTCACAGCTTCAGGGCCTGCAGCACAAAATCTCTGCCAGTGTTAGTGGGTCAGATCTGCTGTCCTCTGTTTATGTTTATTTTATAACCCAGCAGCAAGGGTCAGGTTGGTCTGTGGCAAAGGTCATTTTTCTGTGAGCAGACTTTGATGGACTGAGATACAAAAGGTGATAAAAGTTATCACTTTGAAAATGTCTCTTGTTAGAGTACAAATATTATGAATTCATCCTTTTTCTTTTTTTTTTAATTTTTTTTTCCCCTTGAATTAAAACCCACCAAGTGCAGCTATCTTTGGTTCCCTTGTCTGACACGGCTTTGCCACTCTGTAAATTTTCTTTCAAATTAGCAGCCCGAGTTTTCTTATCAACCCTTAGCCAGTTGCAATTACTGTCACTCTTTTCAGCACAGTTAATAGGTTTGTGCCAACCAAACGGAAACTTTTGTCAGGAATTGTGATTTTCCTGAGTGCCCTGAAGTCGCTGATATTGTTTTAAACATAAGAGCTTTTTTAGACACGGGGGAGACAGGCAGAGACAAACTTTGTTCTCTGACTTCCCAAATTGCACTGGACAATTCAGCAAAAAGCTGAGGGCGTGAAGGATTAGTTTCCCCCTCGTTTTTGTGAGGGATTATATATATCTTTTTCTTTCTTTCTTTCTTTTTTTTTTTTTAAGAATACAATTTAAAGTAGAATAAACAGAACACGCACAAAACAGCTTTTGAAAAATGTGTGGGACAAATGTAAGGTCTTTTGGGAATCAGTGCGATGCATCTAAAATGCTGTTGAAAATGTTAATTAGTCCCATGTATCCAGTACAAAAGAGAAAGTTTTCATAATTAAGAAATACACAGAGCTAAGAAGAAAATAGACTCAGATGCCAGGCAGGGCTGTGTTTTCTCACTAATATTTTTGGGAAAGGATCTTTTATGGGAAGGAATCCTGTAGAGGTGCAGGTATTTCTTCTGACAAGAAAGGTGATTTCAGCTATTTTCTGATGGAAGTAGCACTAAGATTACTTCACATCTTTTCCTGGTGTTTCCTGACAGGGAATATTTAGACATTTACCAGTTTGGGAGCTTTTGAGGTCATGGGCAAGGGATCTATAACATGTCTGGGGAGCTCAACTTCTGTGTAACCCAGGAAATTTGGGGGTGGGGAGCCTTGTCCATAGGGCTCAGCCAGGCCTTGCCCCTTGCATGGGAATTTCTGTAAAAAGTGAAGGTTTACAGGGGATTTTTTGGGAAAAAGAGCAAGTTTGCCTGATTTAAGAAGAACATCCTTGATGTGGGACAGCGAGGCAGAAGGAGTGAGGGCTCCTTTGCCTCTTTGCTGCTTTTCTGTATTCACCTGTGGGAGGAGGGAGTCCTCAGAGGATTTTTTATTTTTTTTTTGCTGAACATGTATTTATAAACAACACTGAGGAAGATTTTTGTGGTTTTTCCCGGGTTTTCCCAGCTTTTTGCTCCAAATGAGCCAAAGGCAGCAGTGAGACCTCTGGGGCCCAGTTGCAGCCCTCAGAGCAGAGAGGGAGAACAGCGCTGACACCATCTGCCCGTCGTGTCCTTCCTCTGGCAGTGGCCAGGAGCAGATGTCCAGGACCAGAATATAACAACTGAGAGAGAATTCCACTAGATATCCTCTCCCAGCTCCCAATAATCTGCTGTTTGAGGCTTTTCTGGGAAGTGGCAGCTCCATCACAGCCTCTAACGGCCCTCAGTGGGCCTTGCTGCTGCAAAGCCTGCCTCCTCATCCCCTTGGATTTAAATGAGCAGGAAAGATTTAAATGAGCAGGAATTCCTTCCTTTTTCATGCTGGTTATGCCGCCTCCAAAGCATTCTAACGGGATTTATCCTGGTTTGACAAAACTGAGGCAAAGTTGCAGCCAGACCTCCCAATCCTCATTGCTCTAAATAGGTGTTTGCTACCAGGGTTCAGCCTCCAAAGGATAAAGGACAAGAGCTGCTGTTAAAAAGGATGCTCCAAACTGCTAAAAATACGTTGTTCTGGGGTTTGAAGTCACATCCATGCTTCCAACAGAGAAATTAATTTGGTTGTCCCTGACAGAGCCTTTGCTCCCTGTGGGTTTCTCCACAGAGTTGTTTCTTCAGGGGACAATTAAAACCCACAGCGCTGGGAGTGAGGGAGAAGGGGATGGACACAGTGTAATAATAGCAGGGCCCCAAATGCTCCTTTCATTACTTCCTTCTCTTCAGATCTCCTTCCTGGCCTGTCTCTTTGTTTGTTTTTGTGTTTGTTTCCCCATCAGCAGGATCCAGTCTCTTCCTGAATATATTTCACAGAGTAACTTGGCTGGAAATAGCCCACATTTGATCCCACACCAAATGTTTTCATGGGGACTGAAATCCAACTGAGTGAAAAACATTGGATCCAACATATATATATTTATAAAAACCAAAATAAACAGAAAAAACAACCTTCCCCCAGCAAACCCAACCCTCAGGAATAAAAGTTCCCGCTGATACCCTGTTTTCCCCTTTTTTCCTTCCCTTCACTCTTAGTTTATTTCTAAATGCAAAGCAGTCAGCAATAAATTCAGGATTCAGGATCTGTGTTCCTATAGAACCATCAAAAATATTTGCTCCAAAAATTTTGTGGGGTATAGTTGTATGTTATTAAAACACAGGAGAAGTTGTTTTTGGAAGTCTGGCTGCCCTCAGGAGAGTGGAGCCTACACCAGGAGGGTGCCCAGCCTTGCAGGAGGATTTCCATCTCACTCTGCCACTCCAACTCTTTAAAAACCCCATTCTGCTGGATTTTTAATTCCTGATTTTAAACCGGGTCTTGGGTGAACAATTATTACAGAAAAAAAAGAAATCTTTGCAGCTTGCAGCGTAAGATTTTTACCCTTGTGTGTTCCTTTACACTTTTCTCACCTGAAACCTGTGTGATTGCCCTTCTTGACCCTTGGGGTGGCAGCCCCTGAAATGTTCTGGTGGCTGTAGGGGCTGCTAATTTATTTTTTTTTCTGCTGTTTGCATTTATAGGTAGAAATGCTTAACTTTTTTTTTTTTTCTTTGTGTTCTCTTGGGTTTCTCATTGCCAAAATCCAGCGTCAGTGGCTCCATCAAATGAAGCTGATTGAGGCTGGTGAAGCGTGTGCTCGGCTTGCGTTTTAATGGGAATATTCACCCTACGGATGGGCTCGGAGAGAGGTCACCTGTGATCGCTGGGGCTGGGATGTCCCAATTTCAGGGACAGAAAGATGAGGCCACACCGGCAGCAGTTCAAGGGAACAAACCGTTTATTTCAAAAATCTGACTCCATTTATATACATTTGTACAAAGGGCAAGAGATTGGCCACCACAGGGGCCACCTCCTCAACCTGGATGGTGGACATCACCATCAATCACATTTCTCCTCCCAGAGGAGAAATATGTAAACATCCTAAAAATACACATTGTTTACATGAAGCTGCCTGAGAATCTGCAGCACAAAGTTGCAAGCACTCAAAGCAAGAAAACCTGGGGCGACAGTTGCCTAAGTTCAAGTGAGAATTTCAATGCAGATTTGTAGGTTTTGAAGGCCAGGTGGCCCCACTGTGATCTTGTGTGATTGTCGTTTAGGCCGAGACTGGGCGTGTCCCACTTTAGGGACAGAAAGAGAGCAGGCACACAAGCATCGTGAGGGAACAAAACCCTTTTACTTTATTTACAATCTAACTCCTTTATACATTTGTACAGAGGTCCAGAGATTGGCCACCACAGGGGCCACCTCTCTAACCTGGATGGTGGACATCACCACCTATCACATCTCTCCTCCCAGAGGAGAAATATGTAAACATCCTAAAAATACACATTGTTTACATGAAGCTCCCTGAGAATCTGCAGGGCAAAGTTACAAGCACTCAAAAGCAAGAAAACCTGGGGCAACAGTTGCCTAAGTTCAAGTGAGAATTTCAATGCAGATTTGTAGGTTTTGAAGGCCAGGTGGCCTCACTGTGGTCTTGTGTGATCTCCTGCACAACACAGGCTGGGGAATTGCACCCCTCCATCCCCACCTCAATCACAACGTTTTCCCTGCAGATGTTTTGACTTCTCCTCCGTCAGGCCCAAATTTGAGTTGACCTCACATCGAGATCAGAGCTGTTAATAGCCCAGGTTATTGGAATGTTAAAGAGAAAAGCTTGCAAGGTCCTCTCTGGAATCTTGTTGGCTTGGTTGAATTCCATTTTTTTTATTTATAATTTTAATTATTTGTTGTAAGGTCGGCAGAGCTGTGTGGTTGTTCTCAGGAGGGGTTAGTAAGAACTCCAGAGGGAGGATCTGACAGATCCTCTGTGATGGATTGGAATGTCAGATCAGCATATGGTGAAAGGAGGGAAAAGGCAAGGGGGACAGCCAAACCTGAGCTCTTTTTTGAAGCACCCTGGAAACTGGGTTGGTGACTAAATAAAGCTTTCTCACCACCAAAAGTACAGCAATAACAGCAAAAAAAATTGATCTGAAAATAAATCTCTTCTTATTTTTTGCAGAAAATCATCACGTTTTCCTTGTTCACTTTGGGCAATTGTTATTTTTCTCAGCAGGATTTCTCACTTTCCTGGAGAAACAATGAATCTGGGAAACTTTTACCAAAAAAAACAAACCCGTTTTTGATGCTTCCCAGCCAAATCCTGGCACTGCTGTGTCAACCAGCCAGGACAAATGTTGCACCAGGTACTGTGAGCGCAGTTCCCTGCTCTTTGTCCCACAAAACAAGGCATTTTTTTTTTCTTTGGAATTGTCTTATTTGGTCTGACAGGAGCTCGGCATGTGAATAAAACATCCTGTGACATGAGTAATGATTGCAGAATCAGATGTTCTGCACGGAGCTGGTTTGAAGTAGGAATAAATAAAAAAAAAACTAAGAGGGCAAATATTGTTCATGTTCATTTTGCAGCGTTGGCCGAAGTGAGTTGTCTTGGAGCTGGCTCAGAGCTGGGAATTCCAAATTTCAGGTGTTCCCACTGGAGGCTGGGGTGTTTGAGCAGGAGGTGAACATCATGTCACCCCAGGACATTGGGCAGTGACAGGATGGCAAATAGGGACAGGAGCTGGGCAGGGAGGATGGATATTGGCGGGGAAAGGGGTGATACAGATCTTAAAAGGTGTTTTGGAGATGGATCACAAACATCTCTCCTCATTTCTTCTCCCCCAGGGACAGCATTGGACTGTGTGGTTAAAGGTGTGGAAGGAGTCAGCAAAACTCAACCCTGGAGCTTTAGCTTCAGAGAGATCCAACCAAACCCTGCTGTAGTCATGCATCCTATCCCAGTGTCCTTCATCCAGAATCCTGGAATTGCTCAGGTTGGAAAAGCCCTCTGAGGTCATCGAGCCCAGCCTGTGACTGATCCCCACCTTGTCCCCAGCCCAGAGCCCCGAGTGCCACATCCAGGCCTTCCACAAGCACCTCCAGGAATGGGGACTCCAAACCTCCTTGGGAAGCCCATTCCAATGCCTGAGCACCTTTTTTTTTTCCATGTGGAAATTCCTCCTGATGTGTGTATAAACCCGTGGATTGTGGGCTGCCTTTGTTTTCTCACAGCTTTTGGGGGAAAAGCGCTAAAAGGAATAAATAATTAAATGCACAGAACTCCACAAACCAAACCCTCAAACATGTGAAGGACAGAATTTGGGACAGTGAGGGAAAGGGAGAGATTCTTGGTGGAGATCTTTGAAGGCAAACAAACCTCTCCTGACTGTGGTCAGAAAACTCCTCGGTGTTCCTCGCCTTCTTCCAGGTCAAAACGACTTTAATTTGCGATTCAGTGAATCATCTGCAGGGTCTGTGTGCAGCCTGTGTGCAGGAAGGAGGTGCCGTGGGAGGGAGGAAGAAATCCCTCGGTGTTATCCGCAGTGTTTACAGCTCCTGACAGGATGGCTTTTAGGAATGAGGGTCTGGACGTGGCACAGCACACGCACGTCATAATTTGTCTGTCAGCTCCCTGAAAGTTCATTGGCATTGTCACGTCGTGTTTAACTCACTGGGGAAATACGGATTTCATCCCTGGTGATTTCGTGGAGCACTTTGATAGCCTGAAGGTTTCCCCATTAGAACCACGGCCTCCCATCTCCTCCTCCCCACCTCCTCAGGAATCACTGCACCTCTTCAGAGGACTTCAGCATGCAAAGGACCCAAAACAAATCAGGAACGATTCCTTCAAACTCTTTGGAAGGATTAAATGTCTGATTGTGCAGGAATACCTGCAGGTCTGAAACCTCTCTGGAGATATGTGTGAGTAGGGGATCATAAAGCCAAAAGAAAGGCGTGGACAAAAATCAGAGTTTTCCTTGGTTAGAAGATGGCACATGCCCAAAATAATGGACAACTGCAGGTCTGGAACCTCTCTGGAGATCTGTGTGAGCAGGGGATCATAAAGCCAAAAGAAAGGCGTGGAGAAAAAATCAGAGTTTTCCTTGGTAGAAGATGGCACATGCCCAAAATAATGGAGAACTGCAGGTCTGGAACCTCTCTGGAGATCTGTGTGAGTAGCTGTTCATAAAGCCAAAAGAAAGGCGTGGACAAAAATCAGAGTTTTCCTTGGTTAGAAGATGGCACGTGCCAAAAATAATGGAGAATTGGAGGTCTGGAACCTCTCTGGAGACCTGTGTGAGTAGGGGTTCATAAAGCCAAAAGAAAGGCATGGACAAAAATTAGAGTTTTCCTTGGTTAGAAGATGGCACATGCCCAAAATAATGGAGAACTGCAGGTCTGGAACCTCTCTGGAGATCTGTGTGAGCAGGGGATCATAAAGCCAAAAGAAAGGCGTGGAGAAAAAATCAGAGTTTTCCTTGGTAGAAGATGGCACGTGCCCAAAATAATGGAGAACTCCATTTGGTGTGCTGGGGCGTGTCCAGAGAAGTATGACAGGAATATTTTTGAATACTTTTCTCCCCCTTTTCATTTTTAAAGAAGAGTAAGGAACTCTTTGCAGCACTGTACCTGCTGGACTTGGTCCAATATCAATGGAAAATCTGCACATCCATTGAGGACACCAGGCCAGAGGTGCCTCTGCCTTTCCACAGCTGTTGCAGGCTTCAGATGGAGACCAATAAACCTTCTGGAGAACATTTAATTTTTCATGCTCAGCCATTTAGTTAAAGGTGTTTCCAGACCACATTAACAAAAATAAAAGCTGACAGATTAAAAGGAACTCTGTTCATTTTGGAGGCGTGCTCTGAGATAAAATAATTCTCGGTGCTGATCCTCTGCTGTTCAAACCTGAGCTGTGCAAAGCACTCTCTGTGTGGTGTTGGATGGGTAAATATTCCATGGAAAAATAAGAGTGTCTATATCAAAACAGTCTTTATTATTTCTTTTCCACTCCTCTGCCATGCTGTGTTTTTTTAAAATCAGATTTCATGTGCACATACATCATTTTTATAGTGTCATTTTACCTGGTGAGTGAAAAGGCAATTTTTATCCACTTAACTTAGTGCTAACAAAGAAACTGCGTTTCTTTGTGGTACAAATGAGGATAATTGCAGTAAAGCACTGCTTTTAAAGTGTTCAGCTGCTGCCAGTGTGCTGACACTCAGCAGAATTGGATACACGTTCTGTTCCTGGAAAAACAGACAGGAGATGTGGATTCTGTTGGGTACAACTCGAATACAGCTTTTAACCATCAGAAAACAACTTTTAATTATCAGAAGGCAACTTGTCACCCTCACAAGCCAAATTTCAGCCACCAGAAACCAAGTATTAACTATCAGAAGCCAAAGGGCACCGTGCTGGCATTGATTTTCAATCTGAAGCTGGGTTCACAAATTGGAGGAGGGGAAGGATGGAGAAACACCTTCTGTTCCCGGAGAAAAGGACAGGAGACCTGGGTTCTGTTGGGTACAACTTGGAGACAACTTTTAACCACCAGAAAACAACTTTTAATTATCAGAAGCCAATTTTTAACCCTCAGAAGCCAGCTATCAACCATCAGAAGCCAAAGGGCATGATGCTGGCATTGATTTTCAATCTGAAACTGGGTTAACAAGTTGGAGGAGAGGAAGAATGGAGATGATTTTCCTGCTGACTGCACAGAACTGGTTGTTAAACTCCCAGGGGAGATTATTCCCACGTGGATTTGCCTTATTGTTTGGCTGGGGCAGAGCTGGCTGTGCAATGTGGGACGTGCCAGGCTGGATCACTGTTAACGTCCAGGGCTGCTCACCTGGAACACCAAGTGCTCTTTAATGGCTCTGAAATGTCCTGATCTGAAATGTCCTGCAGGTTTGAGGGGATCCCACCCTGACAGGCTGTCACAGCATCCCTGCAGAGGGAGAGGAAAGGTGTGTGAGGATGTGACAGACACGAGGACTCCCCCTGAAACCCCTCAGGTGCCCTGGGGGAAAGGCTGGAATTGGATATTTCCTCTTGAAACCCCTCAGATGCCCTGGGGGAAGGCAGGAATTGGATATTTCCTCCTGAAACCCCTCTGGTGCCCTGGGGGGAAGGCAAGAATTGGGTATTTCCTCTTGAAACTCCTCAGGTGCCCTGGGGGGAAGGCAGGAATTGGATATTTCCTCCTGAAACCCCTCAGGTGCCCAGGGTGGAAGGCTGGAATTGGATATTTCCTCCTGAAACCCCTCAGGTGCTCAGGGTGGAAGGCTGGAATTGGATATTTCCTCCTGAAACCCCTCTGGTGCCATGGGGGGAAGGCTGGAATTGGATATTTCCCTTCCCAGGCTTCTCCAGCACCTCAGCAAAGCTTTGCCGGGATGGGAAGAACGTTTGTTCATCTCCACTTTGTGGTTCCAGCCTCACTCCAATCCCTTTTCCAGAATTCAAGAGTGGAAAGAGCTCTGAGCAAGTTGTGATAATAATTCCGTGGCTGTCTCGGTAATGCCTCCATAATTAACATTTGTCCTCACAGATACAATAACTCCCTGTAATGCAGAAATAAATATTCCATCTTAAATAGGCACCTGAATTCTGGGGATGAGTGGTGTAAACTTTAATTACATTTCACAAGTGCATTTCCCTCATAATCCCATATTTTTCATTAGACACAAAATAACATTTCTGCTCATTTTGGATAGTTTTGGGTTTTTTTTTTTTTTTTCTTTGCTTTGGTCTGTTTAAATACAAAAAAAAATGTGAACAAGTAGAGGAAAGCCTGTTGACTTAGACAAATTAAATATGTGCAGAGTAATTCATACAGAAAGTTTAATTTTTTTTCCCTCTGTCTCAATAAAGATATGATAATTTTCTGAATCAAAGTCTTAAGCTTCATATTGCTCCCATCTCTTCAGGAAAACAATTGCTAGATTCATTTGAAAGTTATTATTTAACATATTACAAAGATTAATCTCTCAGTTGTTATTGAAAGCTCGTGTTGTTGCGTTTCGGTAATTCAAAGAAATAGAAATACAATTGAATTTGATGAGGGTCTCTGGTGATGGAATATAGACTTTGCTTTCCAACCAGGATTTACCTGCTGATCTCATTTTTCCACGTAGGAAAGCAGAGCTGAGTTTGGGCAGAAATGGAACTGGAGTTTTATTCTGAAGGCGCATCCCCGTGAGTGGAAACATCTCCTTAAACTGGCTCATGGAATTTTTACAAGTGCCAGGACAANCAAGGCCAGGCTGGATGGGTTTGGAGCAGCCTGGGATAGCAGAAGATGTTCCTGCCATGGCAGGGATGGGAATGGGATGAGATTTAAGATCCATTCTGCTATTCCGTGATTCCCTGAGATAAAAGTTTAGCTGTTGTCTGAAACGATAAATCAAAAGTTCAGACTCAGAGCAGAAATTTCTGTCATTTCTGAAAATAGACTCAGGAGTTTAACGTTGCGTTTTTTTGGTTGTTTCCAATTGACAGATCCTTTTCCTCTCCCTCTATTTATTGAATATTCTCTCTCCATTCTGCCTGTCGTGGCAGCACCTGAAGTTTTGTGACACGCAGGCTTTGGCAGCATCATCCACTTCAAAAGTTCCCGTGTCCTTCACATCCCATCGTGTTCAACTCCCCAGATCAGTCCATGGTTAAATTCCATAGATCTGATCCAATTTATTTCAACAACAAGATATTGCTTGGAAGGAAATATATCCTGCTAAAATCCTGGCCTAACTATTTTTCACAATTAAGCTGGTGGGGCTTGATGCCTTTCTGAGGGAAAAACCTGAGAAATATGCCCAGAATAACAAATCATTAGATGTGGTAAGCCAGGAGGTCCAATTTTCCTGATAATTTGTCTTAATTATCTTTTGGTGCTTGGGTGGGGGGGGGTTTGTTGTTTTTTTGGGTGTTTTTTTGGTTTGTGGTTTGTTTTGGGGTTTTTTTTCCACTCTGGGCTACTTTTTTCCATTGGAAGTAAAAATAATCCCTGTGTCATCCTTGGATATTCCCAGCAGCCAAGAAAGTCTTTTCCATCTATTTCCCCTCATCTCCCCAGCCCCTGCAGCCCAGCTGCCTGCCAAGGTATAATTAATTTATACTTTGTACCCCAAAAAACTGAGTGCTCAGCAGTGTGATGTTCCAGCACTTCAGTGCATTATTTTGGGGGATCTTATCTTGTTTATTCCAACACCCGTGGCAAGCAAACCTGGATTCTTTGCCCTTCTTTTCCTTCTTGAAGCAAAATTCTGGCACTAATCTTATTAAAGCCACTTTTTATGGTGGTAATTCAGACTAAAAAAGGGCCTGATTTTGGTGCTCCCGCTGTAGCTGGCGGGAGGGAGGTGGGTATCCCCTGAAATAGTAAAATACAAAATATAAAGCCCAGAAATCGGCTCTGTTCCAAAAGAAAACCTCAAATTTATGTGTTTTGAGGTGCTTTGTGATGCAGAGTTTCTGCACAGGGTAAGAAAACCTGCACAATTCTTGGTCTGGTTCATGCCACACTTTTTTACTGGCTCGGGAACCTGAATTTCAGCTCCTTATCTGAGAGTCTCAACCTTTGTGGGCAGCAAAAATCCCACTGCCAGCAGCTCCTGTTGGAACTGGCTGCACTATTTCAGCAATTCCAGGTGAGTTTGTGAGTAATTTTAATTTTGCAGGGATTGAAAGGATTTTTTTTTTCCAAAATGGTCAATATTGGTCCCATTCTCATCCAGACATTTTTATTCATTTTGTTCCTTTTTAATTCGGCATCCTGTTTTCTCTTCCTGTTCTGAACTGAGCTGTCAAAAACCAGTGTAGTGTCTGGGAAGTGTGCAAGGAGAAGGGAAAAAAAAGTCACATTTTTATGGTTTTTTATCTCCTTAATTTACCAGGAGACTCAGTCTGACCCAGGACTTCAACAGGGAGAAAAGATCAACACAGGATAAGAGAAAATAATTATAAAATGTGATTTTTTTTGGTGGATAAGCCTAAAATTATATATATATTCTACACATTCAATCAGAAATATTAAATAGCTGAGTGCTGGTGAATTGTGGTGAGGTCATGAAAGGGGTACAGAAATTCTTAGCCCAAAATGACAGAATTCTGTGTCCCTAAAACTTGGGAAATTCTCCTCAAAGAGGACATTTGAAGTCATCAGCATAAACCTGATGTTTATTTTTCACAATGAAATGTGGGATTTTCTTACTTCCTCCTCTGACTACCAGGGAACTTTGTTGTTGTTGTTCGTAATTAATAATTCTTGCCGTTTTTGCTGCACATTTTACTGGCTGTATTTATAGAGCTGAATTTAATTCAACCTCGCTTTAGGAATACAAATATATTAAATCCCTAAGTCATGGTTAAGTCATGATTCTTCTTCTTCTTTTTTTTTTTTAACTCCTCACATGCATTTAGTGAAAGCAACATTTCCAAAATTCCCATCTGTTCTGCATGTAAATCCAGCTAATTATACACTGATTGACGAGGCTATAAAGGGACCTTTTTTTTGGGGAGATGACAGGTTTGGGAGCTGCACTAAAAAAAAATTCCCCCACAGAGGCATTTCTGCAGTTTTTCCCATGGAAACTCTGCGTGGGAGTCTGGGAGATACAAACACACACCACCAAATGTGCTCTGGCTGTCACCAGCGCGGTGTCACAAAGGCTTTGGGGTTTTATCCACTCTGGAGTAAATGTGAGTGTGGGGAGGGATCAATAATCCACAAATACTGACACAGCCCCAGCAGGAGTGTTAGTGTTGAAACATATAAACACAGAATTATTATATGCAGGTGCTTTTATTGGAGAGCTCTGGGAATCAGGGGCACAGGGTCCAGACCCAAATCTGACTCTGACATGGATTCAGGATGGACATATTTTTATACCCTTTCATTATATAACTATATAATATTAATTATTTAACCCATATTGTTCTATTGTATGAATTCTTGCCATTTTCATCAGGCCCCCCAAACACTGTTCCTCATGATTCTTAAACAATAATCACATTCCATCACCAAACAATCATTACAATTAACAATCATATCATTTATCATATGATTATGCAGGTGAACTTTCACATCCTCTAATAAAGACAAAGCCCAACCTTTGTTCCCAGGGCCTGTGTAGTTTTGGTTCCCTTTCCCAGGCCTATCCAGGCCCAACCTTTCTTTCCACCTCCCCTGAATCCATTGTACACAATTCCCACGATTTTTAGAAGCATTTTAACCCCATGTTGTCGGGAGCAGCCCTGTCCAGCCCTCACCTGCACCAGCAGTGAGTCCTCAGGGCTTGAAGGGGAGCTGGAGGGATCCCAGAGAGCTGTGGATGGCCCCACAGGCACTTTTGGGATCAGAGAATCCCAGAGTCATTGGGGTTGGAAAAGCCCTCTGAGGTCATCAAGTGACTGATGCCCACCTTGTCCCCAGCCCAGGGCACTGAGTGTCACACCCAGGAATTCCCTGGGCACCTCCAGGGGTAGTCACTCCAAACCTCCCTGGGCAGCCCCTTCCAGTGTTTAACAACCTTTCCATGGAGAAATTCCTGCTGGTGTCCACCCTGAGCCTCCCCTGGCCCAGCCTGAGGCCGTTCCCTCTCCTCCTGTCCCTGTTCCCTGGGAGCAGAGCCCGACCCCCCCGGCTGTCCCCTCCTGTCAGGGACTTGTGCAGAGCCACAAGGTCCCCCCTGAGCCTCCTTTTCTCCAGGCTGAGCCCCTTCCCCAGCTCCCTCAGGAATTCTCCAGCCCCTTTCCCAGCTCCCTCAGCCCCTCCTGGGGCTCCAGACCCTTCCCCAGCCCCGATCCCTTCCCCGGACCTGCTCCAGCCCCTTTATTCCTACACATATTTCCATGGAGAGCATCACATCCAAGGGATGATGGATTTGGCAGTTGAGCTCCAGCCCTGAATTCTGGGCATGAACAAACACCTCGGATTTGAACCCCAAATGCTGAACTTTTGTCTAAAAATAGCCACGGTGCAAGATGAGCCACTCAGTTTCTTTTTAATAAGTCACTCACTTTTAAAAATAATCTATGTTTCTTTGTCCTTTCTGTTCTTCCTTTCTTTATTTTTTTTCTAATCTGCTTTTACTCCAGACAAGGAAGAGGAGAGCGTGTGTTTTAAATAGATTTATGTATGAGCAGGGCTATTTATGAGAGAATCTGGGAGAAAAATTACCAGGAAATTTTGATAGAATTGGAAGGAAAATTGAACGTAGAAAAAGGTCAAACAAAAAGCAGACAATTTCTTAATTGTATTCTTAACAAGGGTAATTAAGCACTGGAACAGATTATTAATGGATGTGGTTCATGCAGCATCAGATACGAGGAGCCTTAAAATAAGATTGAATCTTTTCCTAAAACGCCTGATCTAATTTCAGCACGAGTTATTGGGTTAGACGAAGGCACCAAGAAATAAAATCCCAATCTGCGGCACAGGAGAAATGCTCACGATATTTCTGACGGCCCTGAAATATCTGATCCTGGAAAAACCCACCAGGAGAAAATCCGATTGCTCTTCTAACGTGAAATGTGAGTATAATCAGGTTAAAAAATTAACATGTAGAATAGACCGTAGAATAATATTGGATTTGTGGGTTTCTTTGAAAAGTTTTTTATTTGTTCTTTTGAAGATTACAGATGAAAAGCGCCAATTCCCAATATTCTCGATTCCCAGCCAACAGAAATACAGGATCTTTCCCTCTCATTCCCAGGAATTTGCACTTCAGTTTCAGGGAAGTGTAAATTCTTAGATTTGGTGGATTTGGTGCTATGAAATCCTGAAATTAAACTCCAGCCTGGGTGTTTACAACCCCTGGCTCCATGTTTTCAGCCAGTTCTTTCCCACTGAATTCCATGAGGGTCTTGGTCCAATAACAGGAGCGTGTTTCCAAATAATACAACTTCTGCCTGAATGAGACTTTCATTTTTGCCTTTCTTACAACCAGAGATACAAAAATATTTTGGGTTTTTTTTTTTTAATTTCCTTGTAGCCTTTAATTTATACAAGAACCCTTAATAACCAGTGCTTAGCCACCAGGAGGCTGCATTTATTTAAATCAATATCTAATTAGCTTCCTTCCACTTCAGAATTTAAGGAATTTAAGCAATTAAGTTTGGGCAACGATATCCTCCTGCTTGCTTTTGTTTCTGCTTGACTAAATTTTGCCTGCAATTGATCATTTCTAGACCCCCAAATCACATTGATTTCTTTAGTTTGTTGCTTTACTTGTGTATTTTAAAGGATTTTTTAAAAGGATTTTGTGGTGCAAGACTCTTTCCTCTTAAATTTATTTTTTTTCCAGCCAGTGGAAGGTGAAATTAAGATATAAGAAGAATGAATTTATGGATCCACAACACAATGTAAAGGTGAGGTTTCCTCTTATTTCTACCTCGAAATTGCTTTGATTAGAAGGTAAAAATTACTTCTGTGCAAAGGAATATTTGTAAAATGTAGAAATCCTTATTCATAGGCAAAACAGAATATTTTAGGAATTTTTACGGTGGAAAATCACAGGGGAAATCCATCCCACGATAATTTATGTAGTACTGCATTTGATAGAAGTAATTTTTAAATAATTTAATAACTTGTGGGTTTTTTTTTAATAAGAAGGACCTGAAAGTAAATATGAGAAAAAAATGAGCTTTCCCCTTCCAATATGAATATTAAATACATGAAAATTCAGACCTGGGACAAAGTATTTCTGTTGCAAAGCACCTGAAAAGCCTCACAATGGAGCCCCATTAGGAAGGATGATTCCCTACATGGGGATTTGCGGGAATCACAACTTTCCAGGAAAAATGGAAGTGCTGGGTTTGGGTTTTTTTTTTTAAATCCATTAAAAAAATGAACAACCATTTTGGGCGGACCAGAACAGCTGATACACTCCTGCAAACGTCGCTTCTTTACATAAGTGGTTTATTTGTGTGTGGAGATTTATGCAAATCCTCAACACTGAAAACACCCCGTGAGCAACGGAATTTACAGGAAATCAAAGAATTCCTGGAGCTCAATTCCAAAGAAACTCTGCAAATTCCCACTGCAGGAGGACCCTGATTTGGAGTTTTGGGATTGTTTTAAGAGTTTTCAGCTTCTGATGTTAAAGACTGAGGTTAATGGTTGGACTTGATGACTTTAGAGGGTTTTTCCACCCGGATTGATTCTGTGATTCCACGATTTTGGGGTGGCACATATGTAATATCCGGCGCAAAAATGAGCAGATTTATTTTTGGCCAGATTTCAGGACCTTTTCCAAAGTAAAACTCATCATGAAAGTGACGATATCCATTATGGATGGACATCACTGGATTTAATTTGCACCTTTGGCAGGAAAAGTGGCTGCCTGTTGTATTCCAGGACAGAGAACGGTTCAGAGCAAACATCCCAGAAGGAATTTCTCATTATTACAGCACTGTCAACCTGAAATTGGACTTCCTAGGACTTGGAAATCCCATTCACACAGGAGATACCAATTGTAACAAATAATCTCTCAGCTCACTTTACTCCTATTCGCCTTATTCAGCCTGATTGAATTAAGGAAATACAAAAACAACCCACTTGCTGAATGCTTCTGGATACGTATTTGTCATTCACGTCAGTAGGAAAATAGCTCGATTTTTCTGGTGTGACTTTTTATTGTTCTTCCCCAAAAAACACTTGAGAACAGATTTTTTTGAGCTGCCCGGGGGAAAAAAAAAGTTGCCTCAGAGACGACATTTCAAAGGTCCAACCCGATAAATCAAGATATTGTGGCCGTTTCCCTGTATTTCCAAGCCAGCTGTTGGAAACAGCAGCCCGATAATTGTGGCTGCTCATGCCATTAATGAGGCAAAGCCATCTGAAGCTGGGATTTTGCAATCTTTTCTGCATATGAATAGCCTGGAGTTCAATGTGACCTGATGATCAAGACCCACTCGAAGCCTTTGATTGTGCAAGACGTTGTTGGGTGGCTTCCGGCTCCCTTTGGCTCCCAAAATGGCTGGGACCGCGTGAATCACAAGTGGGGGAGCAGCTAAATGGGGAAAGAGAAGCAAACAGAAAAAAAAAAGTTGGATTCTCTCTGCTCTATCCCAGCTCTGGGTAACTCTTGACTTGAGGAACGCGAGGGAAAAGCGTTGGGATTTCCAACTGTTATAAATGCGTATTACATAGTTGGCTTTTCTCAAATATTGAAATGAATACTGCGTGTATAATGTGAGGAGATTGCACATTATACACCATCTTTTTTTTCATCTTTTATTAATAGAGTTTAGAAAGGTGATAAATGTATATTTTCTGACTGTAACATAGTGTTAACAGTAAAAAGACGAGGGTTTTTGTGATTGCTGAGGCTAGGATGTCTCAGAAAGATGAGGTCACACTAGCAGCAGTTTAAGGGAACTAAATTGTTTATTTAAAAATCTGACTCTATTTATATACATTTGTACGAAGGTCAAGAGATTGGCTACACAGGTCGCCACCTCTTTAACCTGGATGGTGGACATCACCATCAATCCCATTTCTTCTCCCAGAGGAGAAATATGTAAACATTCTAAAAACACACATTGTTTACATGAAGCTGCCTGAGAATCTGCAGCACAAAGACAGAAAGCAGAAAATTTAAGGCGACGGGTTTTTTTTCTCGTTGTAATATCTAAACTGACCAAACCAGGAGGTAAAGAGAGTCACCCTGCATTCCTGCATAAAGACTGCTGAACTTCTGTTCCTCATCCAAATGAAGATAAACCAAAAACCTCAGGAGAAGAATTTATGAGACCCACATCACCAGATGGAGTGGAGCCACCCACAGATGGATCTACCAGATAAAATGGTTGGGGACAGTTGAAACTGATTAAACCCAAAGGGAATGTTTGAATCGTGCAGTAGGATCGATTGAATATGTAACACAGAGATCCTTAAAACATAGAAAAACTTTTGCTTTTCTGTCTCCTAATTGTCTATTTTTTTTATTTTTATTAAACTTATAAATTTTTCTAAGAAAGTGAACCTCTTTTTTTCACACAACGATCCGCTGGTATTTTAAATGTGAACTTGTAGGAAAACTCGGATTTGCCAAATGCTGCTGACGTGGGTTTTGGGTGCTCCACGCTCAGGGGTTTTGGGGTGCAGAGTCTGACCCCAGCACCTGCACCCAAAAATTTTGCAGTCCAAATTTTGTGGCTCATCTGAGTCAGTCAATCCGTGCAGAGCGTGGTGAGGTGAGGTGACCTTGAAGAGCATGAGGAGCACACACAGGTCCTGGCTTGGTTCTGATAATTAAAAAAAAAGATAAAAAATCTCCTCCTGATCAAAGCCACACCCCACAATTCCATTTTTTCCCCTCTTTTCTGTCTAGGCAGGGAGTTTTGGAAGTGTGGTTTGATGCAACAGAAACTGATCCTGGGAAGGTATTTTTAATAAGGGCATCCAAGAATGAGCCAAATCAATTGTAAACAACTTGTTTTTTCAGCCTAATCTGCCTCAAGAGGAATGGCAGATTCACCTCCAGCACTAATGAGTGAATCCATTCCAACCTCACTTGATTTTCTAACAAAAATTCTTTCTTTTTTTTTTCCCTACAGGAAAAAGACACGGAATATCCTATATACAAATATATGGAAGTGGAACTTGATGATCCCACGTGTCTGTTCCAACTTGAGGCATTCTGTGATTTATGAAACAAAGGCTGCAGGTAAAAAAAATGAATTTTAAAAACAATCCTGCCACTAAATTAAAGCAACACTGCAGGTGTTTCTTTGTCTTGTTTGGGACTAGAACGAGGTCGGTCCAGCTGGATCTGTAATTTATCAGTTTTTGGTGTCTTTTAATGATTCCTGGGTTGCAGATGTATTTATCCATGCCACATTGAGAAATTGCTGGTGGGGGCATGAAGTTGAGTCTCAGGTTGTTCTTCTTTAATATGGAAAGTGTTTCAATATCCCATTTGATTGAAAAAAATCCGTTATTTCCTAGTCAGTCTCTTTCTTGAATATGTATTTCCCCAAAGTACTTCTGAAGTGTTCCTTTCGCCAGGATTTTGAGGTGCAAATAAATATTTAAGTTTTGGAGCTGGCCAACAAGCTGGAAAATCTGTTTCTGAACCAGCTGTGTGTAGAAGATGCTCAAAATAAGGGAGAAAGCAGGATGGGGATTTCATTCCTACCTGAAGGATAAATCCCAGCTGTTCCAGAGCCAGGAAGAATATAATTATTAATATAATTATTTCATATTAAATATATGAAAAATCACTAATGAGGCATCTCAGGTAGCACAATAAACTCACTAGTATCTTATCTCTGTGCTTAGCAAAGAGATTTTTCTTCTGGAAAGAATGGTAAAAAAGTAATGTTAAGACAGGGGGAAAAAAGGAAATATTTGCTGCCCAAATCCTCTGCTTTCAGCTTTATTTTCATTTACAGCTGGGCAAGCTCAGTATAAAACGCAGCTATTTTGACTTTGTAGTATTTTACGTCTCGTTTGAACGGTTTTAAAAATTGATTGAAGGCGGCCAGGAATTGGAACTTTTCCCTCTCCTCTTGTTCCGTGGTGCTTGGTTTTATGTGGCACCTTTCCCCACTAAAAAAAAGGCCCAGAGGAGGCTAAACAGCAAAATAAAAGCCTGCCACGCTCTACTAAATCTTATTACCCAAACCAGAATCATTTGAATGTTTTAAAAGTTTTATCTGCTGGGTCCCTGTGGGAGGGCAATGTCGGGTTGGCGTCAGATTTATTTTCCCTAAATTTCTGAATTTCAATCGGGTTTGCTCTAATAGCTGTCAGCTGACCTGATTAAAGCCTACCTCTCCTCCAGTTGGTTTAAATCAACTTGGCTGCCACACAGCGAGCTGAAATCCATGCTGGCCATCTGCTAGGAGAAATTAATTTATTTTGGAGAACTTTAATTCAAGTACCAGGCCCGTTTTCGGTGGCAGGTGTAGGAGACAAATCCATATTTCAGGTTCCTGTGTGGGATCTGGTGTAGGCAACTGAGGAGTGAGAGGAGGGCTTGGGTGATAGAAAAGGGAGTAAGGCAGGATTTCCCTGAAAGCTTTAATTACAGCTTTAGAGCGGAAGATTTAAACAGCCTTTGGAATCAGGAATATTTAAAAGAATTTAAAAGAATTGTGACCTCGCCAATTGCGGCTGGTGTTGCACGCTGGGAATTACATCAATACCTCGACTGGGTTACCATTTCAAACCTCTGACTCACAAATTACCATGAAAATGGGGGATATTTCGGGAACAAACGAGGCCTTCACCCATTTCTTGGCTTGGGGTTGTGGATCTGGGAGGCCCAAGTGGCAGAGCCAGCTCGTGTGTGGCTTTTGTGTGGTGCTGGGAGCCCTCTCCTCACATCTGTCAGCTGCTGGGAGGAGCTGCACTCCACGGATCCGCTGGCATCCAGACCCTCCTGGGATGTGAATGCTGACATTCGACGCGGAAAAAAATGTGAAATTGGGGTTTAAAAGTTCAATCCAGCTCCTGGGCTGCTCCTCGTGTCACCAGTTGAGTTGTGGCTCCTCCTTATTTGTCAATGACATGAGGGGGGAAGGGAGCCTTAGTCTTGTTAATTCCAGGGAAGGCTCAGGATGGAATCAGGAGGAATTTCTCTGTGGAAAGGAAGGTCAGGCATGGGAATGGGCTTCCCAAGGAGGTTTGGAGTCCCCATCCCTGGCTGCTCCTGGTCTCACCAGTTGAGTTGTGGCTCCTCCTTATTTATCAATAACATGAGGGGGGGGAAAAGTAGTCTTGGTCTTGTTAATTCCAGGGGGTGCTCAGGATGGAATCAGGAGGAATTTCTCCGTGGAAAAGGTGCTCAGGCATTGGAATGGGCTTCCCAAGGAGGTTTGGAGTCCCCATCGTGGGCTGCTCCTGGTCTCACCAAAACTGTTTGGTTCCTCCTTATTTATCAATAACATGAGGGGGGAAAAAAGTAGTCTTGGCCTTGTTAATTCCAGGAGAGGTTCAGGTTGGACATGAGCAGGAATTTCTCCATGGAAAGGGAGGTCAGGTATTGGAATGGGCTTCCCAAGGAGGTTTGGAGTGCCCATCCCTGGAGGTGTCCAAGGAATTCCTGGGTGTGGCACTCAGGACTCTGGGCAAGGGACAAAGTGGGGATTGGGCACAGCTTGGATTCCATGATCTCTGAGGGCTTTTCCAGCCTCAGTTATCCTGGGATTATTTTCATGTGTCTTAAAGGAAAACTTTTGTTGTTCCTTCAAACTTTGATTTCCTTCAAACTTTAGTTTTTCCTTCAGACAGCTCAACGCCAAATCAGTTCAGAAGAGAAAGGAAGAAAATATTTTGCCAACTGCTGTAAATCTGTTTATTGATAATCATCTTAATTGACAGATTTTTGCTTTTAATCCTACTTTGGGAGGAGGAACATCCCAAATATCACTACAATAAACCCATTTCTTGCCCAGCTCTACTCAACCTGCAGACTCATTTCACTACAAATTCAGTTACCTTCTCCTGAAAGGTCGGATAAAGATGGTCTTTTACCACTGGCCTGACATTTTATTTAAACCCTGTCTGTTTTACTGTGTCCAGGGAGAGAAGTGATGGTGTGGGAACGCACACGAGTGCACAGGGGAATTCTGCCAGGTTCCAAACACTGGATCTGCAGCTCTGAGCCTCATCACCGCCAGTAAATATTTTTCTCAGGCGAGTTTCTGGCGATAAAATTGTTCTTAACTTTCCATAGGGTTGGTGTGGTGGGGTTTTTGGGTTGGGGTTTTTGTTTGTTTGTTTGT